>CAVLJG010000010.1:35046792-35481432 GCA_963669975.1 Acanthoscelides obtectus
TCTGAGCGTTTTTCCAAAAAAACTGAGCTGCCAGTAAATGCTTCTGTTTCGTTCTCGATGCGCCACCCTGTATGTAAGTGTTTTTAATAAATGTCTAGTATAATTTACCCTATGACCTCTATGCATCAATTTCATCCTTTAAGTAAAAGCGTTCCGTAATCTGATCGTGACACCCAGCTTCAAGACAATCAATATGGAGAATAATGTCACCATACACTACCAAGAATTGCAAGCAGCAATCTTGTTAACAGAAACCGCACCCATAAACCGACGGGATAAGGGTGGTGGGTATAAGAGAGTCGAGAAGGTCAAATGAACCCGGGAGTTGCGGTCCGCAGGCCGATCATGGCCGTACATAAACCACTGCTTGCTTGCAAGGAACTCCTCTTTAATGCATGTGAATGGCTTGCAACTTCTTAATTAAGCTCCTTTATTACCGCTACGTCGCCGTAAAGTAGAGGGAACTCATCATGGACCAAGGTTGATGAACGATGCCGGGCTCTAACAGACACTGGAGGAGGTAGGGGATCTATAAGGAGGGAGGGATTTTGCCTTTGACTAATTTTTCGGAAAGGACATATGGAAGATGTCAAGTTACCAACAAATTCAGTATGACATATTTCTGGCCTTCCGAATAAAAGTTCTTATGATACTAAAATGATCTTATGAATACTTTCCGAGAATTGGGATGTTTTTCCGATTTACATAAAAGGTGAATGTGCATGTTGTAGTTATCGGACCGGATACTGGGAAAACTCCAGTCGTGTTGCCTATTAATTCGGTACGATATATTTCTCGCCTTTCTGAATTGGGGAGATAAAGTTTTTCCGATTAGCAAGAACGGTGAATGTACACATTTGAAAACTTGACACCACGGATTAAAAGAAAAAACGCCGAGACACGTCAAAAGATTTTAACCAAAAACTACTTCACCCCCGTTCACCCTCGGTCCCCAGAATCACTCGCTTTAGAAAGGTCCTTCGAAGTCCTTTATTTTGACGCACAATTTTTTAAAAACAGTCTATTTGTTTTCGAGGAAATTAGAAATGTCTTTACTTATCTTAATTTGTTCAAAAACAAAAACACACGATAAGTTTCAATAAGTGTTGCCCGTTAGGGTTTGCCAAATCACCAATTCGTTATAATAACAGCCCGAATTTTTTCCGCATTCTTTTCATCAATTCAAATACCCCGGGCGAACTGTATTTATTGTTATACCTGTTTAGCTATACTAAGTGACATATAAATCCGAACACCCAGTTTAAATGGTTTTATTTTAATAAAAGTTGGTGAATGTATCTATCTTAATGTAAATAACAAGTAAAAAAATTTTCAGCCTTATCAGTTGGACATTCCGGTTTTTATACTGCTTTTTTTAATTCACTAACACTAATGAATATTTCAGCCGCAGTAAAGAATCAACGTTGGCGGATTTTGGTTCTTGACATCCTTTACGATCGGTTACGATGCCTAGAGTACGGAGACCTGTACGACTTCGTCAACTTAGTGAGTTTGATAGGGGCCGTATAGTGGGACTTCGGGAAGCTGGACTTTCTTTTCGGGCAATTGCAGTTAGAGTGCAAAGAAGTGTAGACACTGTGGTTAGGTGTTGTCAGGCATGGCTTCGAGAAGGCCGTACGCAAAGAGCAAGGGGTACTGGACGCCGCCGTAGAACAACAGACCGTGAAGATCGCCGCCTAAGATTATTGGCTTTAAGGGACCGTTTCTCCACTACCAGGTCCATTGCAAATGAATGGTTTGCAGAACACGGAAGACCTATTGACATGCGAAGTGTTTACCGACGAATGAGAAGTTTTGGCTTGTTTTCATACCGGCCACACTGGGTCCTCCCTTTAACTCGAGAACACCGACGTAATCGCCTTGAGTGGTGCAGACAACGGTCACTCTGGGATCAGGAATGGAACAGTATTGTCTTTAGTGACGAGTCTCGATTTTGTTTAGGCATGCACGATGGTCGTGCCAGGGTTAGAAGGCGACGTGGTGAAAGGAGGAATCCACAGTTTTTTGTTTAAAGACATGTTCATCACACTGTTGGAGTTATGGTTTGGGGTGCTATAGCTTATGGTTCCAGGTCACCTTTAATCTTCATCAGAGGTAACATGAACGCGCAGCGTTATATCCACGAAGTTCTAGAACCCCATCTTTTACCCTATCTTGACACCCTGGCAGATCCAACTCTCCAACAAGATAATGTTGCAAGAGTCACAATAGACTTCTTTCAACATAATGATGTCACATTGTTACCATGGCCACCAAGATCTCCCGACTTATCCCCAATTGAGCAAATGTTGGATATGATGCGTAGGAGATTGCTCAATTTGCATCGTCCTCCTCAGACTCTAGAAGCACTTCGAGAGGAGTTGGTGGTTGCCTGGAATGAGATACCACAGGAGGACATTGACCACCTGATCAGAAGCATGCCTAGGCGGGTTGGAGAATGCGTAGCACATCAGGGTGCATCCACACATTATTAAAGGTCAAAGGGCTTTAAAGCAGTGCAATCATTTTGAAATTTTTATCATTTACTTATTATGCTTCATTAAGTACTTATACAAAATTTTATTAAAATAAAACCATTTAGACTGGGTGTTCGGATTTATATGTCACTTAGTATATTTGTAGCTAAGGGAAAGACAGAATTTAATTTGCTCTCAGTTTGTGACAATCTTGGAATAGTGAAAATTAATTTATTCACACAGATTTTGCTTATAAAAAGCCAAAAGAGTGAAAATCCATGTAAAGAATATCTGCTTCAGTGACAAATGCACATTTTATCTAAATGGATCTGCCAATAAGCATATCTGCAGATATTGGAACAATGAAAATCCTTATGCTTTTGTAGAAGGGCATACCCAGTAGGCCCAGAAAATTATTGTATGGACAGGCATTTTAGGAAACAAGGTGATTGTGCCATTGTTTGTTAATGGAAATTTGAATGGAGACATTCATTTGGACATGTTGGAAAATACCATCAATCCACTTATCACTGAAACCACTGAAAACCAAAACAAAGAGGATAAAAACTCGATACATGATGAGGCTGAGATACATTTCCAGTAAGGCGGCACACCTCCTCACTAAGTTCTTTCGGTTCGGCGATGGCTAGATGAAGAGTTAAACGGTTAGGGCGAAGAGGACCTATAGAATGGTTTGTTAGATCTCCTGATTTGACGCCACTTGACTTTTTTCTATGGGGCGATTTCAAATCTATTGTATTTACTCCCAAACCTGAAAGTTTGGATGAACTTCGTCAACGTATCATCGAAAGCTGATATCCCACAACATGTTTTGAACAATGTCCATCAGGTATTTGAAAATCGCTCATATCATTGTTTGGCCAATAACGTGCAACACTTAGAACGCTTATCAAAAAAAGTGATATTTCCGTGTTTTGTTGCTTTTTATCTGAACAAATTAAGATAAGTAAAGATTTTTCTAATTTTCTTGAGAACAAATCGACCGATTTTAAAAAATCAAACGTCAAAATGAAGCAAGTTGGAATACCTTTCGAACAAGCCGGTACTCGATACGCCTTGTGATTTGAAGGGGGTGACGTAGTATTTGGTGAAAAAGTTGTCGCCCCTGACAAATCTTTTGACGTGTCTTGACGTTTTTCCTTGTAGTCACTGGTTTTCGATAAGTCTGTGATCGGAAGCTTTCACATTAACACCACGTATACATATTGTAGTTCTCTGATCAGATAGTGAGAAAATCGTTATTCCAGTCGAGTTGTCTATAAATTCAGTACGATATATTCCTCGAATAAAAGTTCTCATGAAGGTAAAATGATCCTATGAATAGAGAATTGTGGATGTTTTTCCGATTAACAAAAATGGTGAATGTGTATGTTGTAGTCTTCATACCAGATACTGGGAAAATTGGACCGTTTTATGGATGACTTGACCAAGCGACAAATCTCTGTTTCTCAAGAGGATGAATGAACTTTAACAATTCATTAAAAATCAATCCGACGGTTGTGTTGAATGATTTTTGATCCGTAAATAGAAAATGATATTACAAATTTATGTATAATAATAATAATAATAATAATAATAATAATATTTATTTACTCAATGTACAAAGATAACAAACAATATGAGTAAATAAATATAAAATCAAAACAGGCCCAATAGAAGGCATCGCCTGTACATGGACCAATAATTTAAGTTTAAACTGTAGAATGCAAATGACAAAAAAGGACAAAAATTAGCTACAGTAGATTATGTATTTAGTTGATGTTCGTATTTATGAGTTTATGAATTTCAGTCCTAGATATAGAATGTAGCCACTTTTTTAAATTTCTTTTGAAACAATTTCCGAAACGTAAATCTTTTAAGTCTTTAGGTATAATTTCATAAAATTTAGGCGCTAAATAGAGATATGATCGCTGCATTATAGATTTATGCGGTTGAGGAACTACTGTGTCACGAATTTTGTACCTGGTATAATGATTATGTTTAATTTTTTGGTCGGTGTTTACAAATTTATGGTAGTGAGTGATACTGTGTAAGAAATAAAGCTGTCTTATATCATACATTCGAACATCTGCATATAATTTTTCAGTGGGATAAAGTTTCGGTTTTTTAAATATCATTTTTAGAATACTTTTTTGAAAAACATCTAAATTATAGATATGTGAGGAACATGCAGCTCCCCATGCTAATATACCATATGTGAGATGAGGCTCAATCAGTGCTTGGTATAATGTTCGAAGATATTTTTCTGTCAATATATTCCCAAGGTATTTAATTTTGTAGGATACAAATCTAACTTTCTTAAAATATAATTGACATGGATGTCCCATCGTAAGTGAGGATCCAAGACCACTCCAAGGTATTTTATGTTGGGCACTCTATTAATTTGCATTTTTTGATCATTAATATTGAAGGAGAAATTTGTGTAATTTGGCAGATGTCTAGCATAAGATCCAAATGGTAAAAAATGTGTTTTAGAGTAGTTAATGCTTAATTTTCTACTGTTAAACCACCGAATAATTTTGATAAAATCATTTTCAATTACATTTTTCAGATCAGACCAGGTAGTGCCTTCATATAATATTGCAGTATCATCTGCAAAACTAGTTATTTTGCTAACACAATTAATTTGGAAAATATCTTTTGAATATATATTGAATAACAGCGGACCTAACACAGTTCCTTGTGGGACACCACACTTAATATACATTTCTTTACTAAATGATCCTGATATCTGCACAGATTGTATGCAATCATTTTTTCAAAAACCCTTATACCTGAAACTTAATGAGATGAAATGGCGCTTGGAAAAATATTGCTTCCAAAAAGAGTGCTCATCTTTCAACACAAAAATGTTACTTGGTCATGCTTTGCAAAATGAGGAGCGCATTACAGATTGATTCTTTATTTGTGTATTTTAGTAATTAGCATCAAATTCATTGAAAAATTAAAACTACAGAAACTAAAACATTCTCGAAACCAAATAAGAAATTGCTTGAATGATAAATGTTGTAATAAACTCAATGATATACTGATTCAAAAATAAAATGAAGCAAGGAGTAACTACACATTTTCGAAATGAATCAAGAACCTGCATCGAAAATTTGTATTATTCATCTTGAAGCTCGAAATCTGGTTAAATTAGATTCCTATAGAGCTTCTTGGAATCCTTGGGTACAAGACTTAGTAATAATTTTAAATCATCTAGCTTCTTTTCTGCTATAGGTTTCCCACATGGCCACAGTTTTTCGAGGGGTTTACTAAGCAATGCTCGAATCGAAGCATTCGAAGGTCTGCCACGTTTTTTCTCAATATTGGTCCCTTTATGCAAAGCTTTGATAGTGCAAACGCCTACTGCAAATAAAATTTGGTCGTTTCGTCATGTGTTGGAAACTAACAACAAATATTACGCTTGGCGCTTAGTTAAAAATGTTTTTGCTTTCAAACCTCAGGTCTCCATACTGCATTTTTTTATAGGTAAGTTAAACTACTGTGCATCACATGGCAGCAAAATCCGGAAATTTATCAGATGGCGCTTGGTCAAGTCATGCATAACGCGGCCCAATTGTTATTCCAGTCGAGTTGTCTATATATTCAGTATGACATATTACTCGAATGGAAGTTCTCATGAAGTTAAAACGATTCTATGGATACTTACCGAAAATTGGGGATACGTTTTTCCTATTTACAAAAATGTTGAATGCGCATGTTGTAGTTCTCCGACGGGATACTGGGAAAATTGTTATTCCAGTCGGGCTGTCTAAAAATTCGATACAATATATTTGTCGCCTTTCTGAAAAAAAGTTCTCTTAAGACCAAAACAACCCTAAGGTTAGTTTCCGAGAATTAGGGGAATTAAATTTGTATGATTTGCAAAAATGGTGGATGTACACGTTGTAGTCCACAGACCAAATACTGAGAAAATTGTTATTTCAGTCGAATTGCCTATATATTCAGTACGACATATTTCTCAAATAGAAGTTCTCATGAAGTTAAAACGATCCTATGAATACTTTCCGAGACTTGGGGATACGTTTCTCCGATTTTCAAAAAAGGTGAATGAGTAGATTGTACGTAGTCTTTGGACAAGATACTGGAAAAATTGTTATTCCAGTCGAGCTGTCTAAAAATTCGATACAATATATTTGTCGCCTCTCTGAACAAAAGTTCTCTTAAGACCAAAACAACCCTGTGGCTAGTTTCCGAGAATTAGGGGGATTAAATTTGTATTATTTGCAAAAATGGTGAATGTGTATGTTGTAGTTCTCAGACTACATACTGGGAAAGTTGTTATTCCAGTCGAGCTGTCTAAAAATTCGATACAATATGTTTGACGCCTTTCTGAACAAAAGTTCTCTTAAGACCAAAACAACCCTATGGTTAGTTCCGAGAATTAGGGGAATTAAATTTTTACGATTTGCAAAAATGGTGAGTGTGTATGTTGTAGCACTCGGACCAGATACTGAGAAAATTGTTATTCCAGTCGAATTGCCTAAATATTCAGTACGACATATTTCTCGAATAGAAGTTGTTATGAAACTAAAATGATCCTATGAATACTTTCCGAGCGTTGGGGATACGTTTCTCCGATTTACAAAAATGGTGAATGAGCAGGTTGTAGTCTTTGGACAAGATACTGGGAAAATTGTTATTCCAGTCGAACTGTCTAAAAATTCGATACAATATATTTGTCGCCTTTCTGATAAAAAGTAGAATTAGAAGACGGGTCACTTTACACGTTCCCCACCACTTCCACTTTGGCCACGCCCACCGCGCGCTCTGATTGGCGGATCAGACGGCGGGAAATTTGAACGGGGTTGATGGTATATGTTGATAAGCGGGCCCCGCCACGCCCGCCGCGTGCTCTGATTGGCGGATCAGACGGCGGGAAATTTGAACGGGTTGATGGTATACAGGGTGTCCCAGAAGTCGACGTCAAGCCGAAACCGGATGATAGGCAAAGTCATAACAGCTATCAGAAAAATATTTAAAAGAATTTTATGTATGCGTTTTGAAAATTATAGGTCTTTGATAAAATATAGAAATTTCACAACCTACGGCAGTCTGTCAACTCCTGTTTCTACAAATATTAACTTTTTTGGATTTTATTTTTACAATGTAATGATAAATAATGCATCTTCAAACTGGTGTCTCAACCTTACTGCCAACTTTTCTCGTTCAGGAAAAATTGCCACTTATTTCCCAACCAAGTATTCCAAAGTAAAACTTTGCTCAACTTTAACTGGCTGTACTGGAAAAAAATGTACTACGAGAGTTTGGCAAGTAACCTTAAAAGTTGGCGCATTTAAAACGATTCCAAAATGGTATAACACTTAGAAGATTACTCGTTAACTTATGCACAATTTTTATTTGAAAAAAAAACTGATGAAAATTTTTCAAAATTTCCTAATTAAACAGCGATTATGAAAACGCACAAGGACCCTTAAGGATAACTGTTTGCACAACAGTGGGCGTCAAAATGCTACTGATGATGATTTACCTTTACAGCAAATGCCCAAACTGTTTTCCCTCAGCCGCAATACACGCTCGACATCTTAAAAAAGATCAGGTTATTAAACGAGCGAATTCACGGTTATTAACAAACTCAGCTGCTTCCAATAGTCTTTGCCGTAGCTCAGCTATATTTTGAATCGGCTTGAAATACACTTTTTTTTACAGTTCCCCAGTAAAAAAAATCTAACGGATTCAAATCTGGTGACCGGGCTGGTCACGGTATTGTACCAGACCACCCTATCCATCTGCCTGGAAAGTTTTGAAGCGATATTGAGATTTATCTTCTCTCATCAAATGTGGGTTTGCTACGTGCCACTCGTGTAAGTTATGCAGGTTCATGTACCCATCTTTCTTAAATGTGGTCTCATCTGACCATAATATTTTTTCATAGAACCGTGAATCAAAGATAGTCTAAGGAAAGCAAATGTTGTTGTTGTTTTGAAGCGCAATTAAACAGTCAAAATCCAAATCGCAAGCGATCAACAGTCCAGTTCACGAATCCAAAATTAGTAACAGTACGAAATCAACAAGCACGAACATGTAAAGATGCGCAGTAAACGAAGGAGTACTGATCGGTATCAATGTTTGCAATAGCAAGTAAGTGATGTGCTTCATCCATACCACATACAGCGTGTTCAACCTCTCCTGCCCCGGGATTATGAGCCCCGAGTAGGGAAAGGGGAAAGATCCACAGTTCTTTGAAAAAATTTTATGGTCGGATGAGACCACATTTAAAAGAGATGGGTACATGAACCTGCATAACTTACACGAGTGGCACGTAGCGAACCCACATTTGATGAGAGAAGATAAATCTCAATATCGCTTCAAGATAAACCATTGGACAGGAATTTTAAATGGTAAAATAATCGGTCCGTTTGAGTTCCCGGATGTTGGCGGATGTTTTTCCGATTTACAAAAATGGTGAATGTGTATGTTGTAGTTCTCAGACTACATACTGGAAAAATTGTTATTCCAGTCGAGCTGTCTAAACATTCGATACAATATATTTGTCGCCTTTCTGAACAAAAGTTCTCTTAAGACCAAAACAACCCTATGGTTAGTTTCCGAGAATTAGGGGAATTAAATTTGTACGATTTGCAAAATGGTGAATATGTATGTTGTAGTTCTCAGACTACATACTGGAAAATTTGTTATTCCATTCGAGCAGTCTAAAAATTCGATACAATATATTTGTCGCCTTTCTGAACAAAAGTTCTCTTAAGACTAAAACAACCCTGTGGCTAGTTTCCGAGAATTAGGGGGATTAAATTTGTACGATTTGCAAAAATGGTGAATGTGTATGTTGTAGCTCTTAGACCAGATACTATGAAAATTGTTATTCCAGTCGAATTGCCTATATATTTAGTACGACATATTTCTCGAATAGAAGTTCTCATGAAGCTAAAACGATCCTATGAATACTTTCCGAGAGTTGGGGATACGTTTCTCAGATTTACAAAAATGGTGAATGAGCAGTTTGTAGTCTTTGGGCAAGATACTGGGAAAATTGTTATTCCAGTCGAATTGCCTCAGTACGACAGATTTCTCTAATAAAAGTTCTCATGAAGCTAAAACGATCCTATGAATACTTTCCGAGAATTGGGGATACGTTTCTCCGATTTACAAAAATGGTGAATGTGTATGTTGTAGTTCTCCGACAGGATACTGGGAAAATTGTTATTCCAGTCGAGCTGTCTAAAAATTCGATACAATATATTTGTCGCCTTTCTGAAAAAAATTTCTCTTAAGACCAAAACAACCCTGTGGCTAGTTTCCGCGAATTAGGGGGATTAAATTTGTATGATTTGCAAAAATGTGAATGTACACGTTATAGTTCACAGACCAAATACTGGGGAAATTGGTATCCCAGTCGAATTACCTAAATATTCAGTGCGACATATTTCTCGAATAGAAGTTTTCATGAAGCTAAAACGATCCTATGAATACTTTCCGAGAGTTGGGGATACGTTTCTCCGATTTACAAAAATGGTGAATGATCAGGTTGTAGTCTTTGGACAAGATACTGGGATACTTGTTATTCCAGTCGAGCTGTCTGAAAATTCGATACAATATATTTGTCGCCTTTCTGAACAAAGGTTCTCTTAAGACCAAAACAACCCTATGGTTAGTTTCCGAGAATTAGGGGGATTAAATTTGTATTATTTGCAAAAATATATCTCTCGCCTTCCTGAACAAAAGTTCTCGTAAGACCAAAACGACCATATAATTATTTTCCGAGAATTAGGGAGATGAAGTTTTCGATTTGCAAATATCGTGGACGTGTACTGTAGTTCTCAAACCATATACTCGAAGAATTGTTGCTCCGAAGAAAATATTTCATTAGAAAACCTTGTAGAATGGTGCTGAAAGGTTGATCTTGACCATGCTACTTACAAGGTCAATCTACATTTATCTTTAGAGAGATCTGACAAAATTTGTTCAATAATTCAAAAAAATTCACAAAGAAGCAAGTGCACAGAAATGTTGCTTTGTTGTATTTGATTATTCCCTGTATAGGGTGGCTAAATAAGAATGCGAGGCACTGAGTCTGAGAACCTACCCATCGTAGAGGCTTGCGGCAGAAACAGTTATAGCCTAATCACAAAAATACCGGATCTTCAAATTTAGGCCAAAGGCAATTTTATACGGGAATCCCTTAAATTTTCATTTTCCTAAAGTATTTTACTGCAATTCTCTCTTATTCGTCAGAATATAATCACCCTTTCTGAAAATATTACAAAATGTAAGTACGTAATGCTAATAACAAATGGCATACTTCTTGTTCAAATTTAGATTCAGTATGGGTATATATGAAAACGACAATTAATAGAATACAAGCAGGTCATGGAATACAAAAAAAAATCCTATTCAAAACATAATTAATCCTCAGCTTGTCAATAGTTGTCAAAAGTTTCGTGTTGCTTTGAGCAATTTTTGTGCCTATCAAATGCATTGTACGAACGATGAAGCTGTTGGTATGCTTGCAGTCCATGTTGCATGTCTTCAGAATGCCGCAGTAGCAAAAAGAGTTTAGGCGACTTGATATCCAAATCGGCGTCTTTGCAAAAAGATTAACCGCTTACTGGGATATATTGAAGGAAATCCTCATGTTATCACACGGACACTATCCCGTGAGTTGGGCATATCACAAACAACGGTTCAAAATATTTTGAAGGACCATAGGTAAGTTCTAATAATTATCAAAATACAGGGATTCATTTAGATTTAACTATATCTTAATTACCTATAAGATGCAATTATTGGGTCATATTTTTTTGAGCAATCCCTAAATCTCAACGTCTTTCTTGACCCTTTGGACAATCAATTACCGTTGTTGTTAGATGTGCCACTGGAAACAGGGCAAAACTTGTTTTGGCAGTTGGATAGTTCGATGGTTGCCCAGCACCTTTTGCTTTTACTGTGCGAGAACATATTGATTGCAGATTTCAACAGCGATGGATTAGAAGAGGAAGTCTGTTTCCATGGCCTTGGCAATGACGAGACTCAGGTTGTCATGATCTAAATTTATTGGAACTCAGGATGTGTTGATATTATCAAAGTCGTTGGAAACCAAAGATAATTCTAAAATAAATTGAAACACTAAGTCGTATCAAAACTGAAATAATTAATTCGAAGCAAAATGAACACGGACATTAAATTTTCGAACAGACTTCCTTGTTGAGTTTGACGACCTAACCCGTTGTAGAAGCCCGTGCGAACATTTTCTGTTGTAACATATGGGCAATGCGACAAATTGCACGATCGTCTGCGACACCGTTGCTAGGCAATGTCGTAGTGACCTTCGCTCTTCAGCAGGCTCCTGTCTCTTTCTAGCATGTGTTGGCTCACACTTCCTCGCTTATCTCTCGTACACATTAAATTCAAGCCGTCAGACAAATTGGGTTCTCCCTGTATAACAGAAATATCGTTCCTAAACTGGTAACACTCCGCTACTGAATCGTCAGTCGAAACCCATTTCCTTTCTTCCGTTTATTTCTGTAGCACTCCTTTCCAGGTTATGCATTTTTTACAAGGGGTTCTGGTGCTGCTAAAAGATAAATGGGGTAAACCGGTATGTCAATTATCATGAACACGGAGGTAGACAGGCGGCGAAAAGTTTTTGTTTGTCTGGATAATAAAGCGGGAGATATATGAACTTTTTGACCCATAGAACAATAAATATTTTAGTCGGTGGTAAATTATTTCTTATCCATGGCAGAATAAAACATTAGCGATCCAGAGAGCTGTCTAATATGATGACAAACTCGACTCACCTATGTCACTTCGTATACTCCATGTGATTCTTCCTTCGATCATAGAACGCCTTATTGGAACGAAAAGGCGGTGTAAAAAAACTAACTTGTGATAGTGGTGCCATCTCTTGTGAGATGTACGTAAGTCAACGAAAGCGTGTTACAAGGCACTATTGAAGTGCTGTTTAAAGAATAACCTTGAAATTTTGTGTGAAGATATGACTTATAAAAACTCAGATTATTATCTATTAAAAACAACTGAATATCGCTTCCGGTTTGATCTAAAGTGAGTATGAAACAAGAGTTTTAAATAAGACCCTGTATACTTAACATATTCGCTTGAATCTTAAAATTTTCTTTTCAACGATGCATCACAAGTCGTCATTCTTTTTCAAAATGGCGGCATTTATGCCAAATTCAATATGGCGGCGTTTTGACATCATCTATGGATTTTTTGACAAACTACCAATCTTGTTTTTCTAAGAAATTTGAATAGGAAACGCAGATTTCTAAATGGTAACAATGAAGAGCGTCGTATTTCCTAAAGAAAAATACTCAACAGTACGTTTCTTTTGTATTCTTTTATTTCTAACGATAACAATAACAATAACGAAAATTAGTATAGTAAAAACTCAGTAGTAAAAATAACTAAATAAGAGATAACTTAGCAGATAAATCACTAATTAAAAATTAGGAAAAATCATTGAATTAAGTGTTCTATACGTTTTCTGTCGAGTTGTTGATATAACCTGACGCTCTTGATGTTTTCTATAAGCAATTTTCGTAAATCTTCTTTATTTATTTATTTATTTATTTATTTCCAACAGATGAAACCCAATTACACGAAATGCTGAAAAAAAATAACAATTAAAGAGACATGGTTCTTGGACTTAAATCTATAGCATCACACATTCTAAATAAGATTGGATCATCTATAGCAGTTAAAATCGATGCACAACTGTCACTGTTAATATCACACGATTCAGTAACACTGTTCACGACGCAGCACATGAGATTAATTGGCGATTTTGTCATAACATTTGTACGGCCAGCTTGACAATAGAATTCCGTTTGTTGTCGACTCCCTAGCCTTGGAACGCGGAAACATATTTTTTCAAGTAAATTTTGACAGTCAATTTTATTGTGAATGAGGCCATACAAAAACGTCAAAGCAAATATGTTTCGTCTTGTTGACAGTGAATCCAACTTGAAAAACTCTAATAGGGCACTATGGTCACAACCTCTTTCTGGATAAAAATCTGTGCATTTAAGGTGAAAATACTTTAAAGCTTCACGTTGAATGGCCTCAAGGATCACGACAGAATTTTGGTATATAGGAGACCAGATCAGAGTCACATACTCCAACTTGCTCCTGACAAAAGTAAAAAATAAAGTCATTAAAGTATCAACATTGGAGAAACCCTTCCAGTTTCTGATACAGAAACCAAGTAGTCGAGTGGCAGCCGACTAGATATTGAGTATATGCTCAGTAAACGTTAGCTTGGTATCAAAAGTGACTCCAAGGTCTCTATAAAAGATGCATTTGTCTATAACGTGACCATTGATGTTATAATTATCATAAATTAAATAGTTAATCTTTCTTGTATAAGTCATAACTTTACATTTCGAAAGATTCAGACTAAGACAGTTCCGAGAACACCATGACGAAATTAGAGCTAAGTCATCTTGTAACATGACGCAATCCTCGACTGTCTTGACTGACGTGCAGATTTTAAGGTCATCAGCTAAAAACAAATGGAAACATTTCTGTTCAAAAGACAAGTCATTAATAAATATCAAAAACAATAATGGACCTAGAGACCTTCTTGAGAGATGTTATCAATGACTGTTCTAATTCTATTATCCAGTAATTCTAGAGACGCTGGAGGAGTGGCATACACTTTTTATTATAATTAAAAAAGTTTTTCGACCTCGAAGTAAAAAACCGGAAGAGGACCCTCACCTATTGAGAGTTACAGCAAACACTTCCCAAGCGATATATTATAAATAGAATTTAAGAAAATAAACGTAGAGTTACCAGAGTTTGCTGCATTTAAATAACTAAACTCAAACGGAACTCGCAGGCTATCCGTCAAATGTACTATACGAGCCCCTTCCCTCTTCAGTTGGCCCACTTCAAGATTTGTACCAAAATATGCCTTTATAAACTAAACATGACGAAACTATTTACGAGTACTTCTAAAACAATTTATTTTCTAAAAAACATTTTAGATACGCTCTAGTCGTAAAAAATACATATTTGAAACCACTTAGACCTATAACTAATAGAACATCTGGGTGATCCGATAATTAGGCTTCTGCCTGCGCTGCTGCTTCGATCTAAAAAAAAAATAATATGTATATTATACATATATGTAGTAACACAAAAGAATGAAACGAAAAGTCATATTAAGGACGTAAACATTGATATATTGTTCGTCTCCTCTTTTTCTTTAAACTGGCGACTTGAAATCGTTTTTCTAATTAAATAAAAAACTCCAAAGACTCTGAACCTCTCCGACTTTCGACAAAACTTTTGAGCTGCTTGATCTACTTCTACTTTACTATAATTTGGAATAGCGTCTGTTGGTACTGAAACCTCATATACACCAGAATCTTCGGAAGGCTCTTGTATTTCAACTGGATTTTCAATTTCTTGCCACGAATCTGGATCTTCAACGTACAAACCTTCATCTAGATTTAGAAAATCATAAAGGTTTTCATTATCAGTCAATTTTAATAAATTATAATTTTTGAGGATATCGGAAAGTACATTATATGGTAAGTCATCATCTGGGTCAAATGCACGGGCTTCATTTAACTGGTCTTCACTTTGCATATTTTCATGCTTAAATCCTGCTTTGCGGAAGCAATTTTGGTTACTTGGTCCCGAGCGGTTTTTGCCATATCAACTGAACCTAGTGGGGTAATTTTATATATTAACTCAAAAGGCTCGGCAGTTTCAATGTTTACTAGCAGATGTTTCAGTATTAAACATTGATAATAAGTTTCAAAACTCTTTGTAATCCCTTGGCCAAGTGGTTGACAAACTGATGTACAACTAGGGGGCAAAAATCAGACTGTTATATTATTTAAGCGAACGTTTTTTAGGTGTCTAAAAACAAAAAAAAAACTCTTTGGTCATTTTCCAATCTAGGCCTTGCAACCACTCTGTCATACTTTGTCTTGTCTTCCAAAATTGTAAACCTCACATCGCGATTCTTACCCAGAACACATTTTTCCTTCTTCAGTGTGAGGATTTTGTCCCTAAATTCAAGAAGGAAATTTTTTCAAAGTCGACGAAACATCTTCAGCATTAACCGGAGTTCCTCTTCCCGAAATCACTTCAAAACCTATACTAAGTGACATATAAATCCGAACACCCAGTTTAAATGGTTTTATTTTAATAAAAGTTGGTGAATGTATTTATCTTACTGTAAATAACAAGTGAAAAAATTTTAAGCCTTATCAGTTGGACATTCCGGTTTTTATACGGCTTTTTTTTAATTCACTAACGCTCCAAAAATGAATATTTCAGCCGCAGTAAAGAATCAACGTTGGCGGATTTTGGTTCTTGACATCCTTTACGATCGGTTACGATGCCTAGAGTACGGAGACCTGTACGATTTCGTCAACTTAGTGAGTTTGATAGGGGCCGTATAGTGGGACTTCGGGAAGCTGGACTTTCTTTTCGGGCAATTGCAGTTAGAGTGCAAAGAAGTGTAGACACTGTGGTTAGGTGTTGTCAGGCATGGCTTCGAGAAGCCCGTACGCAAAGGGCAAGGGGCACTAGACGCCGCCGTAGAACAACAGACCGTGAAAATCGCCGCCTAAGATTATTGGCCTTAAGGGACCGTTTCTCCACTACTAGGTCCATTGCAAATGAATGGTTTGCAGAACACGGAAGTGTTTACCGACGAATGAGAAGTTTTGGCTTGTTTTCATACCGGCCACACTGGGTCCTCCCTTTAACTCGAGAACACCGACGTAATCGCTCTTGAGTGGTGCAGATAACGGTCACTCTGGGATCAGGAATGGAACAGTATTGTCTTTAGTGACGAGTCTCGATTTTGTTTAGGCATGCACGATCATCGTGCCAGGGTTAGAAGGCGACGTGGTGAAAGGAGGAATCCACAGTTTTTTGTTGAAAGACATGTTCATCACACTGTTGGAGTTATGGTTTGGGATGCTATAGCTTATGGTTCCAGGTCACCTTTAATCTTCATCAGAGGTAACATGAAGGCGCAGCGTTATATCCACGAAGTTCTAGAACCCCATGTTTTACCCTATCTTGACACCCTGGCAGATCCAACTTTCCAACAAGATAATGCCCGACCACATGTTGCAAGAGTCACAATAGACTTCTTTCAACATAATGATGTCACATTGTTACCCAATTGAGCACGTGTGGGATATGATGGGTAGGAGATTGCTCAATTTGCAACGTCCTCCTCAGACTCTAGAAGCACTTCGAGAGGAGTTGGTGGTTGCCTGGAATGAGATACCACAGGAGGACATTGACCACCTGATCAGAAGCATGCCTAGGCGCGTTGGAGAATGCGTAGCACATCAGGGTGCATCCACACATTATTAAAGGTCAAAGGGCTTTAAAGCAGTGCAATCATTTTGAAATTTTTATCATTTACTTATTATGCTTCATTAAGTACTTATACAAAATTTTATTAAAATAAAACCATTTAAAGTGGGTGTTCGGATTTATATGTCACTTAGTATATATTGTCGCGAATTCTAAATTTATTGAGCCAACGAGAAGAAGCACTGAATGTAGAATATTTCTTTTGCTTTGCATCGTATCAGTGGACCTGAAAGAAAGAAGTTTTTTGCGGTCTTGTCACGACAAACCTATTGATAATCTCACTCTTTTCACGTACTTTGGAATTGATATGTAAAGAAAATCAACGCATTAATAGAAAAAAATTTTTCATAAAAATAATATGCATGCATATCCGTCAAATAAATCCCCTTACGACGAGCTGCTATAACACAATTTGTCAATGTTGGTACTACCACGCGTCAAAAAGCTTATCTTTTCCATTCAAAATGCTGTAACATTCATTTCTTTATAAGGATTTCTTTATGTTTAATTTATATCTGCAGCTTGTGGTTTTAGAATATTAACCCGCCTGTAGTCGCGCCGGGTCTGACTGACCCATATGCCTCTAAAACCTACCACTGTGTATATGTGACAACACTGCCCAATGTCTCCTTCCCACTACCTTCCCATATTGTGATTAAGATTATATATCTGTTATTAGTATCAGCGCAGCTGCAAAGCTGAGTGTGTTGTTCCATGTTTCCGATTTCAGACCCAGCGCGACTGAATACAGATTTCTCGCAGTGTCAAGACTCTTACGGGGAGAAAATAGGTTCGGAAAATGACAGCAATTAATTTGTTGTTATTCATTAAGTCAATGTTTCTTATAGATCATTATCTTTGCGTTCAATGTTTTATTTCACTGTTTTCTTTTTTTTTTTGCTTTTAGTTTGACATTTTGATGTAAATCTATTAAGTGGTATTAATAAGCGCATTTTATTTCGTCGATGTTCCATTTTTGAAAGTATGAGTTGTAACATATGTCAAACACTGGTTCATGTGTTATTCTAGGCAAACGATTTTTTTATACCGAAGAAAACGGAAAGTTTGCGTGGGTCTGATAAACCCAGCGCGACCAACAGAGTACAAAACCAGGGCGCGACTACAGGCGGGTTAAAACGCTTGGTTAAGTTCCTTACACTCAACTTCTAAATTTTTTTAAGCATTAGAATTTTCCTATTGAGAACAATTTCTGCAATGAATGTGTCGTCCACCGTGCCCCAAAGCATAAGGACTGTAAATCCCCGACCAACTCTGGGACTTAATTCACGCCTCGCAGACATGCACCACATTGGCTGCATATGTACTTTGTACCGAAAAATTAGAAGATGATATCAATGGAACCAATAGTGTAAAAGAATATACAGAAAATAGATAAATAGTTAGTTAACACACATTGAAATATAAAACAGACAAACATTTAACCAAAAACAAACATTGAAAAAACGTGGAAGACAATGATTAAAATATCGCTATTTGATAATTATATAAATAAAATAAATAAAATTCAGAAACAGAAAATAAAATAAATAAGGACGGTAATTGCTGAAATTGAGATATAGGATATCACACACTATTATAAACTATATTCTCAGAACTACGCCAACTGGTCGTTTGTTGGGGTATCTGATAAGTACTCATCGAAAGGGTGATATGCTTTACTTTTTAATAAAGCCTTAATTTAATATTTGAAAACAGTGAGTGGCAGGGCCCTGAGTGTGTTTGGCAATTTGTTGAACAACTTAACACTCATTTGATGTGGACTGCATTCTGTTCTAGATAATCTGTGCGTGGGAACCTGTTGGATAAGCGAACTTCTTGTTCAGTACCTGTAATGGTAGTTCAGCTTCGGAAAATTAGACCTTACATGTAACAACAGCTCGAAAATGTATATGGACGGCAAAGTTAGTATTCCCAGCTGGTTCAAAGAAGCTCTACAGCTAGACCTTCTGCTCAGACCTTGACACTCTCAACATAAATAAAATGAGGCAAGGCGTTTCATTTTATTTTGTTTTTTGTCCGGTTAGTAGAACATTCTCATATGACCGCGTACGATCAAGAGAATGTCCAATAGAGAGTTGATACAATGGTCGAGATGATGAGAAACTGTCCTTTTAAAGGAGGTGTCTGTGTAAGAGGGAAACGGAAACTATGTCTGTCAATTCCGTCGGCTTGTTTGTCTATCTCCTAATTACTGGCCCGTCAATAGCTTGAAAAGTACCGCTCTGATTTGGATTAAATTCTCACACAAGGTACTACTGTACCAAGGACGAAAAAGCCTTGCAGTTTTTGAAAATCAATTCAGTGATCGGAGGTTAAGCACCACTTGAAAACGATGATAGTGTAGAATAAAAATTTCCATTGGCAAAGCAACTATTGGATTTCTTTCTCCGAATCCAATCCCCTTCGCACTGGCCGAACTGCTAAATTAAACTAGTTATTCATACGAGAAGAAGGTATACATTGAGGTAAGAAACTCAAAATCTTATATCACTTATCTTATACGGGCCATCCTGTACGGTTAAGCAATATGGAAGGGATACAAGATGGAGGCTATTTCCTTGGAAAATATCAGCTAAACGAAATATTTCTCCTTACATTCTAGAAAGTATGGAAAGTTATCCTCGGAAGAAAACAGGTTCTCTCAATCGCGGAGTACTGACATCTCTTGATTCCCCTCAGGACCGGGGGACGTAAACTTTATACGTTTTCAATAATATTTCGTGTAGTCAATAAAGTTTATCTGAAGTTATAGTTAGGGCAAGTAGTGAAATATCAAAACGTAAACATTTTGAAATGAGACCTCATTTGGCTGAAGGCGGATGTGGGTTTAAGTAAATTTGGTTATCACAGGGAAAACGAATGATTTTGGAACTGCATCGTAAAAATTTGTGGATGTTGCCAATAACATCAAGTCGTATGCAAAGAACTTTCGTTAATGATTACTTCTTGCTCTCTCAGGAGTCTACAATTGTGGCTATTGTAGTAATACACTACTGAGCGGAAGTTGTTGTATTCAGTATATACGTACAACTTCTTTCCGTTCAGGTCATTGTACACTCGTTAAGGAATACCGCAATACCGATTGATGGGTGGCGGTACAAGTCCGCCAGCGAGCCAATTTAGATCTATTTAACCTTCAATAAAGAAGTTGGTGGACAAGGACCAGTCGGCCGAGGCGGTACCACCCGCCAACCGCAACTGAAAATTTGCTCATGCTCAACGCGTCCCAAAAAAAAAGAATTTATACCGACCCTACAATGTGGTTTCCAAAAGCTTAATGGCAAAATGTAAAGATTAAAAAAATGCGGTTTTCGTTGTAACGCTATACCTTACTTTTCCACCACGCTGTATTGTATGGTTAAAGATGAAAAGGATTACAAATAGGGGTACGACCTTTCCGTTGGAAGACCGTGTATAAAAAGAAGCTATTACAATTCTAACGTTAGTCTTAGTCATACCTATTTTTCGCACCTGGTGTCTATAAATCCATTATTGGAAAGTTGTAAGTGCAAACAAACGCTACTGAATGCCCCAAGTTGTCTTTGAGAAAATAGGTAATGTCTGGCAACTCTGGGATCTTACTCTATAAAAGTGGTCGCCAAACCGTCGATCGCGAGCTACCGGTAGCTCGCAAAGGCAATTCTGGTGGCTCACAGCATATCTTAAAAAGGTGTAAGAATCATAGAAGCTACCGTATGTTTTTTTTTGTAAATTCTCATAATAAGCACAAGCAGCGGCAACTCTGCGGTGAGCGATCTGATCGAGAACGATCTCGATTACGTCGAATGGAATGAATACGCAAGGTGCGGCGACAGTGCGCGGTTGAGTTACAGTTGGCCTGCAACTAAAAGCATTATGAGCAGCAGTAAGAAGTTGAAGACACACCATTTCCATTCGGCATGTGAAGAACAATATTTCTTAACTGAAGTTAAGGGTAAAAATGTATGTTTGATACGTAATTCGTTGGGAATATCGAGAGACCATACAAAACGGTACATTCGATTTTTTTTTACGTTCTGCAACCAGGACGGAAAAACTCAAATAATTAGAAATCAGTTAATTGGACAACATACAATTATTTACCAACTTTAGAAATAAAAACGAGATAGTGTCAGTTATAAATCTATGCAACTTTCTGCTAATACAGTGATGTGACGAGTATAAGTAATAAGCAATGATATAATTTTACAGTTAGGAAATGACTTCGATAACTGTGCTTATTTTTCACAGCAGCTGGATGACTCCACAGATGTCTTTGACCTCTTAGATGGCCCTTAGATGGTTTTTAGTGATTTTAGATCTTTTAAAGTTTATTTCACAAAGGACAGACTACTGGGCAGGACTTGTTTTTTTCGTTTAAAAATATTATTTCTTCTGAGAAAATTCCATTATCGAAAATGGTAGGTTTGACAACCAATAGCGCTCGAGGTATCGTGATAAGGGTCACGCGGAGTTATGTCGTAAAGATGAAAGTTTTCCACAATTTCTCTGTTACCACTGCAAAAAAATATCAGCAAGCATTATGTGGACATTTTCTAAAACTAAACAACGTTATGAAATTGGTATTAAAATTGTGAACAAGATTAAAACGCAAGCGTCACAAAAAAGATTATATCCAAAGCCTTGGCGCATGAAATTGACTGTCAGTACAAGGAACTACTTCTTCACTCTGAAGTCCGATGGGTAAGTAGAGAACGAGTGCTGGAACATTTTAATGATATCGTATCGGCCATAGTTAAATTTTTCAAACAACGTGATGAACCGATTCCGGAACTGGAAAATTCAATCTGGCTTGGAGATTTCAGTTTTCTTGTGGATTACAGAAAAATTAAATGCACTTAATTTGCAGCTTCAGGGGAGAGACAAGGTCTAGCAGAAATGATTTCTGATATAAAAGCATTTATCGAAAAACTTTTGGGAATTTGTTGTTTCACCCTTCATGGAAATCGATATCCAACAGTTTGCAACCTCTATTACGCAGAATTTATCTGGTCTGCAATAAGTAAAGATATACTAAGTGACATATAAATCCGAACACCCAGTTTAAATGGTTTTATTTTAATAAAAGTTGGTGAATGTATTTATCTTACTGTAAATAACAAGTGAAAAAATTTTCAGCCTTATCAGTTGGACATTCTGGTTTTTATACTGCTTTTTTTAATTCGCTCTAAAAATGAATATTTCAGCCGCAGTAAAGAATCAGCGTTGGCGGATTTTGGTTCTTGACATCCTTTACGATCGGTTACGATGCCTAGAGTACGGAGACCTGTACGATTTCGTCAACTTAGTGAGTTTGATAGGGGGCGTATAGTGGGACTTCGAGAAGCTGGACTTTATTTTCGGGCAATTGCAGTTAGAGTGCAAAGAAGTGTAGACACTGTGGTTAGGTGTTGTCAGGTATGGCTTCGAGAAGGCCGTACGCAAAGAGCAAGGGGCACTGGACGCCGCCGTAGAACAACAGACCGTGAAGATCGCCGCCTAAGATTATTGGCCTTAAGGGACCGTTTCTCCACTACCAGGTCCATTGCAAATGAGTGGTTTGCAGAACACGGAAGACCTATTGGCATGCGAAGTGTTTACCGACGAATGAGAAGTTTTCATACCGGCCACACTGGGTCCTCCCTTTAACTCGAGAACACCGACGTAATCGCCTTGAGTGGTGCAGACAACGGCCACTCTGGGATCAGGAATGGAACAGTATTGTCTTTAGTGACGAGTCTCGATTGTGTTTAGGCATGCACGATGGTCGTGCCAGGGTTAGAAGGCGACGTGGTGAAAGGAGGAATCCACAGATTTTTCTTGAAAGACATGTTCATCACACTGTTGGAGTTATGGTTTGGGGTGCTATAGCTTATGGTTCCAGGTCACCTTTAATCTTTATCAGAGGTAACATGAACGCGCAGCATTATATCCACGAAGTTCTAGAACCCCATCTTTTACCCTATCTTGACACCCTGGCAGATCCAACTTTCCAACAAGATAATGCCCGACCACATGTTGCAAGAGTCACAATAGACTTCTTTCAACATAATGATGTCACATTGTTACCATGGCTACCAAGATCTCCCGACTTATCCCCAATTGAGCACGTGTGGGATATGATGGGTAGGAGATTGCTCAATTTGCAACGCCCTCCTCAGACTCTAGAAGCACTTCGAGAGGAGTAGGTGGTTGCCTGGAATGAGATACCACAGGAGGACATTGACCACCTGATCAGAAGCATGCCTAGGCGCGTTGGAGAATGCGTAGCACATGAGGCTGCATCCACACATTATTAAAGGTC
The DNA here is from genome assembly GCA_963669975.1 of Acanthoscelides obtectus. Lineage (NCBI taxonomy): Eukaryota > Metazoa > Arthropoda > Insecta > Coleoptera > Chrysomelidae > Acanthoscelides > Acanthoscelides obtectus. Next base: position 35,069,956 of record CAVLJG010000010.1, read on the forward strand.
AAAGGGCTTTAAAGCAGTGCAATCATTTTGAAATTTTTATCATTTACTTATTATGCTTCATTAGGTACTTATACAAAATTTTATTAAAATAAAACCATTTAAACTGGGTGTTGGATTTATATGTCACTTGGTATAAATTATACACCAAGCATTAAAAAACTGTCAGAGACTCTAAGTGTAAGGCTTTTTTTTTGTTTTTGACGGCGTCAACTTCTATGGTGATTAGCCGTATTTAATAATATAGTGTATAACTGCAAGTGTAAGTAAAAATATATAAATGTATAGTATAAAAATATATAATCTCTTACATGCTTAAGTGGTAAATGTCGCATTTTTAAAACTAAATATTCAAATTTCAGATATTAATCAAATGGTATTGTCTTTTATTTTCAGATTCTATTAGCAACAAAAAGATAATCTCTGGGCAATGTTACACAACTAAACCTGTCAGGCATAATATAATAATGAATATATTCTTTTCATTATTATTTTATTTTATTATTATTTATTTTTTTGTCGGTAGTGGTCATTATCTGCATTTCACGATCTTGTTTGCGTTCACGTAAGTATTTCGATTTATACAAATTCTATTGCTACATATTTCTTTCAGTTCCAGAGAACAGCACTAAGCTAAGGTAGGTATGATGCAAAATCATCGATACATAAGATTCATTTAATCTCAGTTGAGAATCAGATACACAAAAATTAGAATGGTTCATTTCCAAAAAGTTTGTTAGGTTAGATCTTCCAATAGAAACCAGATACTTTTAAGAATGATATGACGTTTTTCAGTTTTTCTGGTTGTGTGAGACTCTCTGTCAGGTTATCAAATGGTCCATAGATCACTCGATTTTGGGACAATATCGGACATTGGCAGACAGTGTGGCGTACAGTGAGTGAAAAGTTACATCCAGTGCACAAGGGCGGATCTGTTCCGAGTAAAAGATGTGCATGTGTAAGACATGTGTCGCCAAAGCGTAAGCGATGTATGCGCACCCATTCTTCTCGTGGAAGTCTAATAGGATGTGGCCATGATCCTACACTAGGCTTTATCTGTCTTAAGTGGGTATCACTGGTACCCCATGTAATTTGCCAGTGTCGCTGTATACGGTTTATGAGGTAGCTTTTATGATCAGACATTTTTATTTCAGGGATGTCGATGTTTTGTTGCGCTGCTGCTGCTTTCGCTGCCATATCAGCAGCCTCATTTTGGTTTGTCTTTGTTTAAAGTAGCTGCTTTGTTATTTTTAGTTACCCTCATTAAATCGTATATGACATGCAATTGTCGCTAAATTTTGTTTATTTTTCAGACACCTACTATTGGTAGGAATGGATGTAGTTATTAGCTATCAGTTCATTTAAGTTTATTAGTATGTATCAGTAAATTAAACACATGTATGTAGTATACAACTGTGTATAATTTCATTTAAGTTGGCTTAAATTGCTTACGACTAACACACTGGAAAGGTTAGCGACCACTGCCCGATAACATCTATCAATAAAAAGCGTCGCTGATCTGAGAAAGGTAGGAACTATATCGAGAGCGTTAGAAGGGAATTATCACGATGGAGTTGATTAATTTCCGCGAGCCTAATTTAATTACCGTCTATTACTGATGAATTATGGATTCCGTTCGAATATTTCAGCATCGCCCTTCAACCCCTTTTCCTTATAATTTACTTAAACCGGAGATTGGATGCGCAGAATTCCAACGCGGCTCACCCCAGCCGAGTGTCGCATTAATTAATGAATTCTTATTAGAGTATTTCCGATCTCACCACGCAGTTATGTGGTTGGGTGGGGTGAGTATGTCCAGCCGCTTGCTCTGAAACTAACTTTGCCTCCTCCTATGACTGATTGCGGACTTGATCGCTCTAACAATAATTGTGTCAGTCGTTCGCGTTGAGGCTTTTGTTTGACGGCATCCTCTGGGAGACCGTATTATACTAAGTGACATATAAATCCGAACACCCAGTTTAAATGGTTTTATTTTAATAAAGTTGGTGAATGTATTTATCTTACTGTACATAACAAGTGAAAAAATTTTCAGCCTTATCAGTTGGACATTCCGGTTTTTATACTGCTTTTTTTTAATTCACTAACGCTCTAAAAATGAATATTTCAGCCGCAGCAAAGAATCAACGTTGGCGGATTTTGGTTCTTGACATCCTTTACGGTCGGTTACGATGCCTAGAGTACGGAGACCTGTACGATTTCGTCAACTTAGTGAGTTTGATAGGGGCCGTATAGTGGGACTTCGGAAAGCTGGACTTTCTTTTCGGGCAATTGCAGTTAGAGTGCAAAGAAGTCTAGACACTGTGGTTAGGTGTTGTCAGGCATGGCTTCGAGAAGGCCGTACGCAAAGAGCAAGGGGCACTGGACGCCGCCGTAGATCAACAGACCGTGAAGATCGCCGCCTAAGATTATTGGCCTTAAGGGACCGTTTCTCCACTACCAGGTCCATTGCAAATGAATGGTTTGCAGAACACGGAAGACTTATTGGCATGCGAAGTGTTTACCGACGAATGAGAAGTTTTGGCTTGTTTTCATACCGGCCACACTGGGTCCTCTCTTTAACACGAGAACACCGACGTAATCGCCTTGAGTGGTGCAGAAAACGGTCACTCTGGGATCAGGAATGGAACAGTATTGTCTTTAGTGACGAGTCTCGATTTTGTTTAGGCATGCACGATGGTCGTGCCAGGGTTAGAAGGCGACGTGGTGAAAGGAGGAATCCACAGATTTTTGTTGAAAGACATGTTCATCACACTGTTGGAGTTATGGTTTGGGGTGCTATAGCTTGTGGTTCCAGGTCACCTTTAATCTTCATCAGAGGTAACATGAACGTGCAGCGTTATATCCACGGAGTTCTAGATCTTGACACCCTGGCAGATAAAAATTTCCAACAAGATAATGCCCGACCTCATGTTGCAAGAGTCACAATAGACTTCTTTCAACATAATGATGTCACATTGTTACCATGGCCACCAAGATCTCCCGTATATAGTACAAATAAAGTAAAACTAAATCATAAAGAGAAGGGTAGAAGCATATAGATAACTAAAGGGCTTATAAAATCAACAAATGAAAAAGAGAGGCTCTATAAATCTTTAAGAGAATGAGCTTTATTTAACAAATACCATAGATGAAACCACAAACATACTAATAAGCAAAATTTAAAAGTATTAGAATATAGTACAAATAAAGTAAAACTAAATCATAAAGAGAAGGGTAGAAGCATATAGATAACTAAAGGGCTTATAAAATCAACAAATGAAAAGAAAGGCTCTATAAATCTTTGAGCGAATTACCAACGAAAGAAAATATAGAAAATTGTAATCAAGACAAAACAAGTTTATAGAACTTATACGAGAAACAAAACTAAGATACTATTTTCAGAAACTAAATGATAAATCACACGACTCAAAGAGACTATGGATATTTAGTGATATTTTTAAAGGAAGTCAACGATCTGGAAATAAAATTACTCAATTGAAAACGGAAACGGGTGAAATCACAAATGAAAATCAACGAATATGCGATGAGTTTGTGAATTTTTTTACAAATGTCGGAGAAGAATTAGCAAATAATATAAAAAGCGCGTCTAATTAATTTAAGTTACATGGAAAAAAACTACGAGTAGTAATCTCATTTGTTAGAGGAGCCTGACTATGTACGAAAAAGCCAATGAATAGTACTGGTTGATTAGCTGAATTGATTGTTTGAGCCACTCTGAAATAAACATTCTTATTTATTCAAAAATTGATTTCTTAGCAGTCTATGTGAAACTGAGCGCAAAATTTCGAGGGTTATTAATAATGTTTGAAATTGAAATAAATATCTTTAAGGGACTCAAAGCCTTAGGGTTGGGTTCAGTTTTTAATATCACCTTGCATTTTATTAAGTGCAATGCTCTGTGTTATATTCTCTGAACTTATTATTAGTTCGTAGAAAAAATAGCTATTCAGGATATAAATAAAAGAAAATATGAATGATATCGCACTCTAATGACTTTTTTCGTCAATTTTTTAATGATTCAATTTTACCAACTGATATCGTCAAGTTATGTATAATTACGGTGCGGAATAGTCAGATGTCTAACAAAGCTGCCTTATCCTCATTAGAAATTTTGAGCTGGGAACTTAGTAACGCTATCTTCAATGAATATATCGCTCTCAACATCCATCGAATTTGATGCATGGCGCCTGGAGGTCTAATCTTAAATTTTTTTCTCTGTATCTCTTCCAAGGAATATCATTGAAAGTTCTATTAACTCTCGATAGTCGTATCTAGCAACTTCTTTGGTCGATAAAATTCTAGCAGCTTGTCAGTCTCTGAGACATTCAGGCATGATCGCTTTTCGGTATATATCTGTTGATCCGCACTTATCCAGCTCTAGCGAAACTTTTTAAACATTGGAATGTTAGGTTTGTAGTCACTTGGTCGATCTTCGAATCAAGCACGCCTTTTAACACCATTTCGTAGACGTGTTGGTGGCAAGCAAGAATGAGCTTTATCGAGCTTCTGTTCGAGAAGCATGCAGGCACCACCGTATTTGAAGCAGTTGTAACACAACATAGAATCTGAACTTTATCTTCAAGATTCCAGTAATTAATATTTTCAGATATAGAGACTACCTACCACTTCACCATGAAAATTTTAGTACGTAACACCCGGTACACTTGTTAGTGACTCAGTTGATCTAATCTGCATAACTATTTGCCAGATAATCGCCTTCTTTGTGGTTCGTCAAGTGCGAAAGCAAAGAGAATATGTTAGGAATGGGATTAGCTAACGAAACAGGAAAGCCTGTGAATTCTGATACCTTTTAGCTTGCCGCGCGCTCCTTTGTATCCCTCTGTTCATTAGCACTCATTTTATATTCCCTTATCGTCGCCACGGAAGCGCGTCGGTAATCGAAAGTGGGGATCAGCGGCCTCTCTAGATAATCCACTTCCTACTAGCAACGCACAGAGCTTAAGCTTCAAGGGGGTTATGTTTTATCAATGGTCCCTCTCTAAATCGTATAATGTAACACACAATACTTCCACGACTTCAGGTTAGGAGACGCATGATTTGACGTAGTAACATGCGTTGGAGTCGTCATGTCAATAAATTAAATAAAATCTACAATAACAATATATAAAAACATATAAAACAGTCACAAGGTTACGAATTCAGAGACAACGTATAAACGATTATGTAGTAGCATATTTTCAAGTATCTCCTTAATTGCGTATCAGGTGGATGAATTGAAGTGACAACCCATTATGTGTACTAAGTGACATATAAATCCGAACACCCAGTTTAAATGGTTTTATTTTAATAAAAGTTGGTGAATGTATTTATCTTACTGTAAATAACAAGTGAAAAAATTTTCAGCCTTATCAGTTGGACACTCCGGTTTTTATACTGCAATTTTTTAATTCACTAACGCTCTAAAAATGAATATTTCAGCCGCAGTAAAGAATCAACGTTGGCGGATTTTGGTTCTTGACATCCTTTACGATCGGCTACGATGCCTAGAGTACGGAGACCTGTAGGATTCCGTCAACTTAGTGAGTTTGATAGGGGCCGTATAGTGGGACTTCGGGAAGCTGGACTTTCTTTTCGGGCAATTGCAGTTAGAGTGCAAAGAAGTGTAGACACTGTGGTTAGGTGTTGTCAGGCATGGCTTCGAGAAGGCCGTACGCAAAGAGCAAGGGGCACTGGACGCCGCCGTAGAACAACAACCGTGAAGATCGCCGCCTAAGATTATTGACCTTAAGGGACCGTTTCTCCACTACCAAGTCCATTGCAAATGAATGGTTTGCAGAACACGGAAGACCTATTGGCATGCGAAGTGTTTACCGACGAATGAGAAGTTTTGGCTTGTTTTCATACCGGCCACACTGGGTCCTCCCTTTAACTCGAGAACACCGACGTAATCGCCTTGAGTGGTGCAGACAACGGTCACTCTGGGATCAGGAATGGAACAGTATTGTCTTTAGTGACGAGTCTCGATTTTGTTTAGGCATGCACGATGGTCGTGCCAGGGTTAGAAGGCGACGTGGTGAAAGGAGGAATCCACAGTTTTTTGTTGAAAGACATGTTCATCACACTGTTGGAGTTATGGTTTGGGGTGCTATAGCTTATGGTTCCAGGTCACCTTTAATGTTCATCAGAGGTAACATGATCGCGCAGCGTTATATCCACGAAGTTCTAGAACCCCATCTTTTACCCTACCTTGACACCCTGGCAGATCCAACTTTCCAACAAGATAATGCCCGACCACATGTTGCAAGAGTCACAATAGACTTCTTTCAACATAATGATGTCACATTGTTACCATGGCCACCAAGATCTCCCGACTTATCTCCAATTGAGCACGTGTGGGATATGATGGGTAGGAGATTGCTTAATTTGCAACGTCCTCCTCAGACTCTAGAAGCACTTCGAGAGGAGTTGGTGGTTGCCTGGAATGAGATACCACAGGAGGACATTGACCACCTGATATGGAGTCGAGAACGAGAGTTGTCATCTGGATAGAAGAACAGGGCTTGAAATTAGCTCGTGAGAAGACAGAAGTTGTTATACAATGCAATTAAGACACATTTGCAGAAAAAGAAAATCCTGTATCACCATGATAACGCACCGTCCCACACCTCAGCTGTTGCAATGACGAAAATCCACGAGTTACGGTTTGAACTGTTTGACCATACGCCTGACTCACCAGATCTAGCCCCAAGCGACTTCTTTTTGTTCTCGCATCTAAAATTGCGCTCAGGGGACAGATATTTTTGTCAAATGAAGATGCAATCACCTTCGTGAACAATTGTTTTGCAGAGAAAATCACCGAGTACAATTTGGACGAGTTTGTAGTGTTACAAGGAGACTGTGTTGGAAAAAATTCAGAAAAAATATCTTGTAACTTTGATAGGTCAGGAACTTTTTAGACCAGCCTCGTATAATACAATTTGCTACTGAAATATCCTCAGATAGAAGAGCTCGTGTATTGGCTTGTCGTTTTGGTACAAAAATCTACCAAAAACTAAGCAGCAAATCTCCGCAATTTAGGCGACTAACCGGCCCCTGATATCCCATTCGAATTCGTTGTTTTTGTTACTCCTCAATAAACCAAATTATGCAGATTCACAAGAAAATTTCAACTGCTGCCTAAGCTCATTTCCAAATATACCTTATCGCTATTCTTACTAAATTACAACATAGTGCTTCTGTTACCCCTGTATTCAAGAAGGGCGACAAATCCTCCGCTAAAAATTATCGACCAATAAGTCTCGTTCCTATCGCCGCCAGAATAGCTGAAAGAATCATATTAGATGAGCTCCTGTCATTTGCTTTAGAAAATGACCTTATCCCTAAGAATCAGCATGGATTTCTCCCTGGTCGATCAATAATGACCAACCTTCTCCACTCTCTCAACGATTGGACTCAGTATCTGGACACAAAGATTCCTGTTGATATAATCTACTTAGATTTTTCTAGGGCTTTCGACCGCGTACCACATAGAAGGCTTCTGTTTAAGTTGGAATGTATGGTAATAAGAGGCGATTTGTTACTGTGGATTAAGGCTTTTCTCACCGGGAGGACTTTCTCTGTGCGCGTCAGTGATAGCCAGTCTCACCTTCATCATGTAGCAAGTGGAGTCCTCAAGGCTCTGTCTTGGGGCCAGTGCTGTTCCTTCTGTATACATGTGACCTGCCCGCATTGATTTCCTCCACATGTTCAGCTTATGCCGACGACACCAAGATTTACAATACTGTCGTAAATTCTGCTATGCTTAAACGAGATCTTGATATTGCTTGTCAATGGTCAGTCAGTTGGCTTTTACCCTTAAATCTAACTAAGTGTTGTGTCCTTCACCTCGGGAAGACAAATCCGCGATTTACATACAAGATCTCTGACCACAACATCGAAGCAGTTTCCAGCCACACTGATCTGGGCGTTGTAGTCAACGATCGTCTTTCCTGGTCAGAGCATATGCACCACGTTACATCAAAAGCCAAGAAACTTCTGTACATGCTGGAGAGGTCTTTCAAAGGATCCGATGTCAACACTTGCGCCTACATTTACAAGGCATTCCTGAGGCCAATTCTTGAATTCGCTGGCCCGGTATGGGACACTGTGCTTCTGCGCGATAGAAATCTCGTCGAATCAGTACAGCGTCGGGCTACTCGTATCCCTTTTGGAGCACGAAGACCAAGCTATGAAGATCGCCTTGTATTATTCAACCTGACCTCATTCACTGAGCGAAGACTTCCTGGCGATCTTATAGTTACGTTCAGGATACTTCATGGTTTGATGGGCACCAACCTCATGCATCTATACCGTCTGTCGCGCAGGAATCTACGCGGAGACAGCTTCAAACTGCATAAGGAGCCATTTAAAACAACAGTCCGACAGTGGTTTCTTCCCAACCGCATATTCAACCCCTGGAATAGTTTACCTGAAAGTGTGGTTGGTGCTACTTCAGTTAATAGCTTCAAAGTGCAGTATGATAGCTGGAGGAGTGTACAAACTTTTAGCTATGAACTGTCTTTTTTTATTTTTCTCTATTTGATATATTTGTGTTACGTGTCCGTACACTATATTTACTGCATGAGCTTATAGTACTGTGTACTCTGCTCATCTCAATTATCATAATAATAATAATAATAATATACTAAGTGACATATAAATCCGAACACCCAGTTTAAATGGTTTTATTTTAATAAAATTTTGTATAAGTACTTAATGAAGCATAATAAGTAAATGATAAAAATTTCTAAATGATTGCACTGCTTTAAAGCCCTTTGACCTTTAATAATGTGTGGCTGCACCCTGATGTGCTACGCATTCTCCAACGCGCCTTGGCATGCTTCTGATCAGGTGGTCAATGTCCTCCTGTGGTATCTCATTCCAGGCAACCACCAACTCCTCTCGAAGTGCTTCTAGAGTCTGAGGAGGACGTTGCAAATTGTGCAATCTCCTACCCATCATATCCCACACATGCTCAATTGGGGATAAGTCGGGAGATCTTGGTGGCCATGGTAACAATGTGACATCATTATGTTGAAAGAAGTCTATTGTGACTCTTGCAACATGTGGTCGGGCATTATCTTGTTGGAAAGTTCGATCCGCCAGGGTGTCAAGATAGAGTAAAAGATGGGGTTCTAGAACTTCGTGGATATAACGCTGCGCGTTCATGTTACCTCTGATGAAGATTAAAGGTGACCTGGAACCATAAGCTATAGCACCCCAAACCATAACTCCAACAGTGTGATGAACATGTCTTTCAACAAAAAACTGTGGATTCCTCCTTTCACCACGTCGCCTTCTAACCCTGGCACGACCATCGTGCATGCCTAAACAAAATCGAGACTCGTCACTAAAGACAATACTGTTCCATTCCTGATCCCAGAGTGACCGTTGTCTGCACCACTCAAGGCGATTACGTCGGTGTTCTCGAGTTAAAGGGAGGACCCAGTGTGGCCGGTATGAAAACTAGCCAAAACTTCTCATTCGTCGGTAAACACTTTGCATGCCAATAGGTCTTCCGTGTTCTGCAAACCATTCATTTGCAATGGAACTGGTAGTGGAGAAACGGTCCCTTAAGGCCAATAATCTTAGGCGGCGGTCTTCACGGTCTGTTGTTCTACGGCGGCGTCCAGTGCCCCTTGCTCTTTGCGTATGGCCTTCTTGAAGCCATGCCTGACAACACCTAACCACAGTGTCTACACTTCTTTGCACTCTAACTGCAATTGCCCTAAAAGAAAGTCCAGCTTCCCGAAGTTCCACAATACGGCCCCTATCAAACTCACTAAGTTGACGAAATCGTACAGGTCTCCGTACTATAGGCATCGTAACCGATCGTAAAGGATGTCAAGAACCAAAATCCGCCAACGTTGATTCTTTACTGCGGCTGAAATATTCATTTTTAGAGCGTTAGTGAATTAAAAAAAAGCAGTATAAAAACCGGAATGTCCAACTGATAAGGCTGAAAATTTTGTCACTTGTTATTTACAGTAGGATAAATACATTCACCAACTTTTATTAAAATAAAACCATTTAAACTGGGTGTTCGGATTTATATGTCTCTTAGTATAATAATAATATAAGGATGTCCTACCTTCTTGCCTCCCTGTAACGTATACCAAAGTGCAAATAAACATACAAATGCAAAGTTGCGGGAGTACAAAACTTCGCGACGTGTATCGGGCCGTTTACGAGTTCCTATTTCGCCGTCTGACACCGAAGTTGCACTCTGAAAAAATATTTATTAGGCGGAGTTGCAGTTTGGAGTAGCACACCGCAACCGACAGTGGGCAGGACCGGCTTCAGGAATACGTTGGTGTTGGCTAGTTTGATTCGATCATGTCGCGAGAAACTACTGTAAGCATAACGTCAAAGTAATCGGACATATATTTGCCTAAGCCGTGTGGCAGACGTAAAATGGTTTACAACAAATATTTTCTGAAAAGTAAGGTTCCCCTACGCTGCATCTTTGCCGCAACGAAGCAAGAGGCTCCGGCAACAGGAGGTTGAAATTCCCGAGTCTTCTACAAAAGCTGAGACGAATCCGGAATCACCAAAGGGTAAGGCTGCACCACAATAAGGCGCATCCTCGCTTAGATATCGGTGTTTCAAAGGGTGTATTTGTTTTTTCAAATAAAAAATTCCTTGTGCCTGAAAAAAATGTTTGTAGTTTATTTTTGGAACAACCCTCGTACAATAATGCATTTTTCATATTCATGGGAAAGTGCATAAGAAGTCATATGGAATGATCTTTATTTGTTAAGGAGGTATATTAAAAAATGGGCTTGAATTACAACTTTCAAGTACTCCTGGATAAGAAGAAGGATTTATGCTATGAATTGTTGTATAAAATGTAGCAGTATATACGATCTCAACATATTTTTCTTCAAAATTGATTTGAACACTTTTTGGGTGTTTTATCTCAGTTGCATTTGAAATATTATCAATTCTGAAAATACCGAACTTTTTATATTTTTGTTTTTGTTCGAACACGTCACCATATGTCGATAGCTTGAATGGGAGTACTGCAAATTGAAATCAAACAGGTTCATTTTAAGACCGCATACGTCTTTTAAGAAAGATTAATTGAACAAATCTGTTTATTTTTTGGTTTTGATAAAGAATGTGGTGAGATGGCTCACTGTATGTTACTAATGCTCTTACAAACGAAATTGCCGCTATATTATTATTATTATTATTATGATAATTGAGATGAGCAGAGTACACAGTACTATAAGCTCATGCAGTAAATATAGTGTACGGACACGTAACACAAATACATCAAATAGAAAAAAATAAAAAAAGACAGTTCATAGCTATAAAGCTTGTACACTCCTACAGCTATCATGCTGCACTTTGAAGCTATTAACTGAAGTAGCACCAACCACACTTTCAGGTAAACTATTCCAGGTGTTGAATATGCGGTTGGGAAGAAACCACTGTCGGACTGTTGTTTTAAATGGCTCCTTATGCAGTTTGAAGCTGTGTCCGCGTAGATTGCTGCGCGACAGACGGTATAGATGCAAGAGGTTGGTGCCCATCAAACCATGTAGTATCCTGAACGTAACTATAAGATCGCCACGAAGTTTTCGCTCAGGAATGAGGTCAGGTTGAATAATTCAAGGCGATCTTCATAGCTTGGTCTTCGTGCTCCAAAAGGGATACGAGCAGCCCGACGCTGTACTGATTCGACGCAGAAGCACAGTGTCCCATACCGGGCCAGCGAATTCAAGAATTGGCCTCACGAATGCCTTGTAAGTGTAGGCGCAAGTGTTGACATCGGATCCTTTGAAAGAGCTCTCCAGCATGTATAGAAGTTTCTTGGCTTTTGATGTAACGTGGTGAATATGCTCTGACCAGGAAAGACGATCGTTGACTACAACGCCCAGATCGGTATGGCTGGAAACTGCTTCGATGTTGTGGTCAGAGATCTTGTATGTAAATCGCGGATTTGTCTTCCCGAGGTGAAGGACACAACACTCAGTTAGATTTAAGGGTAAAAGTCAACTGACTGACCATTGACAAACAATATCAAGATCTCGTTGAAGCATAGCAGAATTTACGACAGTATTGTAAATCTTGGTGTCGTCGGCATAAGCTGAACATGTGGAGGAAATCAATGCGGGCAGGTCACTTGTATATAGAAGGAACAGCACTGGCCCCAAGACAGAGCCTTGAGGAACTCCACTTGCTACATGATGAAGGTGAGACTGGCTATCACTGACGCGCACAGAGAAAGTCCTCCCGGTGAGAAAAGCCTTAATCCACAGTAACAACTCGCCTCTTATTCCCATACATTCCAACTTAAACAGAAGCCTTCTATGTGGTACGCGATCGAAAGCCCTAGAAAAATCTAAGTAGATTATATCAACAGGAGTCTTTGTGTCCAGATACTGAGTCCAATCGTTGAGAGAGTAGAGAAGGTTGGTCATTATTGATCGACCAGGGAGAAATCCATGCTAATTCTTAGGGATAAGGTCATTTTCGAAAGCAAATGACAGGAGCTTATCTAATATGATTCTTTCAGCTATTTTGGTGGCGATAGGAACGAGACATATTGGTTTTGAATACAGGGGTAACAGAAGCACTAAGCCAGCATGAGGGTAGGGTATGAGATCTAAAAGATGATGTGAATATCAAGCTTAATGGTAGGGCCAGTGCTGAAGCGCAGTTTTTAAGTACAGCAGCCGTCATCCCATCTTTACCAGGGGAGGAAGAGGTCTTCAGATTTCGCAGGTGCATTAATACATCTTCAGGCAGGAACTCAACTTCGCAAAGGCTGTTGGGACACCTATGGCAGATAGTGGTTGGTAGAAGGTCTCCATTAGGCTCATCGACGAAGTCATCACTAAAGGACTCTGTCAGTAACTTGGCAGATTCGGTGGCATCCATGTGGAGATGACCGTCAGCGTCGCGGATCTGAGGTGATGAAACTTTGGAATTCAGGTTTGTTCTTAGATACCGAAACAGCTTCTTCTTATTTTTGGAGGTAACGAGTTTTCGTTCATAAGCATGTTTGGTATTATGTAACGTTCTAGATAGGAGGTTAGAAAAGGGTCGATGAGACACGTAATCTTGTGAATGGCCACTCCTCCTAAACCGTTGCCACAAAGATCTCTTGTGACGAAGCATCCTCGATATGTTAGAGTTGATCCAGGGCTTTGAGGCTTCTTTTCAATAGTATTGTCAGCCGTTTCGCTTAGGACTCGTTGAGCGAAAGTGTCCCACATATCTTGGTGCTACGGTTGTTAAGCAAAGCAGGCCAGTTGACTTCAGACAGGGCTTGGTTAAGAGCATCGTGGTTTACAATTTTGATGGTTTTAAACTTATCGGTTGTAGAGCGACTATTTATATTGAACTGGAGAGAAGATAAAAGTGAACAGTGGTCAGACTTGCCAAAAGGTGGCAAATAATCTAAATTAGAAACAAAGTCGGCGTCGTTAACGAATATCAAATCCAGAGCCCGGAGGCGTCTGTCCTTCCCTGAATCTCGTTGGACGATCAACAAGTTGAGATATGCTAGAGTTGCGTAGCAAGTCGATGTAAGCAGCAGAAAAGAATTGCATTCAGGAATGGTTGACATAGGCCAGCATGTCACGTAGATTGAACTCACCAGCTATGAAAAGGTTGGCGTTTTTATTTAAGAGATCTGAAATGAGACTGCACAGGTGTGTGACAATAGATGTTACACATCTCATAATGCACACCGTTAGAAAATCTAGTTAGGACAAATAGATAAAAAATATGATATTTATTCAGTTGTTCATATTGAGAAGCCAACTGCGATAAAATATGAGGTATAATTAAAGAAAAGATGTTTAGATATATCGAATGACAGCTACGCCCTCTAGCGGTTTTGAACGAGCGTAAACTGAATTTCAAAGCAAAATATCTTAAAATCGTGTCATATTTTTACATTTTACAAAACAATTTTTAACCATTTTGTATGGTTGTTTATGCACCTTCCGATCAGAATAAAAAACTTTATCGTTGTATTTGAAATTCTCGCAAACATCAAAAAAAGGCTGGCACATCTAGAAGACTCCATCTAGCGGCGACAAACCGAACGAATCTGACAGGATTGAGCATTCGTAAGAAACACAGATGAATACTCTTTCAAACGAAATGAAGGTTTTCAAAATCGGTAGATCCAAACAGAAGTTATGTGACTTTTCCTGAAATACATTCTACTCCTTCCCCACCCTTAGCTAAGCGAAATATTAAAAAAATGAGATCAAAAAAAGTTTGGAAATTGGGCGGTCAACACTATAAGGAGGTTTGAAAAAACTATCGTCCCTCGGCCCCACTCAAATAATTGCTAAAGTAGCCGAAAAGGTCACACTAGGTGAAACTCTCAAGCCTGATACCGAGAATGATGTCTTACCAGCCAATCAAAATGTTTTTTTTCCTGCTCGTTCTACCATCATAAAGCTGTTCAAATGCGTCAACGATTGGACTAATATGATAGATATCAACATGCCTCTAGATGTAATATACCTAGATTTTTCGAGAGCGTTCAATCGAGTACTACAAGCTGGAACACCTTGGAACAACTGGAGACTTGTTGAAGTGTATAAGGGCTCTTGTTAGTAGCGGAGAGTTTACGGAGGAGTTGGCTATTCACTGCCAACCAGTGACTAGCGGCGTTCCCTAAGGCTCCGTCTTGGGACCCTTGCTGTTTCTCCTTCATACATCGTATCTGCCTTGTGTAGTATCTTCCACGTGTTCCTTGTATGCTTTCGACACAGAGATATCCAATATCCCCCGTGCCAATGATAACATCCTTCAACGCGACCTTGACAATACGTATGTGCTGTGTTCTACACGTTGGAAAGAACAATCCTAAGATCGTCAGAAACCAGGAAATCGTCTCTCCAGCCGCATCAATTTAGGAGTTGTTGAATATGATAGTCTGTTATGGTCCGAGTGTCCGCGTATGAAGCTAGGAGGAAAATGGAGAAGTGGGTTGCAAGACAACACTCTCAGAAATGGAGAAGTATCTCCAGACATCTCCACCAGGCACGGGAACTCATAACACTATGCCCTAAAGAATTTCAGCCGTAATAAAAAATAAAGGTGATGTTACCCAATGGTAATCTTTCAATTGTTGCTTTGTTAACTTCGCGCGTTTATTCGCATATTGTTTATTTGTTCAGATGTTCTATTAGTTATAGGTTTAAGTGATTTCAAATATGTATTTTTTACGACTAGGGTGTATCTAAAACGTTTTTGAGAAAATATATTGTTTTAGAAGTAAATAGTTTCGTCATGTTCAGTTTATATAGGCATATTTTGGTACAAATCTTGAAGTGGGCCAACTGAAGTGGGAAGGGGCTCGTACAAGGTGACCGAAACCTGTTAGAATATATACAATGGAGAGCTACACGCATCTCGTACGGGACTTGTTACGGGAAGAAGCTAAAATTCAACTTACTTCTCCACCAGAGGCTTACCCGAGGACTTTTGATAATCGCTCACATTTTTGCATGGTATCTTCGACACTGACATATCCTCACCTTTCCGTCTCAGCACCAACCACCTGCGAGGCCACAACTATAAATGAAAGAGAAGTTTCGAACTACACCTCGCCAGTCTTTCCTGCCTAACCGAGTATTGGACACCTGGAACAGCAGCCCTACGACGTTGAAAATGCGTCCACAGTTAATAGGTTCAAGAATCGTATCGACCGATGGGAGCACTTAGAACTCTAGTTTGCTTATGACCCAATCTTTATTATTATTTCTTTATGTTCAATTTCCTATCTTTGTGTGAAGTTTATACCTACTCTATTATGTATAATAATGATAATTATCCGCAAAAACTGGCACTTTTTAAGAGAACTATCAAATAACTAGCTTATGCCAAGTCCATTTGAGGTATGCACTTTCATCCTGACACCATAGACTATTAGATTTTGAACAAAAGCAAATCTTGGGCCTGTCCCTTCTACCGTCTATCATTCAATCGATCTGTTCGGGGCACCACTATTCTAAAAGACGTCCGACTGGTCTTCGAGACCAGCCCTGTCCTCTTCTGTAGGATCGTTGAAACGAGCTGCCAACTGCAGCGACGGAAAATGTGTCGGGGCATTAAGAAAGTTTCGCTTGCATAAATTTGTACCCGGTAAGTGCCATTATCGTGCCAGGTAAGTGCATGTTTCGTGTTGGTAACGCGGAAAATAAAAGTGTGATGTGGTGGTTCGAAATGCGCCCGGAACAGGGTACTTACTTCGCGGGTATCGCGATACATGCCGGAGACGTCAAATTCTACTACATCTGTGAGTATATCGCGTTTTAAAAATGCTAATGTATGTGGTGTATAAAAGGGTAATAACGTGCTCGTTCTGGAAAACGACGATAAAGTGTAGACCATCTCAATCGAAGTACCTATAGATTGTTCATTACGTGAATAGCAGGGTATCCCAGCCTTAGGGCAAACACATGTTTATTCAAATTGAGATATGCATATGCTGTAATTTTTTTCTATTTGACTCCAATAAAAAAAAATTGCTATCGGGGAACGGTCAAACTTTGAATTTGGAAATTAGTAGGGAAACCATCTTTGGATTCCAAAACCTAATTCTTATTTGACAAATATTACACTGCTTTATTTGTATCTTATATTTATTAGACATTTATTATTGAAAGAACATTAATAATAATGAAAATAATAGTCGTATTTATTTATAACGACACTACATTATAAATTGGCGAAGTTTAGCTCATGTAGCTATTTTTCCACTCGACCCAAATATCAGGAAAAAATATAATAGTAAGATTATACGAACTCATTCAAATTTGATATTAAGACTTCAAGCACATACACAAAAGAATATTTATGGAGGAGGTGGTCTTTCAAATAATATTGAACCTCTTGAAAGACAATGGCGTTACGCTTTCTGGAATCGAGTTGTACATTGTAACTGCGTTAAGTGTGAAAGATCTGAAAACTTTACTGGATGAAATAATATTTAAACGAGGTATAAGTTTATTTTTTAAATATAATGGCTTTTTTATTATTCTCAATTTTATGTACAAGATTGGCTAAGTGATATTGGAAATTCCCAGCGACGTTTAACCAGCCCATACTAACAATACTCGTTGAAGTATGGTCATATCTTTTTAAATTATTTATCATGCATCAACAATTACTTTGGATCTTTTCTAGTCGTTTTGCAGTGGTTTGATCTAAACATGGAGAATAAAGGGTAATACAATATGCAGGGTGTTTCAGTTTATTGTTGCATAACTTTAAGAGTAGATAGAACTTTTAAATTAATGCATAAAGTCTATATAAACATGGGTCGAAAAATGCGTGGCTTCCAAAATACAGGGTGTTTAAATTTACTTTCTAAAATAGTTTTTTTAAATATTTCGAACAATATTTGATATATAACAGTGAAAATTGGTGTACAAGGGTTTTTTGGTACGACAAAACGAACCATGGTTTTACTGTAGCCGCTAGAGGGCGCTCTCTACTGTAAGTGTAGTGTATTAAAATGACCGAAAAATTTTTCTTAGTGCAATTTTTTGCTTTTTGAATAAAAAAACTGATTCCTCACACTTTTCAACATAAAAAAGCACTCTTGTGAATTTCCGTTATAGCTAGCCGTTTTTGAGATATTTCGATTTTTAAGGTTCGATGCATTTTTAATTATTTATGATAAAATAACGTTAAAAAGTCAGTATCTCGATAATTTTTAGAAGTAGGCTGTGCCTGCAAAATATTTTTGAAATTGAAAGCAGAATAAGGTTAAACGTCAATTAGTTGACAGTTCTGTGTCTGTTGAAACCTGAAACGTTTTTTTGCAATTGTGAATGCACGAAATTTAGTTTCTTTTACCTGTTTTTTTTGTAAGTTTTATAAAAATGCCATTTTTATTCTCCAATCAAGAGTAAGCGGATATTCATTTTGTGTATGGCTTTGTAAATGGAAACGCAGCAGAAGCAGCCAGAGAATACGCACGAAGATTTCCAAACAGACGACATCCAACTCGCTAGTATTTGTAAGAGTGCATCGCCAAGTAATTGAAAATGGTTTTGGAAATCTCCAAAGGGATCAAAACATAAATGTTCGTCAGCGCAGATTTACCCGTATGATTCTGCGTGAGTTTGATAGAGATCCGACGACAAGTGTTAGGAGAGTTTCTGGTGCCTTGGGAATTTCAGCAAGCCACCTTCACCGTGTTCTTAGAAATTATCATAGACGTCCTTACCATTTGCAACCTGTGCCAGGGGACGGAGAACGAAGAATCATGTTTTGTCAGTGGATTCTTGATAGAACTGATAATAATAGGGAGTTTTTAAGTAACGTTTTATGGACCGATGAGTCATGCTTCACTAGACGTGGAGTGGTAAATTTTCATAATCAACATATTTGGTCGCATGAAAACCCGCATGCAGTTCGGGAAAGAAATTTTCAGCTTGAATTTAGTGTGAACGTGTGGATTGGAATCTACCGTAATCGACTATTTGGACCCTACCTTTTGCCTGCAAGGTTAAATGCTGCGACCTTCTTGGAATTTTTAAAGTCTGAACATGCAAATATGTGGGATGATTTATGTTAGATTTAAGAAGATTGGCCTGGTTGCAGCTTGATGGTTGTCCAGCTCATTATTCGAGAATAGTTAGAAACTGGCTGGACGAAAATTATCCAGTCGCCTGGCCTCCACGATCCCCTGACCTAAATCCATTAGATTTCTCTGTGTGGGGATTTCTAAAAGAAAAAGTGTACCAGACTCCCGTAACCACAAGAGATATGCTAATAGACATAATCAGGAATGCATGTGATGAAATAAGGCCTTATTTGAATAATGCTATACAACGTTCGATCAATCGTAGATGTGAATTGTGTATTGAAAAATTGGGCTTACATTTCGAGCAACTACTTTAGATTTTTTATGTTTGTCCTAACTATCCAATAGCATTTTAGTTGTAAATAATTAATTCAATTTGTTAAAAATAATATTGGAAAATTAAACAAATTAATATCCTGTTTTTTTGTGTCTATTTGGAGTTAGGAATTATTGCTGTGTTCAAAAACCCAATCTAAACGATCATCTTAATTACTTTTAATGCCCAAATCGAAAATTTAAAAAAAAATATTATTTTCCCATAAATAATTAAAAATGCATCGTACCTTAAAAATCGAAGTATCTCAAAAACGGCTAACTATAACGGAAACTCACAGGAGAGCTTTTTTTATGCAGAAAAGTGCGAAGAATCAGTTTTTCTATTCGAAAAGCAAAAAATTGCGCAAAAAAAAATTTTTTGGTCATTTTAATACACTATAGGTACAGTAGAGAGCGCTCTCTAGCGGCTACAGTAAAACTATGCCAATGGTTCGTTTTGTCGTACCAAAAAACCCTTGTATACCAATTTCTCACTGTTATACATCAAATATTATTCGAAATATTTGAAAAAAAACTATTTTAGAAAGTGAATTTAAACACCCTGTATTTCGGAAGCCACGCATTTTTCGACCCATGTTTATATAGACTTCGTGCATTAATTTTAATAGTTCTATCGAATCTTAAAGTTATGCAACAATAAACTGAAACACCCTGTAGAACTTTTCTCGTATGCTTTCCTAATGGATTGAGTCACGACGCCTTTGTTGGCATATACAAGTCGTGATGATATACGAGTATATGAATCCACTAGGATCACAACACCCTAAATCCACTTTAGCTAAATGTGCAGGAAAGCAAAAAAACATTTTAGCTAACTTTTGAATTAACATATATGACGAGATATGCTTTTTAGGATTCCTAATAATCATATATTCAGTAATATATGTAAAAATACAATATTCTTTAGGCTGAAAGTGGCAATTTAAAAAATAAAATCGGATTTAGTGCAGTTTGCAAACAAACCATGGATTTAGTGGAATATGAAACTGTCTAATATGGATTTAGTGGATTTTGACGTGGACTGAATTTTATTTTCAAGATTTAATAATACAAGGTATGTAGGAAAAAAGTGTTACCTTTATTTTTAACAAAAAGTATTGGAACAACAGTATACCTAAAAAAAAATGTTTTTCAAAAACTGACTGCATGTTCCTATGTGTATCATTGAGGCCAAAAAACTGGTAAAATTTGGAAAACTAAACGCACCCTATTTTTTCAGTTTTTCTACCGCAATAGTACAAGACACACAGACATCCTAACAACTAAAATAATAATTATATACGCCTGTCAACAAATATCTATGTCGGTAATAATATAACATAAAACTTGCCTGCTTGATTTTCTCACGTTTCTCTTCCAGAGCGAAGGGTTAAGAGCTCGTTTTCTAGCCTTACCAGGCTCCACAACTTCAATTTCCACTGCATCCGACATTATAATAACTTTTCAAACACCCACAATACTTATAAAAACAGACAATGGTGGACACGGACTAATATTTACTAACAAATTGTCCATCTGTACTGGTAGATAAACATAGCTTCACAAGGTTATGTCACCGATGCAGTGTGCGCTGGCGCCTCAAATTCTGTGACCGGATTGGCTGAACTGGATTTAGGGGCGTTTGAAAATTAACATGGCTGGATTTAAGGGACTTTGCAACTGAGGTAGCTTTTTGATGCCATTTTTACTATAGATTTAGAGCGATTTGTCACTAAATAGGTATAGTGAACAGTAAGGAATGGTTTGAAGAATATCAAAGTGTATTTTACTCATTTTTGGTCTGAAGTGGATTTAGGGGGTTGTGATCCCAGAGGATTCATATAACAGTTTCTAGAGACTTGACTGACATGCTCACGGAATCTTAGTTTGTCATCAAAAATAACTGTCAGGTTTATAACATTTACATTGGATTTTTCGATAAAAGGTGCATATTGTTCTTTAAGAAATTATATTTCATTTTTGGGTTGAAAAGGATAACTCAGTTTTTTCAGCGGTAAGTTTCAAACCATTGTGCTTCGCATAATCTGAAATTGCAATCTTTATTGATTAGGGAAGCTGAATATTAAAAATTTTGGGATTAAAAGATAAATACATCTGCGTATCGTCAGCGTATGTCATAACATTACAGGTTTTAACTACTTTAATTATGTCTGACTTACTCGTATACATGGTGAAGAGCAGAGTCCTTATAACAGACCCTTGCGGTACTCCAGATGTAACATATTTTATTCCTAAAGAATCATTCCCTAAAACGGCTCTCTGGGATCTATCGGTAATATACGATAGAAAGAAATTCAAACTAGACCAACACACTCCTAATATTTTAGCTTTGATATTAAAAGATCATGATCAATTTCATCAAACGCTTAGGAAAGTGGAGGAGTAACAGGACACTAGCATTACTGCTGTCTGCAGCGGTGATGATATCATCAGCTACAAACAGTATGGTGGTTTTTGTGCTGTACTCTTCTCTGAATCTCCAGACTGTTCTTCAGGAATGAAATCGGTTTCAGACAAGTATTTTTTTTAGCTGAAAGAAAATGGTTTTTTCAAGTAGTTTGGATAGTACGGGTAGCAAACTGATTGGTCTCAGGACACTGTATGACTCTAGTAAAGAAATGTTTGGAACAGGAAGGATCAGTGATCCTTTCCGTGAATTTGGAAAAAATTCGTTTGTTAAAAATTGACTCAAGATGTGTGTAAAATGAGATTAGACCACTGGAAAACATGATTTAATCATTCTGGTTGTTGTACCATTACTTCCACTGCCGTTTGACTTAATACATTTATCTTCAAGGTTCCAGCATCCCAAACTGCCTGCACGCTGCCTGGAGAGTTGTCCAATCTGGGCACAGCGATAAGTTGCTCTTTACTTTCATGCGTTATAACAACACTGGACAACAAATTTTAGTTTTTTAATTGTATCTTGTGGGAAAAGTGCACTTCCTTGTTAATTTTGGGGCGCTGAATCCAAAAATGACAATGAAATAAAAAAAATAGTTGCGGTTTAGAAAAAAAAACTTTTTATTTTTAAGGATATATTAAAAAAAGTAACACGATTCATATACTTATAAGAATCACTATATGCGCTGTCTTGCTGCTGTTCTTTAATGGATCGTTTCTGGAGCATCTCTACCAAGAGTCCAACAGTAGTCTGCAAGCATCGAAGGATTCCACTTTCCCTGGTACCTTTTTTCCATTGTTGAAATATCCTGATGAAAACGTTCGCCGTGCTCATCACTTACGGCTCCGCGATTGTCAGGAAAAAAGTCCAGGTGTGCGTGTAGGAAATGTATCTTAAGACATATTACAGCCCATCTTTTGATACGATGACAGCATATTTTTGACAAAGGTTTTATAGTTGTCAGCTTTTCTATTTTCCAAGAAATTAGTGACCACCAGACGGAAATCATTCCAGGCAGTTTTTTCAATACCTGTTAAAGTGTTTTCAAACTGTGTATCTTTCAAAATATTTCGAATCTGTGGCCCAACAAAAATACCTTCTTTAACCTTTGCCTCACTTAGTCTGGGAAATTTCTGACGCAGGTATTGAAAAGCGGACCCATCTCTATCTAATGCCTTGACAAAGTTTTTCATTAGGCCCAACTTGATATGCAGTGGTGGTAATAAATTTTTTTTCGAATCTACTAATGGCATATGCCATTGACCTGGCTCTAGGAATTGACGAACAGGCCAGTTTTGTCTGGTGTAATGAAGTGCCTTTGCCCGACTGTCCCATTCACACAAAAAAAAGCAAAACTTTGTGTAGCCTAGCTGCAGCCCAAGTAAAAGTGCAACAACTTTCAAATCGTCACAAATCTGCCATTGGTGCTCATCGTATTTTATGCATGTCAATAGGTACTTCATATTGTCATATGATTCTTTCATGTGAACTGCATACCCTAGAGGAAGAGATGGTAAAATATTTCCAATATGCAATAACACTGCCTTTAAACTCAATGTTGAACTGTCTATAACAATCTCCATTCTTCTGGGTTATAGTTTATATTTAAACCGCCAGTAAGCCGTTAATGTTACTGCAGAAAACCAAGTTATTCTCCATATTGAAAAATGGTTCTAAGTCTTTGTGGCGTTTACGAAAAACACATACAGAAAAATCGTCTTCTAACAAGCTCCACTGCTGCAATCTTGATCCAAGTAACACTGCCTTACAGTTTGGAAGTTCTAAATCTCTTACAAGATCATTTAATTCTGTGTTATTTTGTGCGGTTGGTGGCATGACGTGCTCGGTATAAATCAGGATCTCTTGATGTTGATGGCATATCTTCTTCCTGACGAATCACTCGATCGCCATGATCTGATTCGTTTTCTGATTCGCAAGTGTAGGATTCTGGGGGTATTGGAATAGGATTTTCGTCACTGTGAGGCACAGGTCTCATCGCAGATGGTATGTTTGGGTAGTTAATAACCGACATACCTGTGGCTTGTCCAACACAAGGTACCGTGTAAAAGTAACAATCATTAATATGATTTGTAGGCTCTCTCCAAACCATTGGGACAGCAAAGCGCATAGACCATTTTTTGCCATTTAACCAGCTCCTCAAACTTGAAGCACAAGTATTACAACAGAGGTGAGGTGCCCACTGTTTGTCTTGATCGCCCAGTTTACAACCGAAATAAAGCTGATATGCCTTTGTTATTAGTGGAGTAATAGATCGTCTCTGAGACGCAAAAGTCACATCACCACACACGTAACAAAACTTATCTGGATTGTTTACACACTTTCGAGACATCTTGCATGAACGCTGTCAGCCAACTGAGGAAAAAATGGCTGATATAAAACAATATAATGTACACGTATGTATAGCGTAACACTACCATGCCGATTACATCATCTTTCCTTGCCGAATATAAAAATTTAGCACGTGCATTCTTGTGAATTACAGTATATTAACACTGTCAAAGCAGGAACACATATAATTACCGTATCTCTAAAACTTGAACTAATATTGAAAAAATAAGTTTCATTCCGGTTTTAGCACATTAAAAATAGTAATATTTTGTTGATTTTATTTAGGATATTTTTTGGCTGTTGTTCAGTGCAATCGGTGGACGTTTTTCTATAGACGCTTTGGCATCAAGCTTTAAAGCTCCTGCGCGCTAGTAGTAGCTAGTAACAACAAAACACGGAAACTCGGAAACCTTCGCATCCCAACATGCCTACCTACATATCAACTAAGACTGACAGTAAACGAAAAGGGAATGGAAAAAGTGACGTTGCCCTCCTACACGAAGCTTCATGCATGAATACGATATCCTCATACCTGACTGGCAGACAGAATTGAATTTAATATGTTTTTGCTACTTTTCTGAATGAAAGGGTCGATGCGAGTCGCTGAAAAACATCATGCATTATTGAAGATCTTGCGAACGCGGTGGAAAATAAACAAAGGTGGAGCTATTGTTTACATGAGAAGTTTTTATAACCGATAACGGATAGCAGCGCTATGTAAGAGCTGATAACTCAGATTTCTCAATGACATACAGAGTGGTCCCAGATTCGCCTCTCTATACAGGGATCTCGGCTCGCGTTATACGTATATACACCTTAGGAAAAACCATTTTTATTCATGGGAAATCATTTCTTGGCAACAGCGCATCGGCTCGTCTACTTTCATCGCTATTCGTATATATTTCCTACCGTTAACGCGCGTGCCGTTGTCAAGTGCGATAAGGGGATTCATGACTCACTCTGCGGTTGGGTTTTGTGTAGGAAAGGTGCGTCTTTATTTAATCCAAAACATCTTAAAAATGTACTCGCAAGAAGAAAAGTTTCAAATGATAGAATGGTACATCCAGAATAATTCAGCACGCGCGGTTGTTGAATTATTTGCGGTACGCTTCCCAGATCGGCCAATTCCGTCTCACGCAACGGTTATAAATACCTACGAAAAATTCAAGAGGGTGGGCTGCTTACATAAGTGCCATAGCTGCATGCACCCTGAAGGTTGGAAACCAAAAATTAGCGAGAAAAGGGAGGAGATCGAAACTGATGTTTGTGCCGCTGCAGAAGTATCTGAGCCATGCTCAAGCAGAAAAATTGCTGAAATGGTACCAATAGCCGATTTCACACCCAGAACAACAAGAAATATTTTGCATCGCAACGGCTATCATAGCTTCAAGGTTGGAACGGTTCAAGAAATATTTCCTTTAGACAAATATCGTCGAATGGAGTTTTGTGAAACGGTCATGGAGCAGGCGCACAGGGATGGAAGTTTTATTGGTAACATTTTGTTTACTGATGAATCCACATTCCCTCTCCACGGTCATCACAATCCTTCAGTCGTTTGGTATTGGTCTCGGGAAAATAAACACCTCAGTATTCCCGTCCGTACGCAGTATCCACAGAAACTGAATGTGTGGGCAGGAATTCTAGGTAATAACATTATCGGACCGTTCTTTATTAATGGAACTCTTACGGCTGCAACATATTTGGCGTTACTACAGACGCAGATTGTTCCTGCAATTAGGCAGCTTGGCATTGATCTCGCTAATATTTGGTTCCAACAAGATGGATGCCCGGCGCATAATGCGGCGATCGTACACACTTACCTTGAAAGTGTGTTCGGCCACCGGATTATTGGCGGTAACGGAACAATAAAATGACCTCCTAGATCACCCGATCTAGCGCCCAATGATTTTTTCTTGTGGGGTTATGTGAAAAGTACTGTTTACACTTTCAATGAGAGAGCAGACAATTTGCATAACCTACAGGTTAAAATCGTTGAAGCGCTCGGGCAAATACAGTCTTCTACCCTCTTGAGAGTTCGTCAGGAGTTTTATAACCGCCTGACATACTGTTCATTGAATGAATGAGACGTTTTTGAGCCCCAGCTGTGAAGGATCATTTGAAACATTTGTGTTCATTATTGCGTTTTATCTTTGAGAACTTATTTCTTTGTTAGAATATCTTTTTATTTTCGTTACACATTTTTAAGAGTGTACTATTCTTTGTTAGAGTGGGTATCTTCTTATTTTTGTTATGAGACGCAACCTTTATTGCTACAAAACCAATTATCCATTCATAAAAATAAGTAGAGTGATTTAGGTGATTTCGTGAAATCTCGAAATCACCGAAATCGGTTCACAGGACGTCCAATCGAACTGGTGCGTAATGCGCGCATCCTCTGTACTTCTTCTGTGACTAAACGCATACTGAAATTTGCAGCAGACCGCAGACCTGTATTACGAATGAGAATAATAAGCAGATACGCTGTGTTGCCAATTTGAGTAGAGCTTCCCGAATTGTGGGGAATTTAGAGTTAAGTGTTGATTCATTCAAGCTTTTAATCAGCATGGCCTAGACGTTAGAACTTCATAAAGGTAACATTAAAGAAGCATGCTGCTGGAGTATAGTGTTTCGAATATTCAAAGCGGAGCGGGACACTATACTCGTTCAATGGGTCATCAAGCCACAGTCTTTTCAACAAAGAAATTATTTTACGAAAATGCGTTATATTTTTACGATTTTGTCGTGACCAAATCTCTGTTTCTCAAAATGTACGTCTATTGTAGAATTTTCAGCAAACTAAGCAAGAAACGTGATCTAGTATTTACTCAACATTACGGATTTCTCGAAATACATTAAAAAATGTGACCTAGATACCTAACTGCCCCAAGCTCTTTAAATATAACACCTTAAACCAAGGTTACCAGGTGCTCAGTCACGTTGATTGTCATGTTGTACTGCGCAAGTCAGCAAACAATCTGGCGTAATAAACGTTAGGAATCATCAGGTATTGCCAGATTCCCGAATACCGGGCACCATAGTACCCGTTATAGTTGTCCTTCAAAGTTGTCAAATCGCCCCTATGGCGCAAATTCGCCACACCAGGCAACTGTGCTATAAACAAACCCTGTTTATCACTACTATTTGATAGTCATATGGTAGTTGTAGCGGTCCATGATTTCTCTCAATACTGTTGTATCTCTACTGGCAACAAGAATAGGGATTACAAAATCATTTATACAACAATATACAAACATGAAAAATATGATTTGAACTATGAAACATTAATACAATTTTAATAGTTTGAACTTTTTTCATTTTTGGAATACTCTTATGTGGAATCCGCAGCTATTTTTCCCGAAATTTGGGTAGACTTAGATTTCTTAGAAATATGACATATTGGTATCGCCAACTCTGCGAATGGGAGAAACAAATCGCATTTGTTGAACGCATCCGTCTAAGCGGCAGGTGCCAGCGCCCGTTCTGCCATCTCTCTTTTATCACTCTTCTACTTTACCCCGTTGTCCGTCACACTCACACTCCGACGCTGCCAGATAGGATCCTACAATCAAGTGTCTTTCACGCACCTACATACTTTTGTATATTTCCATCTCTCTTCCTCATCATAATGTGTAATAATGGTTTTCCGAAGGTGTATGTAAGTTTTAGAAGAAACTTAGTGCTTTCGACAGTCCGCTTCAGAAAATGTCGATTTTTGTTTTTTGCCAGTAAATCCGAAACGGTTAATTTAATAGCTGTCAAAATGTGACATTATTAGGACATTTTTTTAAGAAAAATTGCTCAGATAAATAGAGTTTTTAATTCTGATTTAAAAAATGTATCATACGTCATACATTGACATTGCCAAATTTCAGTTAATTCCAGAAAAGCAGAATTCCCTAGGTAGGCCTTGGAATTATCAGGTTGTCAGTTGTTTTGCATACCAGATTTATCCCAAAATCACTCTTACTTTTTCCTTACGTCGACCGCCATATTGGATTTAGCTTTGCTTATTGCATATCTCTCATCTAACCCTTATTTTTGACACCGCTAGCATAGGCGTGACTGAAAAATTTTATCGCCATCTTGGATTTAGGACATCTCCTGCTCATTCTGTTTCTCTCGTTCCTTGGCATGCTAGATCCATTGTCGCTTCACGCCTTGAGTTTCACACCGCTGCACAGTGGGGCAGAATCAAAAAAGCTGGTCAAAATTCAGAAAGTATCGTAAATGATCTCAAATTCTCTTTTTTGGGGGTCCTTGGGGTCACTGAATATGAATCTGTTATTAGAATTACGATTTTCGAAATGGCGGGCCCAAAATGGCGAACATAATTTAACCAATTAGTCAAATAATCCAGTAAAAATACCCAATTGTTTTTGTTTATGGTGTTTGGAATCGCTGATTACGAATTGGTTATCAAAATGTTAATTTTCAAAATAGCAAACGCGATATACTCGTATTAATTCCGCAAAAAATTTTAATTTTTTAATATTTTTAAATAGAAACTATTTTATAATACTTTTAGGTTTTAATGAGTAAAAAATCTTTCCAGCAACGATTTTATTTATCAAAAATTTCTTTTATAAAAAATTTGCAACAAAATGAATCTCTGTTATTTACTTCTAGTAACAAAAGTCTTGTACGTCATCTTCAATGTTCGAATCACTCGATTCGGATTCTGATGTTGTCCCACTTGTATCCAAATCGGAAATCCTTCCTTGTCTCTTGTCTGGTGACTTCAGGTTGTTTTAACAATTGTAGGGATTCTTTATGTAAAGGTTTCGCCGGTCTCTGGGGCAATTTCCTGATGCTTGAGAGAAATTCATCTGATGTTACTAAGAGCCTATTGAAGATATCTCTCAAATTCGATTCTCTAGAGCATTTCCTCGCATTATTTAGTCTGTATTTCTTAATGTCCTTATTTAGTGACTCTTGGGCCTCTTCAGACAGTTGACCGATCGGTAAGAGGGCATATTTTACAATTTCTGCTCCGTGCATCAACACTTTATGTACAGATGTTGGCGTGTAATACCATGGATATAAAACAACGAATAAACGAGCAGTATTTACACAATATTCTTTGAACTTTCCTCTTCTATATCATACCCGCTCGAAATTACCTGCAAAATAACATTAAAATAACATTAATCAATGTTTGTAAGCAGAAAATATACCAACGTAATAATCAATGCATCACAGTCACACGTCCAGTATTGTCGCGCCACGTATTTCTCCTTAAAAATTAGTCTAACTATTCGTTGAGCAGCCCTGAGCTGCCAGATTTTTACTAACGGGTGATTTTTTAAGAGGTAAAGGATTTGATTTTAAAAGAAAACACAAAAAATTTGAAAAAATGATTAAATCTTTATTTGAGTCGATAGAACGGTCGATAGAATTTAATGTTTAAAGATTATTCCATGTAAATGTTGGCCGCAGCTCCGCTTTAGATGGCCCATCCGCAAGGTCCAATTTTGGCACACTCTCTCCAACATATCGGCCGGTATCTCACGAATAAATGCTTCAATATTGGCTTCCAGTGTATCAATCGTTGCTGGTTTATCCCTGTAGATATTAGCCTTAACATGGCCCCACAAGAAATAGTCCAACGGCGTTAAATCACACGATCTAGTCGGCCAACTGACGGGCCCCAAACGTGAGATAAACTGTTCACCGAACTCGCCTCTCAATAGGGCCATGGTTTCGTGTGCGGTGTGGCATGTGGCACCGTCTTGCTGAAACCACATGTCAGCCAAGTCCAGCTCTTCCATTTTGGGCAAAAAAAAGTTTGTTATCATCGCACGGTAGCGCTCACCATTCACAGTTACGTTCCGGCCATTGTCGTCTTTGAAGAAGTACGGCCCGATCATGCCACCGGCCCATAATCCACACCAAACAGTAATTTTTTCGGGATGCATTGGTAGCTCTTTCAATGCTTCTGGCTGGTCTTTTGCTTGTTAACGTACCCATTCAACCAGAAATGAGCTTCGTCGCTGAACACAATTTTTCGATAAAAATGTGGACCTTCCTCCAACTTTGCCAGCGCCCATTCACCAAATTGGAAACGTGGTGGGAGGTCGTAAGGCTTCAATTCTTGCACCAGCTGTATCTTATAAGGTTTTACACCCAGATCCTGTCGCAAAATTTTCCACGTAGTGGAGTACCAGAGGACCAATTGCTGCGAACGGCGGCGAATCGACATTTCACGGTCATCACTAACACTGGCGGATACAGCCGCAATATTTTCTTCAGTCCTCACTCTACGTCTGCATGTTGTCCAATGTCCAAATGTCCAATAATGTAAACTGGGTTCGAAATTTAGTCACAAGCTTCCGAATAGCTCCCTCAGTAGGCCGACCAAATTGCCCATAAATTGGAAGCAGTGCTCGATGCACTTTCTTAACCGAGCATGAACTTTGATGGTAAAATTCAATAATTTGCAAGCGTTGTTCGTTCGTAAGTCGATTCATGGTTAAATTATAGAGCAAACTGAACCAGTTTGACAATCACACAAGACACGATTCATGCGTCATCTGTCAAAAACAGTGTTGCCAAAAAGATACTAGCAAAAAAATCACCCATTATATTATGTTACATACTATACACTATCACTTCCTTGTCGAAACAAGATCGAGACTCGCGAAGACATTTTTAAAACTACTTTAGAAAATCGATTTTATAAAAAAATGTACAATTGTTTATGTTTATTTGTTGTAAAATTTAAATATTTCAAACACAAAATAAGCAACAGCTGTGCATAACCATATATTCTGCATATCTTTAGAAATTAATCCATTTTGCACAATTCAAATTGAGATTGTTTCGTTTGTTTTACAGCACTTCGAAACAGGCCAGAATTTTTCGACGTACCGTACCGAACGACTGCTGAATGTCGACTGATGTCAAGGCGACCCTAGAGCAAGTATATACCTGCCCTGTCCGGAATTTTATTCTAGGATTTTCCGTAAACAAGATCTAAACGTATATAGATATATACAACTCAAAAATTTGATTTTTGGCCAGTTCTTTAGGATTCTGCCCCACTGTGCGGTGGTCGTAATCGCCCACTTAACACCCTAGATACATAAGCTACTATTCCTGAATATTTTTAGCAGACAGAGTTTGGTTCTTAAGACATAGCCTACGCAACGATAGAGTGAATATAATTAACGACTTTTTAAAAGTTAATTCAAATTTCGTACGACACGCGAACACTAACGCGTGCGTGGGAAAACGATATTCAACTGCTACACATTTGCGCGGCGACTTAATCTCATCGACACATAAAAACCTTTTGCGCCTCTTATTTGAGGGAATTCTGGCAAGCATTGTCGTCGGATATTGGAAAGTTCCTTGCAACACCCGGTCAATGGCTCGTTGAGCTTTAATTGAAAATATCACACGATAAAAAGAGGCAGGGGGAGATACAGGACCAATATTAGAAGCTGCCGATAAGGGATCCTCGTTACAAGACGGCTATGAGGCATGTGCAGGTGCTGATAAATGTTTTTTCTTCACAATCTTTTTATGGGAACACAGCTTCTTTCTTTTTTATGGTTTCTGAAGGTCGACCTATTTGAAACAATTGAGAAGATGTACTTGTTTGTTGCGACAAGAAAAACATAACCCTTTCATGAGGGTACCAACGATCACTTATCATTATCTTCAAACATTGCATACTGCAACTTGATAGTTATCATGTACTCTACCACATTATATGAAAGAAGTATTTGAACTTTGACCTTGCAGAAGGAAGACAAATAAAATATTTTCTCAAAAGATTCATAATTATATTTTTAAACAACTTACATTGGTTTGTATATTTAGAACAATATACTCCACTATAAAGAAGTGTAATGTTGACAGTCGTTTAAGTTGTAAAGGCAATAAACCTCAGTTTTAGCCTCAATCCCAACCACCAGTATTGTAACACAACAGAAGCTTGCTGCGCTAGTTCTCAACGTCCTTCACTACCTATAAAATATTGCTTCCATCTTTTCTAACTTAAGCAACAAACCTAAAAGTGGTTTTATACTAGAAATTGTTTGGAAGACGTCGAAATTATAGAATTAGGGACAACTTCAGCAACATTAATATCTAACGGTCCCTTGGACCAATTTTGAAGGTGCACTTCGGACTTGCATTGTCTGTAGTTTATCTGTAAGTTAATATTTCACTATATAACTAGAATTCCCATAATATGTATTCTGTGTCAAAACAAAAACGCGAAACTTAATCAGACTCACTTGAAGAGCTATCGTCATTAATGTTTATGATGATGGATTCAAAGTCTCTCTCAATTATGTTGTCCAGCTCTCACATTGCTACCTCCACTCTTTCTCCTGAACATGCTGCACACATTTTTGCCATCTTGCCATCTTTCTGGTGTGACCGTCTGTATAGCAATTCTGAACAGCTCTTGCATGTCAGAAAATTTAAATGTTGTATTGTGTGCAGCATCAAAATTCTTAACATCTGCCCATATGAGCTCAATGGGGTTGAGCTCACAGTGGTAAGGCGGCAAACGGAGTACTGTTTTGTGGTGTGCTTTGGTCATTTCATCTATGACATATTTATCATGTCTTGGTCTGTGTTGTTGCACAATATCTAATAGTTGTAATTTCAGTAACGAAGGGTCGAAAGTTATATTTTTGGAACGGAGCCAGCTCTGAATGTCTGATTTCGTAGAAGCTGAAGTTGGGATTTTTTCTATTTTGCGAGAATGATAGGGAGCATTATCCAAAACAACCACAGAATTGTCTTCGAGACGTGGTAAGCTGCCACTTCTCGAATGCTTCCCCATTCATCTCTTCAGGGTAGTCAGTGGTTTTTTTTGACTCAAAAGATCATAAGCCGTCATCCACGAAGCCATCTACACCCTCAATGTGGCAAATAATGAGCCTTTTTCCTTTGCCTAGAAAGATCAAATCCGCTAAGTACACATGCATGTCTTGTAGGTACGAAGATAGAGAGATATTGTGCGCAAAAATTGATACAGTGAACTACCTCGATCTATTCACCTGCTGGATTTTTCAATCCGGTCGACAGTCCATCTAGAAATGCCCTTCTGGATGAAGTCACAGTTTTGTCAACCCATACCTTCGGAGTAGTGTTCCCAGCGTTAATCCAGATTTCGTCCAGGTAATAGATCTTCCTGTGCTGATCCCTGAATAATTTAATTTTGGTCAGGTACTCTCTCCTCCACAGACAATTTCTTCTCTATCCATAAGTAAGCTGTTACGACCTCGTTTCTTCCATTCGAAATTAAGATGCTTCAAAAGTTTATGAATATTCTAACGTTTGAAATTTGGTAACATAGCATCCTCGTTAACCTCCCGTAGTACTTTATCAACTGCAGGTATTTCGTTTCTGAAGAAGAACTCGTGCACTTTCCTCCGAATCGCAACGATCTTATGATACTTTTGCGATTTTTACCCGTCATTGGCTTGGAAAAGGCCTGCTTTTTCTTACGTTCGTTCAAAACATCGTACACTGTCGCTTGGCATACCCCAATTTTATCTGCCACTTTCAGAGCTATTTTCAGGTTAGTTGATGTTTCGTCTTCATTCCGTTCTATCTTGAATGTATTCAGTATAACGTCTTTCATGTCTACGCTAAGATGTCTTTCTTTATCGCTTTCTAGGAGGGCTAAGGGAGTAGCCTACAGCCTCGTCAGCAGTATCTGTACTGGACATGTTCAGGATTAGTTCAAAACAAATAATCACGAGGAATAACAATAACAAACAGAAACTTAACAAATTGCTCAAATACACACAACAACAACAGCAACAACCAAGCAAGGTGAATACGAAACACGAGCACGCAGTGATACACGCAACGGTCGGTGGCCTGAATGCAACTCTGCCTGTCCTGCCCCTGCTCCGCGCATTACTCCGCCAGGCGACCGCTTGAAATTTAATGGCGAATTGACCAATAAGAGGCGTTGTCTCCACCTGTTACCGAGAGATCACGCGCTAACTGTTATTATTTACATCTCATCTCGAATTTGGATTCAGTTTAGTGTAGATGTTTGTTCAGTTCCTGAACAACCAAAAAATATTTGACTATGGATGTATGGATATCATAAATCCTGAATGGTTTTGTGGGAATATCTGTCGACGGTGCTATAATGGTACTGATGAACGGCAAGTAAATGAATGAATGTGTGGAAACGAGCATATCTATGAAATTTTTGGTAGAGCCTGTCATCAAGTAGGTGCTAAATGGCTATCTGCAAGAGGTTTATAACACGGGTGGTGATATTAAATCGGTAAAATCGCATATCAATTGAAGAAAATAATACAAACATGAATAAAAAATCGACAATAGTAATTAAAACATGAATTTTATTCAAAAATCGAACGTTTCTTTAAACTTTGACCGAATTATATGTGATCTCTTAATATTCAATAAGCTGATGATGTTTCAAGGACAAGCTGCCATCTCATACTTTGACAATATTTTCTTTTCAACATTTGATAGCTATTGGTTGCTGAAATTTGTTGGTTGGATGTTGAAGCTCATTCGCTGTATTTGACGGACTGTTACCCTAGAGGTGGAGAATAACGGACTGTTGATTTGATAACCTTGTTGAAATCCACCCTTAATCTACTTGACGTCATTTTCTTTCTTATATATATATATATATATATAGGTGAAAAATTAAAGCTTCCGCCTGTTGTTGGGTACTTCGACAAAATTTAAGCAAAGAGGACTCTTCATACTTTTTTTAATTCTCTCTAGCTTTCAATGGACTTTGCCATCATCATCAGGAGCTGCAATTACAATGATAACAGTAGCAACAAAAGTGTAAAATGAATTTAAATTGAATCAACTTACAGTAGTATGTGAGGATGTTGCTAATTGTTGTTTTCGTATAGGATGAGGGAAACGTCCAGTAACATGGTACAATGGTTAAAATTATATAAAATATGACAAGACAAGTTAAAGACAGATTAAAAATTATTTAGAAAACATTAGAGCATTACGTCGTGATGCCACTTGATGATTGCACAAAATGATGGTCATGGAATAATGAGTGAGATGAACTTTTGACAGAAGGCCGAAGGTTGTCAATGTCTGTATTGAAAGATGGAACGAATTGTGGGCGTGTTGCCAAAACGTTGCCAAATCACTTCAGATGATGTGATTTTCAGAATGTTATGAAAGAAATTGTTAAACCGACCAGAGGCAGTTGAATAAACTATATTTTAATTAATGGGAATTTAAATTAACAATCATTAATAAATCGTGAGAAGAGAAATATTAGATTTGAGTGGAATGGAATTTGTTGGTGGAATAGGCCAAAATACAGATTATATTTATGGTTATGAAAAGTCGAAATTTGGGGAGATATGTAAGTTCTCTAATTTTTCGCAGTTTAGCAAATATGAGTAAATGACACTCAGTTGTTTAACATCTGTCTTTTTGTTGATACAGTTGTTATTCATGAAAATGTGGGACATTTCCAGGAATAAACGTTTGGAAAGGTGTTTTTCTTTATCAAGAACTTTGATACTTGTGTAATTCATAGAATGCCCTGTTGTGTTAACATGAGATGCTAGAGCACATCTTTCAGGATGAAGCCTAGCATCACTTTTGTGTGATGTAATCTGTCTTTAAGTTGTCTTGTCATATTTTATATAATTTTAACCATTGTACCATGTATCCAGCTCTCACCATGTTACTGGACGTTTCCCTCATCCTATACGAAAACAACAATTAGCAACATCCTCACATACTACTGTAAGTTGATTCAATTTAAATTCATTTTACACTTTTGTTGCTACTGTTATCATTGTAATTGCAGCTCCTGATGATGATGGCAAAGTCAATTGAAAGCTAGAGAGAATTAAAAAAAGTATAAAGAGTCCTTTTGCTTAAATTTTGTCGAAGTACCCAACAAAAGACGGAATCTTTAATTTTTCACCTAACTGGTTTAGACGACAATGACCACGTCTCAAGTTATATATATATATATATATATATATATATATATATATATATATGAATCACCCTATACAGAAAGATGTATCTATTCCGCTAATGCAAAGTTATATGCTGTCCATTGGTCCAAATGATGCTCGGGATGGTGTTAATTACACGCAGCTCTAGATGCCGATCGAACGCTCAAACAGTGGAATTAGCCAAACTGACTGTTTCAAATTTTGCTATAAATCTATAGTAATTTGATATTCTCTAACGCCAATTGCGATCAGCCGATCACACATATATCTATGACGCGCGTATCAAACGCGTCGGATTAAAACCGTAATTGAGAGTATCTAATTATATTGATGTCATTAGAACGGGGTAATACACTCGCACAAAATGGGGGTTACAGATAGTTATTTGTAACGCATACAGCGATAATGATGATGATACAATAGTGACGAGCTGTCGGTTCCATTGTCTCCTCATATACAGGGTGCTCAACGAAAAGGTCTCACCCTTATTTGTGACTGTCCTGGGAAAAGAACACTCGCACAAGTCAATTTTTATCTCTAGGGGGACGTCCTCATCTATAGCCGTACAATATAGGGTGATTCAAAAATGAGATATTGCGATATATTTTACATTGTTAAATGGAAGCATTTTTTTAATATTTAGATTTCTTATGAAATTTTTAGTGATTGTTCAGTAGTTATCACAACTAGGAAGGTAACATTTGAAATGAAAGACAAGATTTTTGTATGACATACGATGGCACTGTCTGATGCTAAATGTTTTTGCTGGTATCCGCGATTATTATTTTTTGACGTGCATTGCATTATTATCAGTATTAAATTAGTGAAATTTAATTATAAACTCAAATAGCTTTACAACGATTGAAGGTATGTACAACTTTCTTGTACAAAAGTTACTAAAAACTTCATGAACAATCTGAAATCTAAAGAAACATGACGGTCTCCATTTAAAAATCTAAAATGTAACCCTGTATTGTACGGCTATAGATGACAGGACGACCCACTAGAAATCAAAATTGACGTGTCTGAGCGCTTTTCCAAAAATCCAAAATATACCAGGCCACCCTGTATAATTCAAGCTCTGAATAAGCTATCCAATAATTTGAGAATAGTCGCATGATAGGCTATAACAGCGAGGAACCTCAAGTAACACCATTGATTGAAGTACCTACTTGAAGCTAGCTAACCTTATGTTATATTCCCGCATCCAAAAACTTGTGAGTATTTTTTGCGGCTGGATCTCTATTTACTGTACACGCTGTCCTATTTCAGTCTATCCGCCTAAATATTTCGGAATCTCCGCATCCTATAAAAAAGAAACGAACGTTGTAGGATTTTGAGAAGGCAAAATGATGATGACTTTGACAATGCCGTTGACCACGATGTTCAATGTCATTTGAAGGTCAGGGGAATATTTTCAAATAGATCTCCCACTTTTTCTCATAGGAATTCAAATCAGGAGCAAATTTTGCGTAGGAACATTGCTTGCGCCATGACCCCAACTATGGCCTTGGAGGCAATTTCAAGGTCGAATGAGGACATCAGGATCAGAATCTGCTGTAGGAAAAATGTTCCACATCACAGTTGTAACGTTTGTGGAGTAACTCAAAGGTGACTTTGATCATGGCTTTGGCTATGACCTTGACCATGACCTTGAAGGCCAAGTAACAGAATTTCCAAGGACCTTTCATCTTTATACTGGAAATGGAAAAGCAGGACATGTTACATGTGGTATAAACTAGTGATTAATTTGATGTCAAAAGGTAGAAATAGTTACCTTTTACAAAGTTGCCTACGTTTCGGAAAAATTTACTTCCTTCCTCAGGGCTATATAAAATAAAATTAAAACACTAATTATACGCATATGTACATTAAAAATTATCAATTTAAATAATAAACTCGATGTAACAGATACTTATTTTAGTTAAAGCGTATGAAATGAACTATACTATATATATATATATATCCGAACACCCAGTTTAAATGGTTTTATTTTAATAAAAGTTGGTGAATGTATTTACCTCACTGTAAATAACAAGTGAAAAATTTTCAGCCTTATCAGCTGGACATTCCGGTTTTTATACTGCTTTTTTTTAATTCACTAACGCTCTAAAAATGAATATTTCAGCCGCAGTAAACAATCAACTTTGGCGGATTTTGGTTCTTGACATCCTTTACGATCGGTTACGATGCCTAGAGTACGGAGACCTGTACGATTTCGTCAACTTAGTGAGTTTGATAGGGGCCGTATAGTGAGACTTCGGGAAGCTGGACTTTCTTTTCGGGCAATTGCAATTAGAGTGCAAAGAAGTGTAGACACTGTGGTTAGGTGTTGTCAGGCATGGCTTCGAGAAGGCCGTACGCAAAGAGCAAGGGGAACTGGACGCCGCCGTAGAACAACAGACCGTGAAGATCGCCGCCTAAGATTATTGGCCTTAAGGGACCGTTTCTCCACTACCAGGTCCACTGCAAATGAATGGTTTGCAGAACACGGAAGACCTATTGGCATGCGAAGTGTTTACTGATGAATGAGAAGTTTTGGCTTGTTTTCATACCGGCCACACTGGGTCCTCCCTTTAACTCGAGAACACCGACGTAACCGCCTTGAGTGGTGCAGACAACGGTCACTCTGGGATCAGGAATGGAACAGTATTGTCTGTAGTGACGAGTCTCGATTTTGTTTAGGCATGCACGATGGTCGTGCCAGGGTTAGAAGGCGACGTGGTGAAAGGAGGAATCCACAGTTTTTTGTTGAAAGACATGTTCATCACACTGTTGGAGTTATGGTTTGGGGTGCTATAGCTTATGGTTCCAGGTCACCTTTAATCTTTATCAGAGGTAACATGAACGTGCAGCGTTATATCCACGTAGTTCTAGAACCCCATCTTTTACCCTATCTTGACACCCTGGCAGATCCATCTTTCCAATAAGATAATGCCCGACCACATGTTGCAAGAGTCACCATAGACTTCTTTCAATATAATGATGTCACATTATTACCATGGCCACCAAGATCTCCCGACTTATCCCCAATTGAGCACGTGTGGGATATGACGGGTAGGAGATTGCTCAATTTGCAACGTCCTCCTCAGACTCTAGAAGCACTTCGAGAAGAGTTGGTGGTTGCCTGGAATGAGATACCACAGGAGGACATTGACCACCTGATCAGAAGCATGCCTGGGCGCGTTGGAGAATGCGTAGCACATCAGGGTGCATCCACATATTATTAAAGGTCAAAGGGCTTTAAAGCAGTGCAAACATTTTGAAATTTTTATCATTTACTTATTATGCTTCATTAAGTACTTATACAAAATTTTATTAAAATAAAACCATATAAACTGGGTGTTCGGATTTATATGTCACTTAGTGTATTTAAATGCATTCTCGAATCTCATCATCAACATAATTCCAAATATACACACACATAAATAAATTAAATGATTCGTAGTACGGATAGATATTCAAAATAAATAGAAATTTCCCATCCTAACCGTGTCGAACTTCATACATCCAGAACTATCCGAAACGACCGCTTCTTTGTCCCGAGGGTGTCGAAATTGTGGAATAATCTGCAAGAGGAGACATTTCCCAGTTCTACTTATCTCAAAAGTCGGATTAACAAAATCCCTTTAGGATCCTCAGAGCAATAATCACGGAGACCTGGCGGCTGCCTTGATGTAAAAAAACAATGAAAGGCTATAGCGACACACAGAT
The DNA here is from genome assembly GCA_963669975.1 of Acanthoscelides obtectus. Classification (NCBI taxonomy): domain Eukaryota; kingdom Metazoa; phylum Arthropoda; class Insecta; order Coleoptera; family Chrysomelidae; genus Acanthoscelides; species Acanthoscelides obtectus. Next base: position 35,109,311 of record CAVLJG010000010.1, read on the forward strand.
TGATGAAAAGCAGAAAGATATTTCTAAATAGCAAAAATCTGAGGGTACTTTTTTTCTGATTCATTTTTCGCCTTTTTGTTGCTGAAAAACGTTTTGTGGTGGTTCTTACTTTGTTTCCATGAAATTAAAAATATAGTGCGTAATACTTAAATCTGTTATGTCTGTTTTATTAACCGCATTACTGTGCTACTTGATTTCCAACATTTCCTTGAAAATCCCTTTTTTATAGATATTATTCCTACACAGGACCTCGCATGAAAACAAAATTAAAACACATGACGGATAACTCTTTGGACTTAGGTATATAGCATTTGGCTGGCTATCTTCAGATATAGTATGTTATTCAATGGTCAGACATGTAACAGTGGAAGAGCCAAGCAAAGTTACTGAAGCACAAAGCACAAAGAGTACTGGTCTTCATCCGAATTGACAATATATGTCTAATTATATTAGACGAAAATGCCCCTGGTTTGCGAAATAATTGTAAATTCTGTTTTTTTTTTGCTGGGAGCTATTCAAGCGGGTATTCAAAACATGGACGCATAAAATCAGTACACCAATTCTTGTGGGAAAACTTTAATTGACCACAAAGAATGATATAACATGTTATTTGGGATTCAATCGAAAGTGTTGGCAGGAACGAAAAATTTTACAAATAAGATTTTTAGGTATTTATGTGAGACCACGCGTTTAAAAGGTCCGACTAATAGCAAAAAAGTTATGGCCGAAAATCGAATCAAACTGCAGGTTTTGGCACTTGTTGGTAATGCAGATATTTAAAATTCTTCAAATCCATAGGTTTCGTACTTGTTAATAACCACAACATAATTGGAGTAGATTGGTCAAGTATTCTTTCAGAATTTGTAATTGCTTATCCCAAAATACCTGTTATCCGGCCATCACTACTAGTTTATTATATATATAGCAAAATATACAAGTTTACCTTGCCGATATGAATTGCAATCCATTCCGGAAGATAAATGTTATTTTTATGCAAAAAGGATGGTATACGTTTTTTCTTCTAACAAATTCAGACATTTCGTATTTGTGAGCAATTCGCAACAAAAGATGATAGACACATCCGCTTTGCTTTAATTTTTTTTCTTTATATCGAAGCAGCCGCGCAGGCAGAAGCCTAAGTGCCGGAATACCTCGGATGGTATGATGATCCCAAAGAAATTTTGTTAATATGATGATTTTTGAACTGCTAAGGTTAGAACAACTGGGAAAAGCTTCCTCGAAATGTGTTCGTGCCAGATCAGGTCCTCGGTGATCTGGACTCCGACCAGTCGAAATGAATGGCTCGTTGGTAGAACTCGCCCATCCATTGAAACCAGATGAGCGCTAGGACGCTTCTTGTTCATCAAAGTACAGTACTCTGCTTTGGAAGCATTGAACTGTACAAGATTGTTGGGTCCCCAAGGAGTGATAGCCTCCAGGTCCCTTGTCAGAGGAAGTCGTCGCTAGTCTTCTTTTTTCCAGCTCAGCGGCAGAGATCGACTTGTAACTCTAATACCTGCATGTAGAGTGCTGTCACCGACGAAGCTATGGATTGGGTTGATCGTACAGGTAAGGAGGTCGTTGATATGTAAGAGAAACAGTGTTGGAGCCAAGACCGATCCGTGTGGAACACCCGCGTTGACGTTATGGGATGAAGAGGAGAACCCTTCAATTATGAACGATATCTTGCGGACAGAGATAAAGTCAGCCACCCATCTGCAAAGCTTTTCTGGGTGGTCATAGGATGGAAGTTTGCTTAAGAGGGCAGCGTGTCACAGCTGATCGAACGCTTTCGTGATGTCAAGAGAGATCTTGGCTAGCACTTCTGCCTTGGCCTTTTAGTCGAATACAATAGTTCCACCCTGACACGTAAGTGGTGAAAGGCTACTGTGAAAGGCTACTGTGTACATTGCGCTGCGTCATTACCCGGTGCCTAACTCTTATGTCGTGCTGGTTTTTGTCATTGCGAACGGCTTCGTTATATTTGTTTCTGGACTCGACGTCGGCTTCTCTGTTCTCTACAGTGGGGCTTTGTAAGAAGGTTCTGTGTGCCTTGATCTTCTGCTGGCGAGCAGTGTCACACGATTTGTTAAACCAGCCGTTGGACCCTGGTTTAGGAACTTTCACTGTGTGAGTGATGTATTCCTCCATTCCGACGTGGATAATTTCGGTTATCGAGGAACAGACAGTCGACGCCTCCACGTCAGTGAAACAGACATCTCTCCAAGGAAAGCTAGAGAAGAAGTGTCTGAGCGCCTCCCAGTCGGCATGTCCGGAATGCCAAGTTCTGCGGCCTGTACGAGTTTCTGCTGCCACAGCGAGATCTGACCGAAACCTATCCTCCACAACACCGTGGTCTAAGTTACCCAGGGCGGACAAGACAGCAGTGCTGTAAGGGTCAGGATGCGTGGTGAGAAAGAGATCCAGCAGGCTACTGGTGTGTGACGAGACGCAGGGAAAAAAAGTAGGGCTCGTCACCAGCTGGGTCAGCCATGAGTAAGAGCGAACTCTTCGACTGCACAACCTGCTGCATCGGTCTTGTTTGAGCCCAACCAAAGGTCATTGTGGGCATTGAAATCACCCGAGAAAAACTACCTCTGAAGCGAGCTGATTGATGTTCAGGAAGTCGATCTGGACGACGAGATATTCGAGTTGGTCATCCCAGTTATGGTCCGAGGGACAGCGATAAAGGCAGCAAATAAATTTGGTTGATGTTTTGGAGTTGAGGCGAAGCCACATAATGTCCTTCCGATTCCAAAAAAAAACATCTCTGGAGCAGGAAAGAACTCCCCCGTTCTTTCTCAGATTGGAGTGCACCTCATAGTTTGGGAAGTTAGAATGGTTAGTCGGTGCAGACTCTAAGATTTTTGTCTCCACCAAGAACAGCATCAATATTTCTGTTAATCTCGCAGATGAAAAAAAAATTTTATCTTCGTTGTTGTTCCCTAGAGCCCACCCTCCACCCGGACATTCCTAGAGTGGAGTGAGTTTACGTCCGGAGTTCTTAGTGCTCGAGGGATCCATCATCATTAATTTCTTTGTGTTGGAAGATAACCGACTGCATAGTTTAGGTGTGGAAACATGCGGACATTATAAGACATCCGGAAAAGCTATAGGGTGGTACCGCCTCGGTCGACTGGCTCTTGTCTACCACCTTCTCTTTACGTGTTTGTGATATCAAATAGACCTAAAGTGGCCCATTGGCGGACTTGTACTGTCACCCGGCAATCGGTGCTGAGGTATTCCTTAACGCGTGTACAATCACTTGAACCTTAGAAGTTGTATACTGGATACAAAAACTACCGGAACAAGCATTTGCCACGGACCCGCTCAGTAGGGGGGGGGATCAATGAGATGTATAAAATAAATTTAAGTACTGTAAACTGTAAGTATAGACATTTTTTGTAATCAGAAGTGTTTATGTAGGTACGTTTATTATTTTGAAGAACGTAATATTTAATTAGATTACACTGATCAACAGCCAAAAAATATCCTAAATAAAATCAACAAAATATTACTATTTTTAATGTGCTAAAACCGGAATGAAACTTATTTTTTCAATATTAGTTCAAGTTTTAGAGATACGGTAATTATATGTGTTCCTGCTGTGACAGTGTTAATATACAGTAATTCACAAGAATGCACGTGCTACATTTTTATATTCGGCAAGGAAAGATGATGTAATCGGCATGATTGTGTTACGTTATACATACGTGTACATTATATTGTTTCATATTAGCCATTTTTCCTCAGTTGGCTGACAGCGTTCATGCAAGATGTCTCGATAGTGTGTAAACAATCCAGATCAGTTTTGTTACGTGTGTGGTGATGTGACTTTTGCGTCTCATCTGGGATGAGACCTGTACCTCACAGTGACGAAAATCCTATTCCAAAACCCCCAGAATCCTACACTTGCGAATCAGAAAACGAATCAGAACGTCAAGAGATCCTGATTTTATACCGAGCACGTCATGCCACCAACCGCACAAAATATCACAGTCAGAATTAAATGATCTTGTAAGAGATTTAGAACTTCCAAAATGTAAGGCAGAGTTACTTGGATCAAGACTGCAGCAGTGGAACTTGTTAGAAGACGATGTTACGATGTTCCGGTATGTGTTTTTCGTAAACGCCACAAAGACTTAGAACCATTTGTCAATATGGAAAATAACTTGGTTTTCTGCAGTAACATTAACGGCTTACTGGCGGCTTTAAATATAAACTATAACCCAGAAGAATGGAGATTGTTTATAGACAGTTCAACATTGAGTTTAGAGGCAGTGTTATTGCATATTGGAAATATTTTACCATCTCTTCCTGTAGGGTATGCAGTTCACATGAAAGAATCATATGACAATATGAAGTACCTATTGACATGCATAAAATACGATGAGCACCAATGCATATTTGTGGCGATTTAAAAGTTCTTGCACTTTTACTTGGGCTGCAGCTAGACTACACAAAGTTTGCTGTTTTTTGTGTGAATGGGACAGTCGGGCAAAGGCACTTCATTACACCAGACAAAACTGGCCTGTTCGTCATTCCTAGAACCAGGTCAAAAAAATGTACAGCATATGCTATTAGTAGATTCGAAAAAAAAAATTATTTCCACCACTGCATATCAAGTTGGGCCTAATGAAAAACTTTGTCAAGGCATTAGATAGAGATGGGTCAGCTTTTCAATACCTGCGTCAGAAATTTCCAAGACTAAGTGAGGCAAAGGTTAAAGAATGTATTTTTGTTGGGCCACAGATTCGAAATATTTTGAAAGATACACAGTTTGAAAACACTTTAACAGGTATTGAAAAAACTGCTTGGAATGATTTCCGTCTGGTGGTCACTAATTTCTTGGGAAATAGAAAAGCTGACAACTATAAAACCCTTGTCAAAAATATACTGTCATCGTATCAAAAGATGGGCTGTAATATGTCTCTTAAGATACATTTCCTACACTCACACCTGGACTTTTTTCCTGACAATTGCGGAGCCGTAAGTGATGAGCACGGCGAACGTTTTCATCAGGATATTTCAAAATGGAAAAAAGGTACCAGGGAAAGTGGAATCCTTCCATGCTTGCAGACTACTGGTGGACTCTTGGTAAAAATGCTCCAGAAACGATCCATAAAAGAACAGCAAAAACACAGCGCATATAGTGATTCTTATCAGTATATGAATCTTGTTACTTTTTTTAATAGATCCTTAAAATAAAAAGTTTTTTTTCTAAACCGCAACTATTTTTTTATTTCATTGTCATTTTTGGATTCAGCGCCCCAAAAATTAACAAAGAAGTGCACTTTTCCCACAAGATACAATTAAAAAACTAAAATTTGTTGTCCAGTGTTATTAAAAAACTGTCACATGGGTTATTTTTAGTTTCTAGTTATACATTGGATGCTTATTAATTTACTACTACTTTACAGAAGAATCGTGATTTTATTATTCTTAGGATCATCACATTGAAAAATAAAAAACTATTTTGGTAAAAAATATAGATTTTTTTATAATAACTCCTATCTGAGTATTAAAAAAGTAGTTCAAAATTATACATATATTTTATATTTTTCAATATCGTCGCACATTTGTTCAATTACTCACAAAAATGTTTGAATTTGTTTAGAAGAAAAAAACGTTACCTTCGTTTTTCGCATGAAAATAATATTCATCTTTCGGAATGGTTTGTGATTCTTATCGGCAGGATAAACACGTGTATGTTGCTATTAAATGCTCTCTAAACGAACCATGTAGTGATGGCTGGAGAACAGGTGTTTTTGGATAAACAATTAGAAATTCTCAAAAAACTACTTGATCAATATACTCCAATTTTGTTGTTGTTGTTTAGGAGTACGAATCCTAAATATCCATGAATACCTAAAAATCTTATATGAAAAGTTTTTTCGTTCCTGTCAACACTTTCGATTGAATCCCAAAAAGCACACTTTTTTATTCTTTGTTATCAAATAAGTCTTCCCGCAAAAATTGGTGCACCCATTTTATGCGTCCACATTTTAAATGCCCCCTTGAACAACACCAATAAACCAGAGTTTACAAATATTTCTGGGAAATTTGCTAATACGTTTATACTAATATCAGTGACGCTGGAAACAGCTGTATACCGATGGTCAACAGCATTACTATCAGTAATTAAGAAGCTTTGTCGTAGTTCAATTGTATTTTATCAATCCGAGTCACTAGATGCTTGTGTATCCCAACACCTCCTTACTACTCCTTGAACATTCAGCATAGGTTTAGCCTAATGCCAGCACCACACGCGTCCCAAAAATTGCAATCCACGACAATCTACGCGGTAACATGCTGGAAATTCAATAAATTCATTTTGTTCACGCTTTATATATGGCAGTTGATGTGACGTACGTTACAATATATAACAAAGTATAATCGCACAATAAGGCAAGTAATATGTAGCGTCTCATAAAATACGACCAATATACTACGGTCCCCCTTATTCCAGTAAAATATACCCTGACATGGGTATAAAGTCATACTGCGTAGGGAGGCGTGCCACGCGTTTTCGTGCAGTCATAGATATTTATTAAGATTGCTTAAGGAAGCATACTTCCTTTCTTTATTATTTATGCATATGACAGGTTTCCTGAAAAATTCCCGGAGAAAAGTCGACAAAAATCGCAGGAGACTCTTCCGAGTTATGGGTGTTCTTTCTAAAGATCACAAATGTAGCGTGCTTCGTAATAATCTGAATAAGATTCCAAACTTAACAAGGTCAGAATGTGATTACAGTCCATGCAAATCTACGAGCCCCTTCCCACTTCAGTTGGGCGAACTATTGAAATTTTAGTTTTTTTCTCATCAAACACAAATAATAAAAATGTTATAGGTTTAGAATATTAACAATGAATATTTTGACAGTATATAGTAGAAAACACCAACTTTATCCCTCCCTAATCAAATTTGCAGCATAAAAATAACACTTGTTGCAATTACAGCATATCTTACCTATTTTCATTTCAATGCAAAATAAGTCTATAACGCATAGGTGGCTGTGAAAAATAAAAGCCATGACAATTGTTTTTATTAATCACAGCTGTCAGAATACGTTGAAATAGTTTTGGGTAGTTAAGGTTTTCAAAATGGGTAGAGGAAATGTTATTAGTGAGAAAATTTGGTTACTGACAATTTAATATTTTAATTCTGGGAAATCAAACTCAGAACTTGCAACTTTGTCAGACTTATCGCGGTACAGTGTGAGATATATTGTTAGAAGATATAACGTAACTGGTTCAGTGAATACTAAGCCACCTTATGTGAAAAAAAATAATATCACAAATGCCGACCGAAAAGCATTAAGACGAATAAATCGTAAAAAACAGGCGTGCCAATTATTTACAATTAAGTGCTCTGTGGAGTGACGCTGATGGAAGGAGGATTTCGAGGTCCACAACTCATAGAGAGGCCCACAAACTGGGATTTAGCACTTGCAAGGTAAGTTTTCTTATGAAAAAAGTGAAGTAAAAACCCTAAAGTTGCACAACTTGTTTATAGGCCAAAGAAGAGCCACTATTAACTCCACTGCAAAAGAAAAATCGGCTTAGATGGGCTAAAGAACATGGACAATGGACACCTCAACAATGGTGTGCAATACAATGGAGTGATGGGGCCGGATTCGAAGTTAGCGTTCGTGACAGTCGCAGTAGAGTTATTCGCAAAAAATGAAGCATTCCATGTTGACTGTCTGAAGAGAAAAGTGAAATTTCCAGCATCCATTATGGTCTGGGGCAGTATGTCATCAAAAGGAGTAGGAAAATGTCATTTTATTGATGGAAATGTGGATACAAACAAATATTTGTCAATTTTAGAAGAATTACTTTTACCAGTGATGGAAGAATGTTTGACATCCGGCCAAGATTTTGTGTTTCAGCAAGGTGGTGCAGCGTGTCATACCTCAAAAAAGGCTATAAAATGGATGGAAGAAAATAATGTACCACTTTTGAAATGGGTTTCTAGCAGTCCAGATCTGTCACCTATTGAAACTCTGTGGCACGAGATGAAAAGGGTTGTACGACAACATCCTGCTCGTACAATCACCGAACTGAGACAAAAGCTTCAAGAAATATGGGATTGTTTTACACCAAATTTTTGCTAAAACTTGGTTAACACTATGCCCCAAAGAATTTCAGCCGTAATAACAAGTAAAGGTGATGTTACCCAATGGTAATCTTTCAATTGTTGCTTTGTTAACTTGGCGCATTTATTCGCACATTGTTTATTTGTTCAGATGTTCTATTAGTTATAGGTCTAAGTGATTTCAAATATGTATTTTTTACGACTAGAGTGTATCTAAAATGTTTTTGAGAAAATAAATTGTTTTAGAAGTAAATAGTTTCATCATGTTTAGTTTATAAAGGCATATTTTGGTACAAATCTTGAAGTGGGCCAACTGAAGTGGGAAGTGGCTCGTATACGTATTACACACAAAAACACAAAAAAAGGGTAAACACCTACGTATGTTCATTAGAATTTAAGATTTGTTTAACAAAATTATTCTTTCTGGGCAAAAGTAACTATATATTTATAACGATAGATACTTAACCACAAATAATAGAATTATTATATAAAAAAAAAAAAATAATAGGTTATCAAGGGTAAAAGGTCCATACCAAGAATGAAGGCATTAGAGTTTGAAAACTACTGCATTTTTACTTTTATAAATTGATTTACAACTTTTGTGCTCAGAAAATCAATGTAAAGTGTCTGACAAAGTGAAAAATGTATTTTTCTGTTAATTTCCATGATCAGTGTAATATTTGGTAATTGTAATCATAAAAGGAATTTGTTAGGGTCCGATTTCAAAAAGCAGTAAGCTGAGCATATGAAAACTGCAAAACACGTGCAAAGTATGCGTTGTTCCTCTAAATTCCCACTAAATAAAATAATTGTATTAAAAACAACGTGATGTAACTAAAAATTATTGCTTATTATACGGGAATTTGAAGACGGGGATGTAACTTCTGCCAAAACTGACTGGACCAAGAGCTCACTCGCAACACGACTTGCATTTGTTCTTATGGAAATATATATTCCGAGGGATAAAAAGGATCCGACTGGTCTCATATTTGACTGTAAAGGAAAAGGAATTACGGTACTTTTAGGGCCGTTTAGAACGAGAAGAGATCGGTCTAGATTACAAAGGGATTTAGTCAGAAAGCGGTTTGCTAGAGATATTACTTTAGCCGATTTATTATTATATAATTTACGTGAAGTGAATTTGAGAGCAGAATAAAGCCTATGCCGCTGGTAAATTAATTAAGGATAGCAAATTTAAATAAGCCCATATTTTTCTGCTAAGAAATCTCCAATAGAACATGGGATCGATCTTACTGATAATATCGTCAGAGCGTGGGATCAACATTCAATTACATCATTACATATCTTGGACATTTTGATTGCTTAATGCAAGCATTATGGTTTCCATCATTCCTCAGTGAGTTTAATACGCAGCTTCCTGATAAACAGATCCCAAAAGGTAGTCGTTGATTCATAATTTTTTGCAGAACATCTGATTTCCTCAGGAGTGCTTCAAGGGTCAGTTCTTGGACCACTTCTCTTTATTTTTATATAGCAGATTTAAACGGGGTTGTCAACTTTTGTCGTATTCAGTCTTTTGCTGACGACTCACGACTATATCAATCATGAAAATTTAGAAATTTCGGAAGCACAAATAGTAGAAGACCTAAGTTCTATTGAAAATTGTGCAACAGAACGTAGCCTCCGATTGAATCCCTCTAAATCCAAAGTTATTACTTTCTCTTCTTAAAATGTAAGGTTCCTTGCTAAGAATAATTTGAACATTACTCTTAACGAACATGCTATTGAGATAGAAGAATCAGTTAAAAACTTAGTTTTGTTTATAGACGATAATCTCAAATATGTTTCTCATGTAAATCATGTAACTAAAATTTGTTTTACTGTTTTACAGCATCTGTCCTTAAATAAAAAAATAGGTACTTGATTTCAGATCCAAAAAAATATCTACAAAAAATTCAAAATTCATGTTGTAGATTGATTTTCCACTTAGGAAAATAGGATCACGTTAGTTCATGTTTTGGTTTTGGTTGAATATGCAAAACTGTATACGCTTCATTTATTATGTTATGTTCACAAACTCCTACGTACTTCAACTCCTTTATTTTTGAAAAATAAATTTATATCTCCATTCAAGAAACATTCGATTCACTTTAACTATGCCTCTTCACAAAACATATTTATTTCATAAATGCTTTACCTATAATCCTATCAATCTATATAACGTATTACCATCGACTGCTAAACATCTTGATTGCAATAATTTCAAAAAACGAATTAAACAAATGATCTTTGATGCCCAAATCTGAAACCTCAGTTGTTTTTTCTGTTTTTTTGTACACACATGAGTACGTTGTATTCAATATGTAACTTTTGTTTAAATAATGGAAGAATATTTTGTTAATATTGTTATCAATATTCTAGTGCTAGTTATTTTCAAGGGTGAAGTGGTAGAATAGCTTGTACCTAAGCTTCGTCTGAAATAAAGATAGTTCATTATTATTATATAAGGATGATTACATCTTTTCAGCTACGGAGTATGTCGGTGCAAGATAAGGTGCAGATAAGGTAGATAGGTACATGGCATCGCTGGTTCATTCCATAGTCAGGAGCCAGTAGATGACCATATGGAGTAGTACAGTGTAGGAAACGGAGTCAGCAAAGAAGCTGGCCTGGTTGGCAGGCTTTACCGCGCAACACTACTTCTACCACAGTACTCGTAAATACACATCCACGGACCAGTAGCATCACTCTGAGTAAGATTTGTCGCACAAGGAGCATCAATATACGGGGGTGGTCTGAAAATTTTCCGAAGTTTGACTGTGGTAAATGATGGTGCACAGTCCCCATACACAGAGTCCAACTCATCTTTGATTTACGTAGGCGTATTGCATATATATATATATATATATATATATTTTCACAAAAACACTCAAACGACTTTAACATAAGAACTGCGCGTCCAAGATGACTGAAACTTTGGCGAGTAACTGTCAACAGGTGAACAACGAAATTCACTAGCGAGTCCTGCCATCTTCACCTTGTGGTCCAAAACTTGAGCTTTCACCGCATTCACTTCAACCAGAAGCAGCGATAGACACAGCGTACAGTGATCTAGAACACCACAAACCTGACAAACAATTCAATTTCTTATGCGTTTATACATTTCTGTGTATAATATACTGCTTTTTTGGGTCGCTGATTTAAAATCCGAGGTTGGCTTGTTTCTATGAGAGCTTGAATGCATTTGAAGGTCCTTTCAAGGGCATGCATTAAGGAAATTTTCAAAAGAAGTCGAGCAGTTCGTTCCACATACAACAGGTTTTTCTGGTTGATAAGTTGGTCACTACAAGGACATCTGAAGATCATGTCTGATGCCCTAATATGCTTCAAACTTGTACAGGGTGCGGCTGAGAGGACGGACGTTTTTGGAATGGGTAGTACTCTCCGCCTCCTTCTATGAGAGAGGTGGGAAGGGTGCCGTTTGACTCGTGAGATCCTAGCATTATTTTACCAGTTGTCGTTATGGAGCCTTGGACGGTGCAGCACCGCGTTTTCGCCTATGATTGTTTCGTCCGAGATAATGAGTCAGTCATCGTCGTACAGCGTGAGTTTCGTCGCCGCTTCAACATTCATCGGAATAGAGCTGTTCCCTGTCGAAACATCATCCTTCGTTGGGTTGAATCACTTCGCAGGCGTGGTGAACTGATCAACAGAAGACCAAGAGGAGAGCCGCGAACAGTTCGAACCCCTGAAAAGGTTGAACGCGTTCGCAGTCCGACTCGATCTGCCCGGAAACATGCTGCTGCACTTCGCCTTAGTGATCGTTCGGTAAGGCGAATTTTGCATATGGATCTCCGCTTTCACCCCTACAAATTTGCCATTATGCAACAGTTACAGCCCGGAGATTAAGCACAACGAATGAACTTCGCACGTGAGATGGAAGCACCCATCGATAAAAATGAGAACCTCATTTTGTTTATGAGTGACGAAGGCCACTTTCTCCTAAACAGCATGGTTAACCAGCAGAATTGTCGTTATTGGGCTAATGAAAATCCGCAATAGTTACACGAAAGACCGCTGCACAGCCCAGAAGTAACGGTCTGGTGCGCTGTATCGCGAACTTCCAAGAACGCCTCCAGCACTGCATCAACGATTTCGGCCAACACATGCCTGATGTGATTTTCCACCCTTGACTGCCTCAAATGCTATTTCCCTGTGAACCTGATTCCGTCAATAAATTTGTTTTCGAGTAACAATTAACTATTTTATGATTTTTTAAAACCGTCCATCCTCTCTGCCGCACCCTGTATAATAATAATGATGAACGACCTTTATTTCAGGCGAAGTTTAGCTACAAGCTATTCTACCACAAACTAATACTAAAATATCGTAAACAATTTTAACGAAATATTCTTCCATTATTTAAACAAAAGTTACATATTGAATACAACGTACTCATGAGTGTACAAAAATAAAGAAGAAACTACTGAGGTTTTAGATTTGAGCATCAAATATCATTTGTTTAATTCGTTTTTTGAAATTATTGTAATCAAGGTGTTTAGCAGTCGATAGTAATGTGTTAAATAGATTGATGGCATTATAGGTAAAGCATTTATGAAATAAATATGTTTTGTGAAGATTCATAGTTAAAGTGAATCGAATGTTTCTTGAATGGAGATATAAATTTATTTTTCAAAAATAAAGGAGTTGAAGTACGTAGTAGTTTGTGAACATAACATAATAAATGAAGCTTATACAATTTTGCACATTCAACCAAAGCCAAAACATGAACTAATCTGGTCATATTTTCTTAAGTTGAAAATCAATCTGCAACATGAACTTTGAATTTTTTGTAGATATTTTTTTGGATCTGAAATCAAGTACCTATTTCTTTATTTAAGGACAGATGTCGTAAAACAGTAAAACAATTTTTAGTTACATGATTTACATGAAAAACAAATTTGAGATTATCGTCTGTAAACAAACCTAAGTTTTTAACTGATTCTTCGATCTAAATAGCATGTCCGATAAGAGTAATCTTCAAATCATTCTTAATAAGGAACCTTACATTTTAAGAAGAGAAAATAACAGCTTTGGATTTAGAGGGATTCAACCGGAGGCTACGTTCTGTTGCACAATTTTCAATTGAACTTAGGTCCTCTATTATTTGTGCTTCCGAAATTTCTAAATTTTAATGATTGAAACTTCCAAGAACGCCTCCAGCACTGCATCAACGATTTCGGCCACCACATGCCTGATGTGATTTTCCACACTTGACTGTCTCAAATGCTATTTCCTTGTGAACCTGATTCCGTCAATAAATTTGTTTTCGAGTAACAATTAACTATTTTATGATTTTTTTAAAACCGTCCATCCTCTCTGCCGCACCCTGTATTTGTGACGTCTCGTATACTCTGACTGGAATAAATATTATTATTCATTAATCATCTAACTGATTCATAGGCGTCGCTGGGTTAAGAACGCTGGCACATCGGTTTTGAAACTAGATGGCCCGTTCGAGGATGATGTTAGAAAACATCTTGTTCTAGTTGCCGCCTAAAACTCTACGCACTACACTGCATGTGTCCAACACGACCGACTTTTGCATGGGTAAGTATAATTCAAACGGTAATCCTAGTTGTTGCAGTGATGTTTTTAATTTTTTAGGTATTTCTCCAGTTGCTCCGATCACAATGGGGATGATGACAAACTGTTTCCATGTCCCACATTTGGCGGATTTCATCGCTCAGGGGTAGGTATTTATATTTATTATTATTATGATTACACTGATCAACAGCCAAAAATATCCTAAATAAAATCAACAAAATATTACTATTTTTAATGTGCTAAAACCGGAATGAAACTTATTTTTTCAATATTAGTTCAAGTTTTAGAGATATATGTGTTATATGTGTTCCTGCTGTGACAGTGCTAATATACTGTAATTCACAAGAATGCACGTGCAACATTTTTATATTCGGCAAGGAAAGATGATGTAATCAGCATGATTGTGTTACGTTATACATACGTGTACATATATTGTTTTATATTAGCCATTTTTTCCTCAGTTGGCTGACAGCGTTCATGCAAGATGTCTCGAAAGTGTGTAAACAATCCAGATCAGTTTTGTTACGTGTGTGGTGATGTGACTTTTGCGTCTCAGAGACGGTCTATTACTCCGCTAATAACAAAGGCATATCAGCTTTATTTCGGTTGTAAACTAGGTGATCAAGACAAACAGTGGGCACCCCACATCTGCTGTAATACATGTGCTTCAAGTCTGAGGAGCTGGTTAAATGGCAAAAAACGGTCTATGCGCTTTGCTGTCCCAATGGTTTGGAGAGAGCCTACAAATCATATTAATGATTGTTACTTTTGCATGGTACCTTGTGTTGGACAAGCCACAGGTATGTCCAAGAAAAAATAATCGGTTATTAACTACCCAAACATACCATCTGCGATGAGACCTGTGCCTCACAGTGACGAAAATCCTATTCCAAAACCCCCAGAATCCTACACTTGCGAATCAGAAAACGAATCAGATCATGGCGATCGAGTGATTCGTCAGGAAGAAGATATGCCATCAACGTCAAGAGATCCTGATTTCATACCGAGCACGTCATGCCACCAACCGCACAAAATAACACAGTCAGAATTAAATGATCTTGTAAGAGATTTAGAACTTCCAAAATGTAAGACAGAGTTACTTGGATCAAGACTGCAGCAGTGGAACTTGCTAGAAGACGATGTTTCGGTATGTGTTTTTCGTAAACGCCACAAAGACTTAGAACCATTTTTCAATATGGAGAATAACTTGGTTTTCTGCAGTAGCATTAACGGCTTACTGGCGGCTTTAAATATAAACTATAACCCAGAAGAATGGAGATTGTTTATAGACAGTTCAACATTGAGTTTTAAAGGCAGTGTTATTGCATATTGGAAATATTTTACCATCTCTTCCTGTAGGGTATGCAGTTCACATGAAAGAATCATATGACAATATGAAGTACCTATTGACATGCATAAAATACGATGAGCACCAATGGCATATTTGTGGCGATTTGAAAGTTGTTGCACTTTTACTTGGGCTGCAGCTAGGCTACACAAAATTTTGCTGTTTTTTGTGTGAATGGGACAGTCGGGCAAAGGCACTTCATTACACCAGACAAAACTGGCCTGTTCGTCAATTCCTAGAGCCAGGTCAAAAAAATGTACAGGATATGCCATTAGTAGATTCGAAAAAAATTTTATTACCACCACTGCATATCAAGTTGGGCCTAATGAAAAACTTTGCCAAGGCATTAGATAGAGATGGGTCAGCATTTCAATACCTGCGTCAGAAATTTCCAAGACTAAGTGAGGCAAAGGTTAAAGAAGGTATTTTTGTTGGGCCACAGATTCGAAATATTTTGAAAGATACACAGTTTGAAAACACTTTAACAGGTATTGAAAAAACTGCTTGGAATGATTTCCGTCTGGTGGTCACTAATTTCTTGGGAAATAGAAAAGCTGACAACTATAAAACCCTTGTCAAAGATATGCTGTCATCGTATCAAAAGATGGGCGGTAATATGTCTCTTAAGATACATTTCCTACACTCACACCTGGACTTTTTTCCTGACAATTGCGTAAGTGATGAGCATGGCGAACGTTTTCATCAGGATATTTCAACAATGGAAAAAAGGTACCAGGGAAAGTGGAATCCTTCCATGCTTGCAGACTACTGTTGGACTCTTGGTAGAGATGCTCCAGAAACGATCCATAAAAGAACAGCAAAAAAGACAGCGCATATAGTGATTCTTATAAGTATATGAATCTTGTTACTTTTTTTAATATATCCTTAAAAATAAAAAGTTTTTTTCTAAACCACAAGTAATTTTTTATTTCATTGTCATTTTTGGATTCAGCGCCCCAAAATTAACAAAGAAGTGCACTTTTCCCACAAGATACAATTAAAAAACTAAAATTTGTTGTCCAGTGTAATCATCTTAGACAACGATGGATTGGCAGAAACGGACCCTTACATTGGTCTGCGAGGTCTTCTGATTTATACTCCCTGGACTTCCTTTTGTGGAACGCCTTTAAATAACCAATGTTTGCTGAATAAATTAATACTGTTGATCAGTTACAAGAAAAATAGATGATGCGTTTCATCAAATTCAAGCCACAACATTTTGCGGAAATACGGTTTTCTTTATTAAAAGATGCCGCACATGTAACCGCTTTTTGAACATTTATTGAACTAAAGCTTTGATTATCTAATTTTTTTTTTTTTTACGAAAACAATGCACTCTATGAAAAACATAAGAGTAATTGTTTGTAGCAAATTGAAGGTGAAATTTCGATTTAAAAAACAGTGGCGTACTATTTTTATTTGGAAAAATAATGCCACAAATCTCCTGTATCTCCGCCACTTGTACACGTTAATTGTAAGTGAAGATTTTTGAATCTGGACAATAGCTAAATCCACATACTAAAAATTACAGTTCGTTGCAGTTGACGGTTTTGAAGATATTAAAAAAAATTGTTTTTTATTTTAAACTTGAACCCGTATCATTTTAATGACGCCCTCGAGGAAAAAATGTTAAATGCGGTCCTGTGTATGATGTTCCATTTTTGGTCACGATGTGAGAATCACCCTGTATATGAAATAGGAATCGTTATATGTATACTAATATAAGCAAATGAGTAAATTTTTGACAAAAATGCCGACTACTGAATAGCTGTCTAGTACTAAAATAAAAAATGACGTCAAGTAGGTTGACCCTGCACCTGCACCAGTTCTCAAAAGAATAATTTCAGCGCAATTTAATTCCACTGAGTAATTGTTCATTTCGCGCATGGTCCGTATATATGTTTTTTGGGCTACAGAACAGATAGGCAAATCAGCCGGACTTGCCCGCCGGTCGGTGAGCTTGGATATCGGGAGTACGCAAATCGGAAACATTCCTATCATTCTAAATTCAAAAAATAAAGTATGAGGAAATCTATGATGTGCGGAATATGGCTAATAGGTGCGTAAAATTACCGGGATGTATAAATATATTGCGATCAAATAATTTTCATAGATCGAGTACAGGCAGATAGACCTTCAATGGTCCAAATTGAACACCTTCGTGAGGAACGACCCACATAATGCATCGTTCAACAGAATAGACTAGTTACCATGGTTGTAGATCGAGACCCACTGAAAACGAATTTGCACATCTTTTAAAACTGACACATTTCAGACGGTCTCTATGTGTATCTGTCTGCCGTTTCGCCCATTTCACTTAGAAGGTGTTGCTCAGATCTTAACAAAGGGTGACACTATGCTAAGGACGATAACGGTTTGTGGGTTTGAAAATTGATCCAGCTACGGGCAAAAAGACGAAAAACGACTATGTGGTGGAGATTGTAAACGTTGTATATTTGGCATCAGTGAAAGACGTTTTACAATCAAGAAGCTTCTGATACCCATTTTACATGCTAGCATCACATATTTTGCAGCATTTGACATTGAAATCGACATATATGGTAGTTTGGTTATTTTGGTTTGAGATAGTCACATACCGTGTCATATAGAGTTCAATCTACTCGACGCCACTTTTCTGTTCAAAAATGCAGTATATGTTCTTTGACTGAGTATATGAATTATCTACAATATAAATCTAATGTTCCCTTTGATATTTTGGAGAAGACACCGACTATTTCTCCCCTTAAATCAGTTCATTACCGTCGGTTTAATTTTAGCACAACGAAGTTTTGCAACTGAATAGAAAGAATTGACGTCATAACTAGAAACACGAATTCTCACACAAACCGCCGAGGAAGTAATGGAGGGTTATTATCCAAATTAAACTTTTTTTATTAATTCAAATGGCTTGTACGATAAGGCCCCTTGTAAATGACCACCATTTTTCATCGGCCAGTTGCATGTCTGCAGAGGTCATTTGCATTCATTATAATGCTACTACTGCCTGCTCTAGCTTTGATACACAGTAGAGAACGTTTTGTCACTCCAAGATTGCTACACGTCAACTGGTATTAATGACGTCTCAATTTCGTATGTGATATGAACTTTTCATAGCAATGTATCGACCAGACGCTATACGGGTCGACGAAATATTTGTTTTTACCTTCAAAGGCTTTGTATTTTTTTAACTACCCTGGGTATTTCTCAACAATTGAGAAATTTAACCCATTTGGTCCCAGTGGTGCGCTTACGCACCGCCAATTTTATGATTTTTTTCCCGGATAGTTCCTTGTTCTAACTGCTTAATACGTGTAGTTTGAGATAATCTGTTGCTACTGTATCCAAATTTAATTTGTTTTTGACCTTGACAGCAAAGGGAAAAAAATGGCGGTGGTTTTTGACATGAATATTATATTTGGTTTTGTAAAACATGTCTAAAATTCAATGAATTATGGTTTAGACTCATTTTTCCCTATAATTACCTGTAAATAGTGGAAACGAAACTTATGTGGTCTGTATGTTGTTTGTCAAAAGTTTGGCTTCGATCTTATAATTGAAGTTATAGAAGAGGAAACTTTGTTGGTGCGTTTGTGCACCATTGGTTTTATCAGTTAAGTATTTTCCTGTTCAGACAAGTTAGCGCGAGAACTTGACGTACGCAGTACGCATTTGCAGGTGTTTACGTTAGTTGAGTTTTAGTTGTATTAGTGCATACCATCGAGATATGTGCACACATCTATCTTAAGAATGTCATTTCGAAGATTTCTGACTCAAAGTGAAACTGCCGTTGAAGAAGCTGGACAAGAACTGTACAACTACAGAAAAGGTTTGTGTGCGAAAACTCCTAACCTAACCTCATTTGCATCCCTTTTATTTTTGCGTAGGTGCTCTTGATGCTGTTTACATACCTCCAGATGTAGACAATGTAACTGACGAGGAGGATGTAGAAGATGAGCTACTACCCGAAATTGATGTACCAGGTCCTTCAGACATTGCTGGTACATTAATTTGAACTCCACGCATTTATGAATGAAGATGATGCTGCTGAAATCCCAAACAAAGAGGAAGCCATTTTTTTGACGATGATGGATTCGATACTTCCGATGATGAGTTTTTGGCGTCAAAAAATTGCGACTGGTTCCTCCCCCCGTGCCAGTCACATCCACAACTTTTGCTGTGCCGCCCCTCCAGCCAAAGTGGGATAAGGGTCCACTGGAGTACACTCATTCATCCATCAGCAACGAAGACATTGATATGGAGCATTTAAAGAATGTACTGGCTGGAAAAACGCCATTAGAGATGTTTTTTCTTTTCTTTGATGATGATTTGATAAATTTGATTTTAGATTTTTCTGCGAAATACGCCAACAAAACAACAGACATGGATTTTGCTTGTCCAAAGGAGAACTTCTGAACTTCCTAGGCATTATGCAGTTTTCTGGGTATCACACCTTGCCGCAAGTTCCGCTCTATTGGTCAAACGAGGAGGACAAGGGGATAGACATAGTGAAAAAGTGCATGAGTCGGAATGGATTCCAAGCCATAAAGCGAAACATACATTTATCTGATAATAGTAATTTAGATAAAGATGATAAATTTTCCAAGCTTCGTCCATATTTAGATGCTGTAAATAAAAAAAATATGCAGCGGGGCGTATTTGCACACAATTTATCAATTGACGAACAGATGGTTCCTTATTTCGGTAGGCATTCTTGCAAAATGTTTATAAAAGGCAAGCCAGTTCGATTTGGATTCAAGCAGTGGTGTTTATGTTCGTCAGATGGATATTTATTCTATTCTATTCCATATACAGGAGCAATCGCTAACAAAGAAAGGACGTCATTTGGACTTGGTGGTGAAATCGTCAACAATTTACTTGCCAACGTGGATTATCCTGCTAGACATAATATTTTCTTTGACAACTTCTTTTCTTCATATCAACTCCTAGTTGACCTGAAGAACAAAGGTCTTTATGCCACAGGAACTATAAGAAGTAATCGAACAGGACACTATCCGCTAGTTGAACCAAAAATCATGTCCAAGCGAGAACGAGGAGCGTATGATTGCGCGTATGACAAAAATAACAAAATTTCAATGGTTCGTTGGAATGATAATGCTACAGTTACCATTTGTAGCAATGTATAAGCCTATAAACCAAGTCCGCCGATACAACAGGAAAGAAAAAAGAGAAATTCATGTACAGCAACCAAACGTCATTGCTAGGTACAATCGCTGTATGGGAGGTGTCGATCTTCACGATAATGGCATTGCAAACTACAGAGTTAGAGTCATGGGAAAGAAATGGTGGTGGCCCATATTTTGTAATTCAATCGACAGTATCATCGTTAATTGCTGGAAACTTTATAATTCCGTAAATCAGAACAAAATTTCCCAATTGGATTTCAAATCCTACGTAGCCCTTCGTCTCATGAAGACAGACAGGCGTCATATTCCTCGAAATTTGCAACCAGTTGTTGAAGTTCAGTTTGATGACTGTGGCCATACTGTAACTCGTCACCCGAATAAGGCACGAAGACGTTGCAGAGAATGTCATAGTCACACAGTGCACATGTGCAAAAGGTGTAAAGTTCATTCACACGTATCCTGCTTCGACAAATATCATCAGAAATGAATATATTTCTGCCGGCCAACGTCCCAATGGTGCGTGAACGCAACACCAAAAAAACATGGAAGTTCTATGTACTGGATAATTTTCAACTATGTCCATTATAAAATATAATAATTCCACTAAGAATCTCCAATTTTTGAAGGGATTGAAGTACTATATAATATATTTGCACTATTAAAAGTTTGTCTTTGGTACCAGCGGTGCACAATCGAACCACGCATTTTTTGGATGATCAGTATCCAAAAAAAAAAAATTGAAGAACTGTAAACGTTTCGTTTGCATGTACTAATAAAGTGTATTAAAAAAACAGTGACTTTTACTAGTTTTGTATCATTGGTATGATATGGGTTAATTTTGCTTTTTGTAAGAAAAAATAATGAAAATATATCCTTTTCTTTAGATAAATATAAAGTTTTACTTCAGTAAGGTTCATTGAAAATGAAGGTCCTCCATATTTTTGTGTATAACATGTAGAAAAATGACTTAAAGAACTAAAATGAGGGAATGACTGATAGGATGTGACAATGATTTGATGCTGAATTTCAATAAAAAACATAAGTTAATTTATTAATAGTTGTATGGAGATTTGTTTGATACTTTAGAGGGCTTAGTTAGTGGGCACATCATCGTATTTTCATCTTTCTCTAAGACATGAACAACATCACCCTTAACTTTTAGCATTTTGGAGCTAACTTTACGAGTACAGTTCTTTTTGTACGTATCGTTTTTGAAAAATGTTTCGATCTATATAGAGATTTGTACTAATTGCAGCGTCAACATTTTGTACTATTTTTTATTTTCTCCATATTTACTTCCAAGATCTTCCTCCTTGAGGTCCGTTGAAGGTGCTTCTCCGAAAATGAGTCTTTTTCTTACAACGTCAGGAACTTGTATATTCTTTAAAAGCGAAGATACTTGAGTTGCTGGAGAGTTTGGGTCAGTATTTTTGGTTTTCAGTCTCAAACACCGATTCTTGTATTTTTCTCTAAGCTTGACTGCGTTCCTGATTTTATTTTCCAAGCTTTTAATCTTCGCGTACAGAATAGCTCGCCGCTTGCACATTCTACGTCTATTGAGAGCCGATAAATTATCTGCTCTGTGCTATAAAGATGGTGCAGGACTTGGTGGGGGTGTTTCTCCAACTACTCTCTGTAAATTTATTTGTAATGTAACTCGCTTTTCCCTATAAACGTTACTAATCATTTTCCATTGTTTTCGTTTTTGGCTAGCTTCTCTTGCACTCATAGAACTTATTGACTTCGCTTTGAAAGTTTCAAAATTCAAACGACTTCCGGAGACAGACAGAAGAAAATGAATTTTCCCAAAATGGTCTTAATTTTTTCCTGACCTTATTTGTAGTGGGATTTTAAAATAAATTTCACATTAACATTGCCACAGTTTCTCTTCCCAAGATGACATAATTGGAATTAAATATGAAGCTTCGTCGCTTGTTCTCAGCATTTTTGCGCAGATGAATTCTGACCCCAAAAATGCATCATATGTCATACATTGACATTGCCAAACCTTAGTTATTCAAGAAAAACAGAAGTTGCTAGCCAGACCTTGAAATTATAAAATACACATTTGTTTTGCATACCAGACCAGATCTCAACTTGAACATAGTAACAGAGTTTGGAAGACTGAGAAGAAAGGCAATGTATCAATAAAATTTCCATTTTTTGTTCAGGTTTTGCCATAGCTTTTTATATCCTTATACTATTCATCCAACGACAAATTCATGGCCAATTAGAGAAATACATCACTGAATTTAGCACTTAAAAGCCCATGTAAATGAATAAAGTTCCATATGAAAAAATAAGGTTAGTGATCGAAGTCAAAAGCGGAAATCTCTAATTGAAAATTCTAAAATAATCTCAGTAAAAAATAAAAGTGATTGATACTTTCAAGGCCCACCTAAGAAATTCTGCTCTTTTGAAATAACTAGTTTGGAAATGTCAAGGTATACATTTTTGGAATCAGAATTAAAAACTCAATTTATCTGGGCAAAAATCCAAAATGGCGTCCATAATAAAAGATAAAGTTGATGTTGGTGGACAGGAGACGAAACGTCATATTGAAATTCTAATTGGATAACATATCTTGCAGAGGAGAAGAAGTGGAAATGTTGATGTGCATTCATTCTGAAATCCCACTACAAATAAGGTCAGGGAAAGATTAATAAGATTTTGGGAGAATTGGTTTTTTTCACTCTCTCTTCGGAAGTACTTTGATTTGAAATTTTCTAAGTGGTAAGTTGTTAACTGCTTAAATATGAAACTTTGCCCATATTTAAGTGACTTCGTATCTCTTACAGATTCTGATATCCCAATGGTGAGGGTCGAATTTGAAACGCCCGGTATAGTAGAATAAAGGAGCATTAAGTATATATAACAAAGGGAGAAACCTCAAAATCTGGACTAAGCGAACATATACGAGAAATAGGACATAGGGTAAAACCGGAGGAACTCTCAATACTACATGAAGAGGACAAAAATTACAAAGGAAAGTAAAGGAATCACCAAGGATACCATTATATATAGGCTCAGATAGTCAGTATGCTGTCAAAATTTTATTGGATTGTTAAAGTTCTGCCAAATGTTGAATAAGAACCGATTTGTAGTTGCGTTCAAATTACCTTTTGAATAGTCTCAAGAATCATCCTTCGAATGTTTCTCTATGTTTTGGAAACACACTGTAGAGCACCGTTAACTTGTCTGTATAGGCACATTCACTATTTTTAGCCACAATAAAAGTGCATTGCATATGCATTTCTACTATATTATACACCTTATACTACGTAGTGCTGTTTTTCTCCAGGAAAGTTATCCATATCAAATCCAGGGAAATGCGTATTTGGCAAACAAGGATTCAATTTTAGGGTCCTAAAGTCAATAAAAAGTAATGTAAATATTAATGGAATGCTTCGGCGTTCCTGCTTGTACGACTCTCCCTTATATAGATGTAGAAATTTCGATTCGAAAATAATCAAATGCATCATGTATGTTTGGCTCAATATCCATCGGCTGAGGAAAAAAATTCTGAAATATACCGAAAATAAAAAAGTACTGCGTACCTGCATTCTAAATATATCACAAGGTATGCTGAAATCTTGGAAGATACTATTTTAGATGTTAATTTCAAGGATACCTCCACTTTAACTGTATTTCTAGCATCTGTGCATAACTGAGCTTTTGGTACGATATCAGAAGACTGTATTGATGGATTTTAGGACAAAATTATATTTTTGAGGGTAAATGAAAAGACCTGTCACCTAGAGATGGGAGGGATTGCTAGGTAGGTATCTCTTTCATTAATTGATAAAATCACTTTTCCACGTACGTTCAAAAAATTATGCGGTATTGGTGTAGGTGGTGCACGGAAGGGTTGTAATTAGTGAAAACATGCTCTATTTTTCACTGCATAAAAGTAAAATATTTTCACTGAAAAGTGCTTAAAGAAAATGCTAAAAAATACTAAAACGTTTGAGTCAATCGTGGTGAAAAAATCTTTTTGAAATGCAGGTTCTTTAGATTTATAGGTATTTCCAGTTTTTCGAGATAAATTGACCTTTGATATATGCACTGTCCAGTGACGTGACTGCTGCAAATAAATGTTTATGAAATCCTATTTAAGGAAGGTTTTCTCATCCCGCACGACTTTTCTATTTACCACTTATAATGGGTGATTTTTTGCTAGTATATTTTTGGCAACACTTTTTGACAGATGACGCGTGAATCGTGTCTTGTGTCATTGTCAAACTTGTTCAGTTTGGTCTATAATTTAACCATGAATTATTGAATTTTACTATCAAAATTCATGCTCGGTTAAGAGAGTGCATCGAGCACTGCTTCCAACTTATTGGCAATTTGTTCGGCCTACTGAGGGAGCTATTCGGAAGCTTGTGACTAAATTTCGAACCCAGTTTACATTATTGGACATTAAACCACCAACACGCAGACGTAGAGTGAGGACTGAAGAAAATATTGCGGCTGTATCCGCCAGTGTTAGTGATGACCGTGAAATGTCGATTCGCCGCCGTTCGCAGCAATTGGGCCTCTGTTACTCCACTACGTGGAAAATTTTGCGACAGGATTTGGGTGTAAAACCTTATAAGATATAGCTGGTGCAAGAACTGAAGCCACACGACCTCCCACAATGTTTCCAAGTTGGAGGAAGATCCACATTTTTATCGAAAAATTGTGGTCAGCGACGAAGCTCATTTCTGGTTGAATGGCTACGTTAACAAGCGAAATTGCCGCATCTGGAGTGCAGACCAGCCAGAAGTATTGCAACAGCTACCAATGCATCCCGAAAAAATCACTGTTTGGTGTGGATTATGGGTCGGTGGCATCATCGGGCCGTAATTCTTCAAAGACGACAATGACCGGAACGTAACTGTGAATGGCGAGCGCTACCGTGCGATGATAACAAACTTTTTTTTGCCCAAAATGGAAGAGCTGGACTTGGCTGACATGTGGTTTCAACAAGACGGTGCCACATGCCACACCGCACACGAAACAATGGCCCTATTGAGAGGCGAGTTCGGTGAACAGTTTATCTCACGTTTGGGGCCCGTCAATTGGCCACCTAGATCGTGTGATTTAACGCCGTTGGACTATTTCTTGTGGGGCCATGTTAAGGCTAATGTCTACAGGGATAAACCAGCAACGATTGACGCACTGGAAGCCAATATTGAAGCATTTATTCGTGAGATACTGGCCGATATGTTGGAGAGAGTGTGCCAAAATTGGACCTTGCGCATGGGCCATCTAAAGCGGAGCCGCGGCCAACATTTACATGAAATAATCTTTAAACATTAAATTATATCGACCGTTCAATCGACTCAAATAAAGATTTAATCGTTTTTTCAATTTTTTGTGCTTTTTTTTTGAAAATCAAATCCTATACCTCTTAAAAAATCACCCATTATAAGCTCTTCACATTATTTAAATATACTTAAAAAACACGCAACTTTGAGGTTTGCTACTATTCGTGATCTGCTTGTCTGGGCGGTCCGTAGGACCTTTGCCCATTTGTCACTGTCTAATGTACGTTAGTCGAATTTGTCAATCCTGGTTGCCCAGAAACCAGACAATGTCAAGGGAAAGGAGAAAGGGAAAGAAAAGGAAAAAGGAGAAGAGCAAAGGAAAACAGAAGTGTTTAGCTTAAGAGAAAACACCTAGGCTTTTTGACTTGGTACACGGATTAATTTTGAGGTGAACTAACAAATTTTGATTCGGTTTTGTTAGAGTGTAACTTTAAGTTTTCTAATTCGCGCAAATTTTTGATTACAGTGCGAGCCGTGGCCGTGAATGTTTACGAACTTCTCTACTGTGTAGTCCACTGAGTCGCGCAACTGCTGTGCGATTCCGCTGGACTGATGCTATGCGACGTCCACACGATGACATACAGAACGTCTAGCAATATCGAAATCGGAATGTGCGCGTTTATTTTTTTGTTCGATATTTTAAAAACTAAATAGAATATTGACTTTCAGTTCTACAGTAACGTACTGATGCAGCTTCATACGTTCAGTTTTGCATTATTCCTATAATAATTGATTTCATGCGAAAACAAGTTTGCCGTTCCACTTTTTTCGATTGTATGACACAACACTATTTCTTTGTATTCGTCCTTTGTCCACATTATCCTCCCTTTCCTACTTTATTTTTTACCCTTACTATTTTCATAATCTTGAGACTCGCTGATCTCGACTTCTGTTACCGTCTCCTATTATTCTTCGCAAGTTAAAAACCTTTCATGTGCCTGCCAAAGTTGGTGTGATGCGTTGAGCACTGACTTGTGTGTTGAAGGGTGAGGCTTTCCCATGATGACGACCGGAGACACCTCCTACGATATCTCAAGTCTCCTGCAGAACGCGGTGTCCTGTGCTTCAAGAGTGACCCCGTTTACGTTGTTTGTTTCCGAAGCATGATTTCTTTCTCATTCACATAAGGTGCCAGATTTTGTTCCACGGCTGTTTCCAGTTACCCTCTCATCAGGAAGGTAAGGGTATCCTCCATTCGTAGAAGGACGCGCCCGATAGAGCATCTGGCAAACTCCCACGATTTATTATGTACCGATGTGTGTTATTTACTTATTTATTTGCTGTATGTTTGTTTCTATTCCACTATATCATTGACGTGTTCTATGTCGTCCTATGATGATATGATAGAACTCATGAAGAACTTAAATGAAATCAATATCCTTTACTCTGAACGAAATTAAAGTGTTTTGCTTCTCAGCAAGGGTACACCATTTATAGGAGCCTTGTACGCCAATCCTTCGACTCTTAGCCTTAGGAGCATGTCATTGTACCCTGGATCACGTTTTATATTTCTCCTTAAAACTTTTCACGCAACTGTTAATGTTCTGCTGAATCTGCCTAAGAGCAAGGGTTACCCAGCATCTTTCTCGAATCACCTGAATCCGCGCCTGCCCCTGAACATTAAATGTCGTCCTCGTAGCTCAGAGCTAATGTGATAAATCGTTCAAGTCCATCGGATTCTGTGTGAAACCCGACGCTTAAAGCGCAGTAAACCTTCTAAGTTTTATTTCATCCATAAATATTTGTACTCAGTTTGTCTTTCGGCAAATGCTTTTGACATGAATCAGTAATGTATCATGGCCGGAAAGAAAGGAAGTAAGCGGAGAAAAAAGAGAGACCTGAAAATAATAATATATAGGATCTGACACAATGTCATATATGATTAATTGATGGCGCTTTCAGGATCTTCAATCTTTTATTTTAGCGCAGATGCTGGGAGAACGGCGCCGGCAGACCCTATTGATTTATTGTGGTCAGATTGGACGTCCGATGGTGCTGGCGGATTTATCTTAGCGCGGATGCTGATGCTAATTATGGTTTTCTGGTTTAACCATAACACAGACCAACAGTCATTTTTGTCGCAAAAGCAAGAACCGATTTTGAGTATTCTCGATGTGCTGGTATCAATGTATACTAAGTAGAATTCAGTTAAACTCCTTTCACGGTTTTTGGTGGTTACGTCAAAATGTTATACGAAATAAACATATCTTCTTAAGGCGGCTCCGACGCAGTGAGTTTCAAGCCATTTACAAGGGTTCAGCTGCTTCAAAACTGACACTCCATTTTTCAATATTTTTCAATGAAATTCATGCAGTATTGTTTTTGTACAAGTTTTATGATGGGTTGAAGTGCGCACTTCTTCTGTTCAACTTCGCGATTTTTTTAAAGAGAACCTAGTGAAAAAAATGAAAAAGCGGCTCTATAGCACCCTATGGGGTTTTGTTTTCAGCACACTGTGAAAATTTAATCCAAAAATATCAAAAAATAAAGCGTCAATTTCCAAGCGCGCAAACCTCTACAAATCATATTTTGGACGAATTTTTTCTACTGTTTCGTGCTGCTAAACCAAGCGTTGCGGCGCAATGTACGGACTAAGAAAGGACGAATTCAGATAATTTTTCGTTCTGCAAATAGGTACTCATAATCGCGATCGCTGATATTCCTCGATTTTAGAGCCGTTTTACTTCCCACGCCAATGGCGAGGAAGTACTGTAATCACGAAAGATTTCTAAAGTGAGATGCTATGTTTTTTTAACTTGGAAATTACCGCTCGGATTTTTATGAAATTTCCACGCTGCCAAAGCTTTGTAGTTCTAATCCAGTGGCAACGGTGCTATAGTCAAAAAAGAAAAAGTAACAATTGCTGAAACTCCGTTTTTGACGTTTTAGGGGTTCCTAATTATTGACATAAAAAAATTGTACTGCTTAAAAAGGATGGGCTGAAATCAGTGAAACATGTTCTACTATTAAGAAGCTTCTGATCCCAGTGATTACAGGAAATTTAAGTAACGAAAATCCGACGAATAATGTGCTCGCGATTTGTAAAAATCGGTTTCTGCTCTATAGGTTTGTCACCAAGAGTCAACATTCCTCCCTACTGTCGGTAGATATCACTCCAGTCAAGTATAGGGGAATTTAGCGTGGAACTTTAAAATTATCGATATTTCAAGGAAATATGTTCTTGAGAATGATAATTTGGTACATTTTATACCTGCATTTTCATTTGAATTTCATGACCCGTGAAATGTACCCATTTCGCCGTTCCCTTCAATTTGTGTTCTGCAGTTTGTGATGTTTTTCAGGATATAAGAAGGACATAATTGCCTAGGGTGCTATCAGAGCTTTTTACAAAATTTTGTATTTGGGCAAGAATTATGGTGGGTTGAAATGAAACCATTTGTGCTCAATTTCTTGATATTTTAAAAAGATCCTAATGGATAAAATCGAAAAAGTGGACTGTTAGCATCATGTGGACTTTGTTTTTACCACGCTGCAAGAGTTTCATTTGGAAATAATAAAAATTAAACGTAAGCTGTGAAGTGCAAATCGGTTCTTAGGCGAAATTCATCTACTGTTTCAACCTGCCAGTCCAAGCGTCGTGACGGTGCGTTCCGACTAAGAAAAAATGTATTCAAATAATTTTAAATCTTTCCTGAAATAAATTCTCAAATTCAAATTCGCTTATTCATGTCAATAAACACAATTATGTTTACAAGGGTCATGTGGTTGATGGTAACAATTGAACGAGGGTCATAAAAATATCTTATGCAGTCAAAAGAAGAGGAAACAGTTAGTAAATTTTTGCAAAGCAATAAATCGGTAGGCTTATACCTGGATTAAGTACATGTCTTGTCTACTGTAATAGGTACATGGAGATGATGCTGCCAGAAATAGATGTGTGCGATCAATAAACAAACCACAAGATTGAACTGCCGTGTCCAATGATTTTTGTATCGCCTTTTCTTATTGCCTTACTAGAAAACTCTGTTGGCTATATGATGGAGTTTACTAGAACTTTACAGCTTGTTGTCTGCCTTCTTATACAAACTTTACCACATCGAGACGCTGTCAACCTTATCCTCCGTTGAAAGCGCCACAAAGTACAGTCCTGTGATTTGGTGACTTGTTTGATCTGCAAAATCTTGTCGTCACTTTTTTTAAGTTTCCCTAAAAATTTTCGCTTAGCAACCTCCAAGTCAATGTAGTTAATGTCAGGCTTTTGACTGAATTCGCCATAAAACTATTCATTTTCTTTGTAATTGCTATCCGAATTGTTAGTTATTTTTATATCAGCTTTTTTGGTCTGAGTTTCTTGTCAAGATTCTTGCGTTTGAGTCTTTGTTCCATCTTAGTGATACGCGAGGTTTAACTAAGCTTAGCACGCAAATGTATTTGGACTACACAGACAGGCCGCTCGGTATTGTGGCTCACTACAGCTGCATCACATTTTCTATGGTATGACCGCTTCTTGCAATATTTTATTCGCTTACCCCAATGTATTTTGCGATTATAGAGTTGAACTGCTCCACATTATTTTTGTCCTGATCATGAATTAAATTCACTGCATTCGTAATTAAAATTGTCGCATATGACCTTTTATTGTCCATTATTAACCTTGATAAAAAAGGTACTCAAGAACAATCACACCAACAATTCAACAACACAATATCGTCGAACAGTAACCAGGGTAGAACAATACTAAATGATCACTTGCTGAGTACCAAAATAGGAAACGATTTACAGGCTAGATCGCTAATCGAAATCCGACTCTGTTATTATAAGTCATCCTTTCCTGTTTTAAAGTAGCGCCGACAACCGTCTAAGACCTGCCCACCCTCGTTTCCTTTTCATCCCCCGTTACCTCACCAGATGGTACTCGTGATTGTAGGAACCCCGTTAAGGCCAGGGAGTCTATAGGAGTCACGACCATGTCAAATAGATTGCTGATTCGTCAAATAAGCAATTTTAGGTTAGAAAACTGAATTTCAAGCTAAAGTACTTCCTTTATTACTATACTCAATCGTGTAGTATTCCGTATAGTGTCGTAAAAATTAAATAGCTGTAACTTACAGGTTTTCAGAATAGCTTCTGTTGTGAAGACTGTGATTTGTAATTTTATTGAATAAAAAATATATTTTGGAGGTTGCAACAATGGTAAATTTGAACAAAAAATACATATACTACAAGGTCAGTGGATAATACTTCCAAAAAGGATTATCTATCTGGCAGTACCGCATTTCTTTCCGACTATATGAGAACAGCCGTCAGCTGTTTTGTGGATCTACCTCTAATTTTTTCGCTATGTCTAACTGTATTCTACTTATACGCTTACTCTTTGGTACGTCGCAGCTGGAAGTCGCTTCCGCATCGGCAAGAGATATACTTGTGTGAAAGCGTGTTTGCCCTCAAAACTCTTCGAAGAGCGGGGGTAGCATATTTTCTCAGGAGTAGGAGGGGCGTCCTATTATAAGCCCCAAAGCTGTACACAAAAACATGCTCAATATGCAAAGTTTAATTGTATGGGCCTGTCTGACTGACTCGATCTATTTAATTATTTGCTGTACAGGTTCGTAGTTTACCCAGATGCGTTGCGTGGGAATTATAGAGTCAACCTACTCGACGCCATTTTTTTCGTAGCAGAACTAGTTCTCGAGATATGAGCGATTTAATATTTGAAAAAGTTTCACAGCATTTTAGAAGGTATTGTAAACCGTTGTTTTTTATATCATGCCAATGATGTTTAAAAATGGCGAATGAGCTTACATTTGAAACTGAGGCACGCGTTAAAATGTAAGCTCATTCACCAATTAATAAATACAATCTATAAGTCAATAAATAAATAAGGGATTCAAAACCAAAGGTTTACAGTAACAATGCCTCCTGGAATGCCTTGAGATCTTGTTAACTGACGCTTGAAAGATATTTAGAAACTTTGGCAAAACTAAAATTATCGTTTTTCGGGGCCGAAAATGGCATAATTTGTACTTTTTCAAATATGTATTGAATAGCTTATATCCAGAAAACTAAACTGAATCCAAATTTAAGATGAGATGTAAATAATAACAGTTAGCGCGTGATCTCTCGGTAACAGGTGGGGACAACGTCTCTTATTGATCAATTCGCCATTAAATTTCAAGCGGTCGCCTGGCGGAATAATGCGCGGGGCAGGGGCAGGGCAGGCAGAGTTGCATTCAGGCCACCGACCATCGCGTGTATCACTGCATGCTCGTGTTTTTGTATTCACCTTGCTTGGTTGTTGCTGTTGTTATTGTTAAGTGTATTTGAGTAATTTGTTAAGTTTCTGTTTGTTATTGGTATTCCTCATTATTTGTTTTGAACCAATCCTGAACATGTCCAGTACAGATACTGCTGTCGAGGCTGTAGGCTACTCCCTTAGCCCTCCTAGAAAACGATAAAAAAAGACATCTTAACGTAGACATGAAAGACGTCATATTCAATACATTCAAGATAGAGCGGAAGGAAGACGAAACATCAACTAACCCGAAAAAATCTCTGAAAGTGACAGATAAAATTGGGGTATGCCAAGCGACAGTGTACAATGTTTTGAACGAACATAAGAAAAAGCATGCCATTTCCAAGCCAATGACGGGTAAAAATCACAAAAGTATCATAAGATCGTTGGATGATGCTGACAAGCATGCGATTCGGAGGAAGGTGCACGAGTTCTTCTTCAGAAACGAAATACCGACAGTTGATAAAGTACTACTGGAAGTTAACGAGGATGCTATGTTACCAAATTTCAAATGTTCGACTATTCATAAACTTTTGAAGCATCTTAATTTCGAATGGAAGAAACGAGGTCGTAACAGCTTACTTATGGATAGAGAAGCAAATTGTTCTGTGGAGGAGAGAGTACTTGACCAAAATTAAATCATTCAGGGATCAGCACAGGAAGATCTATTACCTGGACGAAACCTGGATTAACGCTGGGCTCACTACTCCGAAGGTATGGGTTGACAAAACTATGACTTCATCCAGAAGGGCATTTCTAGATGGACTGTCGACCGGATTGAAAAATCCAGCAGGTAAATAGATCGAAGTAGTTCACGGTATCAGTTTTTGCGTACAATATCTCTCTATCTTCATACCTACAAGACGTACATGTGTACTTAGCGGATTTTATCTTTCTAGGCAAAGGAAAAAGGCTCATTATTTGCAACATTGGGGGTGTAGATGGCTTCGTGGATGACGGCTTATATATGGTCTTTTGAGTAAAAAAAAACACTGAATGTGGAAGCATTCGAGAAGTGGATTTCAGGCATTTTACCACGTCTTGAAGACAATTCTGTGGTTGTTTTGGATAATGCTCCCTATCATTCTCGCAAAATAGAAAAAATCCCAACTTCAGCTTCTAGGAAATCAGACATTTAGAGCTGGCTCCGTTCCAAAAATATAACTTTCGACCCTTCCTTACTGAAATTACAACTATTAGATATTGTGAAACAACACAGACCAAGACATGATAAATATGTCATAGATGAAATGGCTAAAGCACACCACAAAATAGTACTCCATTTGCCACCTTACCACTGTGAGCTCAACCGCATTGATCTCATATGGGCAGATGTTAAGAATTTTGTTGCTGCACACAATACAACATTTAAATTTTCTGACATGCAAGAGCTGTTTAGAATTGCTATACAGAGGGTTACACCAGAAAGATGGCAAAAATGTGTGCAACATGTTCAGGAGAAAGTGGAGGTAGCAATGTAGGAGCTGGACAACATAATTGAGAGAGATTTTGAATCCATCATCATAAACATTAATGACGATAGCTCTTCAAGTGAGTCTGAGTAAGTTTCGCATTTTTGTTTTGTCACAGAATACATATTATGGGAATCCTAGTTATAGTGAAAGATTAACTTACAGATAAACTACAGACAATGCAATTCCGAAGTGTACCTTCAAAATCTATTTGCAATTGATTGAACAGCCTTATATTTATTCCATGTACAAAAGTGTCATCTCTACCCCTCGTTGACTACGGATTCATTGTGCATAGTGAGCAGCTGGTTACCTCTGGTATGTATTTCTCCAGTTCTCTAGTTGAAAGATCTGTAGAAAAGCTTAGCATCTATTCAAGAATAAAAATTTGATTTTGCGACACCCTTAACTATAACTACTTCACCATATTAGATAATTTCGTTAAATATTGTGATCTTGGTTTTACAACACGTTGGTGGTTGTCCATCATTCGGAGGTAGCCCTGAATGCGACCCTGTACGCCGTACTTGCTTTTGGCAATCACGCATCCATTCTATCTTGGGTGTAAATACACTATAGAGCTGCTACGGAAAATGGAAGATATTTTTGAAATCAGAGCAAAAGAAATATTTTGAATTATTTGTTGCTTCTTACGGCACAAACATTATTTTTCATTTTGTTGCGCTGTGAATCCCCATCGCCTTTATATTTAGACCAGAATATCTGAAATTTGGAAAAAATGTGACAGCTTATTCTGCTACGGAATTATATTGTTGAGGGTAAATGAAAAGAATCCTAATCGAGCGATAGGAAAAATTTGCTGCATAGGTTTTATTAAACGTTAAATTTAGAAAATGAGAATGAAGAAATAAGTTATTGGTGAAAGTGGTACAATAAAACTCTAGGGGATGAAAATACGTTCAAAATGAGAATTCAGACCGCCGATTTGCTGTGAAGTGCTCAACTTTGACAGCCTGTCAGTTCGCCATTTTTAAAGGCATATTCTAGGGCAATGAGGTACTCATGCGGAGCTCCAAAATGTGTACTTATGCGTCTCCCCATTCAATTAAAAAAAATTAACTGCCACTTCTACGCTGAAATATACTATTCATGCATCAATTCGATTACCCCGAATTTCAGCTTGCTACCTTGACCCCTTCAAAAAAATAAGTAGGTGTAGACCATTTTGAAAAGCATTATATGAATGGTATGGTATTGTACATGGTATCAAAGACTATAATTTCTTACAACAGAATGTGGTCCAATTTGGTCCTATCGCCTGCAATTAACTTGCCCGATAATGGATCTGCGTTTGGAAAGTATAGTGTTTTGTGTAACTTGCACTCGATTTTGAGATTATCCAAACGTTCTGGACCACCCCGAGGTGGGAGTATCGCTGTAATATTTCTGCATGGCGGGCTATAGTATAATTTGACCCTATTACCCAAACTAATTTGCTCAATGATGAAAGTGTTATGTGCGAACTGTGTTTGAAAATTACAGTACGTTCAGTAGACTGTACCTTGAAAATGGACAGTTTTATGTCCGTGGGTAATAAAAGTGCTAAATCGATTTTCATTTATGGCGGTGTCGGTTTTTTATGCTTCGTTCGCTTATGCGCCAAATCATGAACAGCTCTTTTTTGTCCTCTGTGCTTTTGCAGAAATAATATGCTACGTGAATTTCTAACTCTGTTGGATGATGATATCTGCGTATCTGTAGAAATTATATTTTTGATAGCAAAATACGAGATACAGGGTCACTAAGGGCCGATTTCACCAACATTAATATTATGGACCAATGGGAAAATACCTTATCGAAATGCAATTTGATAGAAGCTGTCAAAGGTCTCTGAATATTAGTGATTTCTATTGAAATATTGAATAAAATCGTGAAAATTCGACTGTATTATAAACAAGACCACTTTTTGATTACAACATGATGCTTTTGTACAGAAAAACAGGACAACTTTCATGTATTTTGACATATGTTATAGGTTTACATTTAACAATCCGTTATCCCCCTTAGCGAATGGGAATGCGGCAAATAATAGGTCGATTTTCTAGCTGTTGAATTTGGCAGCAGATTTGGACGTTTGTTAATGCATGGCACTCTCGAATTTACCAGCTTCAATATACTGAAAGTATTACATACCTGTTGAATAGTGTGGATTTGTCTGTATTTTGCAATAAAATAGAATATAAAATACATTCCATCTAATTCCTCATCTTCCTTTACGTCATAATAGTAATCATTTATTAATTTATGGGTTAATGCATTTCTTCAAAGCAATAAAAACATGTCCTCACCATCCTAAAACACAGATAATATGTGTTAGACGTGTCAATCCCTACATCTCCCTGATGCATAATGGAATTACTATGAACATAGACAAAAAATTATGAAAAATGTTTCACAAATAATGTCCTTTTAAGTCCAAAAATCATCAAAACTAGTAATGTTTATTGTTTGTGTTTTTGACTGGCGGTCGTTGACTGGCGGGGATATCTATCTGTCACTCGAGGGTTGCCAAGTCTAACGACGATCACGTCCCGTGGTGGAGGGTGCGAAATGAATCTTTTACATTTGCTGATTTTGCATTTTTTTCGTGAAAATTTACTAGGTATCTTGATTATAAGTATCTTTAGTAGATTGTTCGATCCGGAATGGGAAAGATCTCCTATTTATGCAAATAATTTTGGTATCATCTAACCGTTGCAATCAGTGCACAAACACTGCGACATATGATTTATGGCATAACCCACTGCCCTATCAATTCAAATTTAACATACATGTCGCCTAGCCGTGGGGATGCAATGGTCGGGATGAATATCATGGCAGCAACTGATGATTTGGGCATGTCTGGTAAGAAAGTGAAACTCGCCAGCTTCACAAATTTGAAGATTTTGTACAATTTTTTTGAAAATGATGAAAGATATGTCTGATTTGGCAGGGTAATGTCGCAGCCAGATGGCTCTTTCTGACACAGTCCGGATCGAAAGATGACGATACTCGTGGAATGTATTGATACTTCTAAATATAGGATCTTATGGAACATCCCTACAGTCAAGATGTATAACCCAAGGTACCGACGGAGCTATTTTGCGGCGTCATGGAAATAATTTTAAATTTTCATTTGCATTTTTTCATGTGTTGTGCAATGATTTTGGGAAAAATGTCACGAATAGTCTTATAAAGCATAGTAGAGTATATTTCAACAGTTGGCGGAACTTACTGCACTGGGACCAGGAGGGTGAAACGGGATATTCATGCACAATCTGGCATCCCTGTCGCACCCTCACAAAATGGCCGCTGACAACCACACAAGTCACCGTGTTGTGATTGAATAGCATGGAATTAAACCTTCAGAGTATCTTTTGTGACTGGTACCAAGAGTTGACAGATCCCACACATATGTCACTCCTTGAAATGCAATAATCAGCTGTATTCAAATAATGTCTAATATCATTATAACCTAAAATGTGTACTCGTGAAAAAAGAAAACTATGGCAAATTTGTAGTTTTTTTTTGCTGATTTTATAGGTTTGCTGGTAGCTTTAAGGCATATATTTGGGAATTTCTTAATCGCTGTGAATATAGTGTGAATGTTTGTTCAGTTCCTGAACAACGCAAAATATTCAACTTTATGGATGTATGGATATCAAAAAACCTGAATGGTTTTGTGGGAATATCAATCTAAGGTGCCATAATGGTTCTGATGAACGGCAAGTAAATGAATGAATGTTTGGAAACGAGCAATATCTTTTGGTAGAGCCTGTCATCAAGTAGGTGCTTAATGGCTATCTGCAAGAGGTTTATAGGAAAAAACACCCAGTATCACATATCAATTGAAGAAAAAAAAAAAAGAAAAACATGAATAAAAAATCAACAATAGTAATTAAAACATGAATTTAATTTTGACTGAATTATATGCAATTTCCTAATATTCAATAAGCTGGTAATGTTTCAATGACAAGTTGTCATCTCATACTTTGACAGTATTTTTTTTCAACATTTCATAGCTATTGGTTGCTAAAATTTGTTGATTGGAACTTGAAGCTCATTCGCTGTATCTGACGGTCTGTTACCCTATATGTGGAGAATAACGGACTGTTGTTGACGAAATTGGGCCTTAGTCTGGTTTGCTAGTAGTCGATCCGCAGTAGCTGTTTGACAGTTATCTACCAACTGTTCGTGTGGTCCCATACACAAGCTTATTTAAAAACGCTTCAGAATCATCCTGTACTATCTCTGTTGGAGTACATAGAGGATAGGCTTACATACGTCCAAGTTTTTCCGAGCAGTTGTTGAGATAATATGGATTTTGTCTCAATAAGCATAAATGTATCGCGACCTGTATCTCCACGACTTTGATAATTTAGACAGAACACTCAGAAACGTATTCGATCCTCATAACGTTCAAATTTTTATATTTTCAGGTTCCACCCTTTTTCCTAGATACAAAGGTTAAATGTGTCTGTGTCGAAATTATAATGCCTTTAAAATAGCTAGCTTCTTACTCTACTATTTGAAGTCATCGGGCATGGTATATAATTATAAATTTTCTACAAAAAACCCATAATTATTAACGTATATCAAAATATGTAATAAAAAGTATGGGTATTCACAAAAAAAAAACAGGATACGTAGTTGCATTACAGAGTTGAACTGCAAAAGGGGCAACTTTGATCTCTAGCTCAATACCGGAACACCCCAGATAAAGCTAAATAGTTTTGAAATGTGTTTCTACAGGGATGGTGCATGACAATCTCGAAAAGTGTTTGTGTCTTGGAGCAATACTCTATCCATGGAAGTCTGGTCCACCGTGTGCAAATGCAATGTTGTGTAACTGACTAGTACGGATTACGTTAGAAATAAAAACAGCTGAATTATAGGATCAATACGTTGTAATAGACTGTCATCAGCCCAATTTTGAGGCTCGGCATCTTAAACTACTAGAGTGAAAAAACTTAGGTGTTTAAGTCTTCAATATACTAAATTAACAAATAGTCGATAAAATTTATGCCAGGTCCTTTCCAGACCTCTAGTTATAGTCAAAAAAAAATTGGAAGGCGTTCTTTAATCATCTTATTTCGCCATTACTTAAGTCAAAAAAGCTGCAAAGCTTATCTATTCTTGGCACTGTGGTTACCTATAATCATAAATTCCAATTAACAGGTAAGCTTGTTGGAATTTGTATTATATATTTTGTTAAAGCGAGCATGATGCCCAGATTGAACAATATGATAAGTAACGTAGAAGTTATTTTCTAACACTAGCGAAAGCGTTGGATCTAGAAGCATATCGATAATGTAATTGCTAAGAAATATATGAAATGCTTGGACTATAACAAAAGCAACGCAGAATATGCACTTCAGTAAAAATTTATTAGATATTTAGTGGGGCAACGTGAGAATATCGCACATCCCCAATTTTCACTCATTCTTTTTCTCAGATGTCAAAGAGGAACTTGATGAATTGCACTCCTACACGATATTCGACTTTCTGAGTAAAAAGCATGCATTCAGGCAATCTTAAAAGCACTGCGAATATACTGAAATTTTCAATAAGCCTCTATGAATCAGGCTATGTGTATCGACTCTGGATGTCAAACTTTTCTTTATTGCCTTTTATTAATAGTGAAATCCCGTGGCGGTGGAAAAAATCAAATATTATTGGGTTACCGGCACAGTCGCTCTTGAAAAGAAAGTAGGACTCAAGTCTAAGAAGTAGGTACAATTTGACTCTAAGCAGTTTTAGAGAAAAGTCGCCAAATTTGAAACACTTTTTCTGGAATCAAAAATAAAATACTTTTTTTATAGAAAAAAACATATGTTTTTATTGAAGGTTAAAGAATATTAGCTACAAGAAGAAAATACAGTCAAAAGAAATTAAAAATGACAAAAAATTATTTTTTTTGCGAAAGTGACAAATTCGATACTTTAAAATAAGGGTCCTTATTTGAGACACTATGGTATCCTAATTTGAGATAAGATCCTAATTTGAGACAGCACTCAAATTTATTCAAAAAACACTTTCCTTCACACAAAAATGTGCCAGATGTAAGTTATCCACAATCCTCATGGGCCCATCTACTACACCTTACGCATTTGGAAGACTTCTCGCCTTTTTGATCCTCCGAAAACTTGCCCATACAAAATAGACATTCGGCATCACTGCCACCGCTGATGAGGAATCAGCAAACTCCAAATCATTAGCTTCACTGTTTGAAGAGCTTGACCATTCTATTTTCTCCTATTACTTTTCTTGTTTTTAGGCTGGGTGGGTTGGGCTTGCTTACTCTTTTTTATGTAAACTTTTTTTTCATTTGCTGATCTTTTTCTTTTGCTTGTATCCTTTTTTCTTGTTCTTGCTTTTTCGATACACTGTCTTCAAGCTGTTTTTTGTATGGTGTTGAAGTGATAACTGCTGCTTTTCGAGCTCTACTATTTTTACGATTTGTATTTTGAGGAAGGGACAAATATCCTTAGGGGATATAGGTGGCTCTGTTAAAGTAGGTGTTGAGCTGGGTGTTCTTTCATTTTCTCTTTGTACCATAACTATTGGAGTAGGTGCTCTTTCATTATGGATCACTGGGCTTGGTGTTCTTTCTCTTTCTATCCTTAAATCTTCATTCAACATATTTATGGCATTGTAATCCTCTTGCACTACCTGGACTGCTTCATTCTGCTCTGAGTCTTGAATCTCTCTGTCATTTTCGTGTAGGTCATCCTTATTCTGATTCTGCTCGTTGTTATCAATATTTTCTTTATCCTGAATAGCAAATTCATAATCTTGAACAACTTGATGATCAAGAGGCACCAAACCTGTTTTTCGAAAGCCTTTTGTGGAAACCTCCAGTGCGTAAGGAGAAACTACACTGAACTTATTCTCTCTGAGCCAGTTGTCTATTTACAGTGCGTAATATGTTTTTTATAGGAGGCATGAACGCAACGTCCAAAGGTTGCATCTTATTAGTGCAATGTGGAGGGAGGCAAACAATAATCACATGATTTTTTTTGGCCAAGTCTGTAAGCGGAATATTTCTGGTGTGAGAGTAGTGGCCATCTAACAGCAGAAGAACTGGGTCCTCCGTAGTTGGCTTTGTATATTTTATAAAATGTTGAATACATCTGGTAAATAATAAATATATCCGTTTGTACCTAGCCGGATGGATGACTTACGCCAACAAATCCCTGAGGTGCTCCCAACATTAATTCGGATTTCATATTTTTTCTTGAAAAAATCAGAAAAAGGGATATACACACATGAAGCATTCATGCAAGATATAATTGTTATTAGTTTCCTCCTTTCCGCGGATGTCAATGCTGCAGTCTGTTTTTTTTTCTTTTATAGCAAGTACTTTGCTGTCTTGCACAATTTTGTGGCTTGTGGCTTCAAGATGTAATGCTTTCATGTTCTAAAAATTTTTAATCTGTTTTTAACTTATTCTTGTCACACAGTTGTGTGTATTTTATATGATTTTGACCATTTATCCAGCTTTCACCATGTTACTGGGTGTTTCCCTCATCCTGAACGTAAACAACAATTAGCAACATCCTCACATACTACTCTCCTGACGATGATGGCAAAGTCCATTGAAAGCTAGAAAGAATAAAAAAAGTATAAAGAGTCCTCTTTGCTTAAATTTTTGTCGAAGTACCCAACAAAAGGTGGAAGCTTTAATTTTTCACCTATATATACAGGGTGACTTCGAAGTTGAGTCATTTATTTTAACAGTGAGTAGATCTGATCGAAAGAAATGTTTTTTTCCTTTAACATTTTTGTGGTAAAATTAAAGTAACAAAGTTATAGCCCTTTAGAAGTTTGAGTACCGCCCTGTCTCAATAATAATATTATGTGCTCGTGTTTCGCAACAACGGATATAATCCGCCTTATCGGTTCATCGCATCGGAAACAAAAAAGTGAAAGAATTTGAAACGCTGATCACGATGTTTTTATTCAGTCAATGTGTCAGTCGGTAACGCGTGAGTGAATAGTGGTGTTTGCTGCGTGGCTCAAACGAAATAAAAAATTACACATGTTTATGCGGATCGGTTCCCCAATCGAGTGCAACCAACCCCTCGTGCCTTTGTTAATGTAGTACAACGGGCTCATGAATCAGGTGACTTAAGACCTCACAGGGGACCTCACGATCAAATTCAGGTCCGCACTGAAACACTTGTCGGGAGGATACTTTATAAAACAAGGTAAACTTTTTTTTTATTTTTTTTTATTTTTACACACATATTTTGGTTTATCTTCCTTCTACAATCATTATCTGAAAATTAATGACTCAACTTCAAAGTCACCCTGTATATATATATATATATATATATATATATATATATATATATATATGTGAGCAGTTCTGTCCAACCCGACGCCCATGAGCTCTTCAACCAATGAGAATAACAGCACTCACTCGTAAACTCACTCCACTCACGTAAACTCACTCCACTCCCGTAAACTCACTCCACTCTCGGAATGTCCGGGTGGAGGGTGGAATCGAGGGAACAACATCGAAGATAAAATTTGTTTTTCGAACATCTGCGGGATTAACAGCAACATTGATGCTGTTCATCACTACCTGCAATCCAATCGTCCCGCCGTGCTTTTCTTGGCGGAGACAAAAATCTCAGAGACTGCACCGATTAACCATCTCAACTTCCCAAACTACGAGGTGCACTCCAATCTGAGAAAGAACGGGGGAGTTGTGGCTTTTGTCCGCAGCAGTCTTTCCTGCTCCAGGGATCTTTCTTTGGAATCAGACCGGAAGGACATTCTGTGGCTTCGCCTCAACTCCAAAACATCACCCAAATTTATTTGCTGCCTTTATCGCTCTCCCTCGAACCATAACTGGGATGACCTACTCGAATACCTCGCCGTCCAGATCGACTTCCTGAACATCAATCACCCCGCTTCAGAGGTAGTTCTTCTCGGTGATTTCAATGCCCATAATGAGCTTTGGTTGGGCTCAAATAAGACCGATGCAGCAGGTCGTGCAGTCGAAGCGTTCGCTCTTACTCAAGGGCTGACCCAGCTGGTGACGAGCCCTACTTTTTTCCCCTGCGTCTCGTCACACGCCAGTAGCCTGCTGGATCTCTTTCTGACCACGCATCCTGTCCCTTACAGCACTACTGTTCTGCCCCCCCTGGGTAACTCAGATCACGGTGTTGTAGAGGTTAGGTTTCGGTCAGAAGCCGCTGTAGCAGCAGAAACTCGCACAGGCCGCAAAACTTGGCATTACGGACATGCCGACTGGGAGGGGCTCAGAGACTTCTTCTCTAGCTTTCCTTGGAGAGATGTCTGTTTCACTGACGCGGATGCGACGACTGTCTGTTCTTCAATAACCGAAATTATCCACGTTGGAATGGAGGAATACATCCCTCATACAGCGAAAGTTCCTAAACGAGGGTCCAACGGCTGGTTCAACAAATTGTGTGACACTGCTCGCCAGCAGAAGATCAAGGCACACAGAACCTACTTACAAAACCCCACTGTAGAGAACAGACAAGCCGACGTCGAGTTCAGAAACAAATATAACGATGCGGTTCGCAATGCCAAAAACCAGCATGATATAAAAGTTAGGCACAGGGTAATGTCGCAGCGCATGGCAGTCGGTATTTCTGGACGCTGGCCAAGCAGATTGAAAAGAACTTCTCACACAATAGCCTTCCACAACTTACGTGTCAGGATGGAACTATTGTATTCGACTCAAAGGCCAAGCCGGAAGTGCTAGCCAAGATCTTTGCTGCCAACTCCACCATGGACGTCCCCACCAACGCCCAAGTGCCGTCAATTCAAAGGGTTCCCCACACTATGCGGGAGGTAACATTCAGGCATAAGACCGTAAGACGAGTGCTCTTGTCGCTCGACATCAACAAAGCTTCTGGTCCGGACTTGATTCCTGCCATTGTACTGAAGAGAAGTGCAGCGGAGCTTGCTCCAGTTCTTTCGCGTCTCTTCCAGATATCTTATGAATCCGGCACCTTCCCAGAAAACTGGAAATTTGCTCATGTACAGCCCATCCCAAAAAAAGGATCTAAGACCGACCCTTACAACTACAGGCCTATAGCTCTGCTTTCTGTTATAGGTAAAGTGATGGAGAGGTGCATAAATCGCGTCGTTGCTCTTCTCATCACGAAAGCGTTCGATCAGCTGTGGCACGCTGCCCTCTTAAGCAAACTTCCATCCTATGGCCTCCCAGAAAAGCTTTGCAGATGGGTGGCTGACTTTATCTCTGGCCGCAAGATATCCGTCGTAATTGACGGATTCTCCTCTTCATCCCACAACGTCAACGCGGGTGTTCCCCAGGGATCGGTCTTGGCTCCAACACGGTTTCTCTTACATATCAACGACCTCCTTTCCTGCAAGATCAACCCAATCCACAGCTTCGCTGATGACAGCACTCTACATGCAGGAATTCAGAGTGACAAGCCGATCTCTGCCGCTGAGCTGGAAAAAAGAAGACTAGCGACGACTTCTTCTCTGACAAGAGACCTGGAGGCTATCACTGCTTGGGGACGCAACAATCTTGTACAGTTCAATGCTTCCAAAACACAGTACTGTACGTTGACGAACAAAAAGCATCCTAGCGCTCATACAGTTTCGATGGACGGCCGAGTTCAAAGAGCCATTCATTTTGGCTGGTCGGAGTCCAGATCACCGAGGACCTGATCTGGCACGAACTCATCTCTTCAATAGCTGCAGCTGCTGGGAAAAAGCTAGGCTATTTGTTTAGGGCTAAGAAGTACTTTTCTCCGCATGACCTTCTCACTCTATACAAGGCCCAGATAAGGCCTAGCCTCGAGTAGTGCTCACACATTTGGGGTGCTGCCGCCCCGACTACATTGTCAATGCTCGATGCTGTCCAGAGGAGGGCGGTCCGACTGATCGATGACTCTTCTCTAACAGACAGTCTCGGGACTCTTTCGCACCGGCGAGCCGTCGGCGATCTAGCTCTTTTCTATCGCTACACCAACGGGCTTTGCTCCTCAGAGCTCTCTTCCATGATGCCGCCGCGCGATGTGCCTGCC
This sequence comes from Acanthoscelides obtectus, assembly GCA_963669975.1. NCBI lineage: Eukaryota > Metazoa > Arthropoda > Insecta > Coleoptera > Chrysomelidae > Acanthoscelides > Acanthoscelides obtectus. The sequence continues at coordinate 35,153,547 of CAVLJG010000010.1, forward strand.
AGACAGACCCGCCTGACTTCGGCGTCCCATCCTAACCGTGTCAAACTTCGTACATCCATAACTGGCCGATACGTCCGCTCCTTTGTCCCGAGGGTGTCTAGATTGTGGAACAATCTACGGGAGGAAGCTTTTCCCAGTTCTACTAACCTTGGGCAGTTCAAAAGTCGTATTAACAAAATTTCTTTGGGATCATCATAGCAGCCGCGGTGTTCCGGCATTTAGGCTTCTGCCTGCGCGGCTGTTTCGATATAAAAAAAAAACTACAGTGGTTGCTCCTATTTCCAGAGTTAATTATGTTGTCTTGCCATACATCACAGAACTAACACTAAAATTGACCAGGCTGTATAATTCCTTTAATTGTCCTTTTGCTTGTAAATCAGTGATCACAGTCAACAGTTTGTTGTCCAATATGAAGGATAAGGTTCAGTTGCTTGATTCAACCAACACTGTCTATCGCATTAATTGAAACAACTGTAATTTGGTTTATATAGGTCTAACATCGAGATCACTGAAAGGCAGGATAACTTCACACAAAAGTGACGCGAGATTGCATCCAGAGAGATGTGCTTTGGCATCACATATTAACACCACAGGTCACTCTATGAATTATGGCAGTATTGAGGTTCTTGACAAAGAAAAAAGACTCTAAGGGCCGATTTCACCAACATTATTATTATGGACGAATAGGAAAATATCTTATCGAAATGCAATTTGACGGAAGCTGTCAAAGGTCTCCGAATATCAGTGATTTCTATTAAAATGTTGAATAAAATCGTGAAAATTCGACTGTATTATAAACAAGACCACTTTTTGATTCCAACATGATGGTTTTGTACAGAGAAAACCGGACAACTTTCATGTATTTTGATTTATGTTATAGGTGTACATTTCACCATCCGTTATCCCCTCAGCGAATGGGAATGGGAGAAATAATAGGTCGATTTTCTAGCTGTTAAATTTGGTAGCAGGTTTGGTCGTTTGTAAATTCATGGCAATCTTGATATTTGTTAAGTTCAATATACTGTGTGTATATGTGATCATTATAGCTACACATACCTTGAATTGTGCGGATTTGCAAGAAAATAGAATATAAAATGTATTCCAACCAATTCCTCATCTCTCTTTACATCATAATAGTAATCATTTGTTATAAATTCATGGGTTAATGAATATCATCAAAGCAACCAAAACAATATGTCGTCCCCATCCTAAAACACCGATATGTGTAAAACATGTTAATCCCTACATCTCAAATGTGCATAATGCAATTACTGTAGACATAGACCTAAAATTATTAGTAATTACTGAAAAATAATGTCGGGCTCATGCACGACTTAACGTAACCGAATTTAAGGATCAGCTGTTTCTACACCAGTGTCCTCCACGTGTTACGCCGCCAGATGGTAACTACTATAGCTAGTGATTTCCAGTGGTGGTCTACGTTTTGGTGACGTCACAGCCATTTTTTGACATGATTCGGGTGGTTTCGGAACTCGTCTTACCCTTGGATAGCCCTTTCTATACTGTTCTATGCTCGTATTGACGTAATTATAATAATTCTGTGGTGTCTCGTGTTCCACGACGATTTACGGTCAAAGCCAGGCGGTGAATCATCTGTTGTTTTTGTTTGAGTTGTTGACGAATTTGCGGTAGAGATTTGTTTTGGTGTTCGTCTTCGGGTGTGTTTTTCTGCCTTGGACTTGTTTTTTGTGCGATTAATTGAGGATGGCCATGCCTAGAGCAAAAAAAAAACGAGAGCCGCGCTGGTAACAACTCCTGACCGTAGTGAAGAGGTACCTGCAGAAGGCACATGAACGCAATCGGACATCGCCAGAAGAGCGCCTAATGATGACGTCGTATACACGTTAAATCTGCACGAACCCCTAAATACGTGGTTATGTTGAATGTACCATCACCGATGGTGCGACTGATTATACTCTGAAATTAAAACAAAGAACTGCAACTGCAATTGTATGTATGAATGTTGAAACTGTTGAACAGTTTCGGACCAGTGGGGTTAAAATATCGTTGAGGAACTGGAAAGAAGTGTATGAATGTGGTGAAATGCAACACCTAACAAAAATTTGAGTGAAAAGGCTTTTTCATGTAAGGGTTTGGAAGTGCAAGTTTGCAAATATAGGATAAACTATAAGCACACAGTAGGTGATATAATCACATATGGATTACAAAAGTTGCAGTAAACATGGAAAAACATTCAGCTAATCTGAAAAAATAGATTTTACTCAGACATCAAGCATTTTTTAAAATTTTGGCTCAGTTTTACATAATTTCATAATATTTATTAAACTGAAAAGATTTCAATGGCAAGCTGTCACTTCATATTTTACAGTGTTTTGTTTTGAATACTTTGATGCTATTTGCTGCCAAAAATTTGACGGATAGATATTGAGGCTGATTGGGTATATTTAACGGATTGTTTTGTACTCGTACCCTATTGGTGCAGAATAATGGTTTGTTAAATTGTGAAATCCACCTTAAAAACGTTTATATTTAGAAATGTCCCACATTTTCATGACAGATCACTGCAGGAAGAAAAGGCTGATGTTACGCAACTTAGAGTCATTTATTCCTACCTGTTGAATTGCGAAAAGTTAGAATGGCTACATATCCAAATCTAACGTCATTCCACAATTAAGATGCATTTCCAATTGCGTATCCTGTTAATTGAAACTTTTCACTCACAATCTTTAATATAAATTCACACAACCAATCTTTTTAAGCGTGTATCACTATCTTACATTCGTAGACTCATGTGAACCATACACTTTTCCAGAACAAATTTAATTCAGCATTTTGGTAATTAGGATGAGGTTTTACAGAGCGTCCCTCGTATACTTCATACCCAAATTGGACAATAATGTTTACAGTTCCACATTCCGTCGCGTCAATCACATGTCATCTGGCGACGCATTATCTTTCCGTTCCGTCTACCTTCTCCACGTGGAGCGGAAGTACGAGGTTAGAAACTGCATTCCGATTGTATCCCAAAAATTTCTTCTCGTTAATTAATTTTTAATATGTTCGGGTGTATTGATTTATAGTTTTAACACATAACGATGATATCTGTCGTTATCAATAAGCTCAATGTTTCCATCCGATTGGTTTTATATTTTTGTAACAAGTGCTCTCATATCCATGTTCGTTTTGAAACACCATTTGGCTGCAACCTCAACGACGAGTGAGTTGTTTGACAACTTAAGTCGTTCCTGTATTGGTTGCTAGCATCACAATTGTGTTTTCAGATCCTGATAAAGGCTCTACAGAGAATCGCCGAAAGCTTGATATTATCGTCAAAAGAGTTAACTAAAGCCTAATAGTTTGCCAATTTCCCAATTAACAATAATTGTAATTATATATATATATATATATACAGGGTGACTTCAACGTTGAGTCATTTATTTTAACAGTGAGTAGATCTGATCAAAGGAAATGTTTTTTTCCTTTAACATTTTTCTGGTAAAATTAAAGTAACAAAGTTATAGCCCTTTAGAAGTTTGAGTACTGCCTTGTCTCAATAATAATATTATTAGCTCGTGTTTGGCAACAACGGATATAATCCGCCTTATCGGTTCATCGCATCGGACACAAAAAAGCGAAAGAATTTGAAACGCTTATTCAGTTGTATTCAGTCAATGTGTCAGTCGGTAACGCGTGACGCGTGAGTGAATAGTGGTGTCTGTTGCGTGGCTCAAACGAAATAAAAAATGGCACATGTTTACGAAAATGCTGAACTTGTGGACATGATTCTTATTTACGGGGGGGGGGAGTCAAAATGCTGCCGCGGCATCACGAATTTATGCGGATCGGTTTCCCAATCGAGTGCAACCAACCCCTCGTGCCTTTGTTAATGTAGTACAAAGGGCTCATGAATCAGGTGACTTAAGACCTCACAGGGGAGGGCATGCCGGTGCTCCAAGACCGCACGATCAAATACAGGTCCGCACTGAAATACTTGTCGGGAGGATACTTTATAAAACAAGGTAACATTTTTTTAATATTTTTACACACATATTTTGGTTTATCTTCCTTCTATATATCTAATAATTACACTTGACCGAGTGTCCAGCTTAGAAAATATGAGCTGAAAAATTGCGTTGAAGATATTTATAGTTATCCAATATTTTATGAAGCAGATCAGTCTTGAAGAGTGGTTGTAACGTATATAAAAATTACTTAATTTTATAAAATTAGAGTTGGTTATGAAATCCTTAAGCCTGCGGTCAGACTCACGGACATCTTTCTGCACCAGGCATTCTATTTTCCATTGCTTCAGACTAAAACCAGTTTGATATTGGTCTTATAGTTCATATCATGGACATTACCATTAAGAGAAATTACTACATGAGTGATTTTCTCCATCTAGTGTGGTACTTTAAAAAAAATATCAGGTCGGAACAACTTTTTACTTGCCGTTATACGAGATGCACTTCACTATGTCGCTTAAATCCTTCAGTCTGTCATCTGTCGCTAACTGACGTCTAATCCGTGGTTTCTCTATAACTTTGTACTGCTCGGATTTTGATGAGATTGTCGCTACTGTGCTAAAGACTTAAAAACTTTGAAGGTTTTGATAATCGATCCCGTGGCGGTGGAGCTACGTTCAAAAAACCTATCTTTCGACATTTTTGAGATACTTGCTCATTTTCATTTTTTTTTGAGGTGGGGAGGGGTTGAAAATTGGATGTTGGGTGTTGATGAAAAAACAAGATAATCATATTTAGTCTGATAAGGATCATGTTCATAGTTGGTTGACCTATTTCTCAAACGCAATTTTGCTTAGGCCGATTCTTTAAATTGACGTTAATATGGCATCGGAATTATTTCCGATATTTATATGTTTATACATAATCTTACTGAAGGCAAAACTACGTTGGAAGCATAGAGTAAATCCACTTGGCGCCTTCGGTGGATAAGCCTGAAAAGCAAATATTTTTTGTTTGTTGAAAAATATGGACTTGCTGGGTTAAGAATGCAATTTTGCTTAGGTAGATAGTTTAGTACCTGAGCGATTGAAAGCGATACCCAATTCAAAATCCCTGGCTTTGGCGATTAATTGAGAAATATTTTCCCTCGGATTCGTTAATTGAACTTCAGCAGGAGCATGTGTGAATGTGCACAGAAAATAAAACCGGTCGTTCAGGAGCAGCGGCAATTTTCATTTAAAGAACACTGTACACCAAAATGGTAGCTTTGAAAATTGATTGCGGTAGAAAAATTTAATATTGACGACGTGGCGCGCCGTCAGGAACCGTCGCCGCCGGCGGCAACATCACAGCCCCGCGTCAACTTCGATTTATTAATGTTCGGGATTGCCAAGTGAAAATTTACTTTTTGTTCAGCGACAGATTTACTGGACTGGAACACGAATCTGTGTGTCGCAGATCGGGATATTCGGATTGAAATTGTATTTGACAAAGCCAGAAGTCTTGCATTTTCATTAATTAAAACAATTTGTCCTTTGATGCGTATTTTATATAAAACTGTTATATTGATAGGTATAAACTGCTTTGTAAGTCTCCACACGGCAATCAAATCCTAATTTTTTTAAGGTTGAAATGCCTTAAGTTGTTGAGAGGTGGTACTAGTGTTCCCAGTGAGCTAATTTGTTTTCAAGATATACGAGGGTTGCTTCCTGTGTTCTACCCCAGACCATCATTAAAGAAGGCTACATTCAATGCATCTGTTATCTCTTACTTAATCCTTTATAAGATCAATGCTACGGCAGCGTGTTCCAATCCTGCCCCGAGGAAAATTTTTTTTTGCTATCGATGTTGTAGGATGGTGTAGGTGATAGACGGTCTGGTACTGATGAACGTGGAGGTACCACCCGGCAGATCTCGGTTCCTCGCTAGATTCTATGTTTTCCCCGTTCCCCTATAGCCGTACGGTATTCATGAATGTTTAGGCTACAGGCCTTCATGGTGGATTATATTAATAATAATGTTTACTGTCAAACATTATACATTTATTTATTGACTTGTAACGATCATGATATAAATGAATTTGAATATAACCGATTTCTACCTTTTCCATGGATTTTGGAAACAAACCCCCATACAGTCAGAAACATCCATATATGTCTTTTTTTAATTCTATTATATGCAATAGTTTAGCATAGGGCTTTAAACCCAAGCACAAGTTGTTCCACTTTTTTGGGAGGTGCATAAGGGCCCGCTTAAGCGGTCGATGCACTGGCTCCTTATGGTGGCCGGAATGCCTCTAATTTCACGATTCATTCATTCATTGGAGAGTCCCAACTTATTTGTATAATGTTTGACAATAATATAATCCACCATGAAGGCCTGTAGCCTAAACATTCATAAATACCGTACGGCTATAGGGGAACGGGGGAAACATAGAATCTAGCGAGGAACCGAGATCTGCCGGGTGGTACCTCCACGTTCAACAGTACCAGACCGTCTATCACCTACACCGTCCTACAACATCGATAGCAAAGAAAAATTTTCCTCGGGGCAGGATTGGATCACGCGCATAAAATGGCGACTGATTAGTAGACACGTAGCGTCTACCACTATGCCTCCATGCTGCCGTAGCATTGATCTTATAAAGGATTACGTAAGAGATAACAGATGCATTGAATGTAGCCTTCTTTAATGATGGTCAGGGGTAGAACACAGGGAGCAACCCTCGTATATCTCGAAAACAAATTAGCTCATTGGGAACACTATCCCCACCTCTCAACCTTAGAAAAATTAGGCTTTGATTGCCGTGTGGAGACTTACAAAGCAGTTTATATCTATCAATATAACAGTTTTATATAAAATACGCATCAAAGGACAAATTGTTTTAATTAATGAAAATGCAAGACTTCTCGCTTTGACAAATACAATTTTAATCCGAATATCCCGATCTGCGACTCACAGATTCCTGTTCCAGTCCAGTAAATCTGTCACCGAACAAAAAGTAAATTTTCACTTGGCAATCCCGAACATTAATAAATCGAAGTTGACGCGGGGCTGTGATGTTGCCGCCGGCGGCGACGGTTCCTGACGGCGCACCACGTCGTCAATATTAAATTTTTCTACCGCAATCAATTTTCAAAGCTACCATTTTGGTGTACAGTGTTCTTTAAATGAAAATTGCCGCTGCTCCTGAACGACCGGTTTTATTTTCTGTGCACATTCACACATGCTCCTGCTGAAGTTCAATTAACTAATCCGAGGGAAAATATTTCACAATTAATCGCCAAAGTCAGGGATTTCGAATTGGGTATCGCTTTCAATCGCTCAGGTACTAAACTATCTACCTAAGCAAAATTGCATTCTTAACGCAGCAAGTCCATATTTTTCAACAACCTGTCTGGAGTATTTTTAATACTTCTCATCTGACTGTTTCATGTTGTGTATAGAGATGACTAAAAAATAATGTTATCAGTTTCTTTTTTTGTCAGAAAATGCATTTTTGTGCATTTTCATGCATTTTTTCTTCAATCGTAACTTAAATAATAGTATAGCTCTAAAATTGTATATGAATATTTCTCTTTTATAAAAGTGTATAACTTTCATTATTCAAAAAATCTTTGCTTTTCTTGAAAGCTCAATTTGCTGCAAAATGAGGTCACACAATTTTTGGCTTATCCACCGAAGGCGCCAAGTGGATTTACTCTATGCTTCCAACGCAGTTTTTTCTTCAGTAAAATTATGTTTATTTCCGATGCCATATGAACGTTAATTTAAAGAATCGGCCAAAGCAAATTGCATTTGAGAAATAAGTCAACCAACTATGAACATGGTCCTTATCAGACTAAACTTGATTATCTTGTTTTTCTCATCAATACCCAACATCCAATTTTCAACCCTCCCCACCCCCAAAAAAAATTCCAAACTTCGAGGTCACTAAAAGGCGGGATAACTCCACACAAAAGGGACGCCAGATTACATCCAGAGAGATGTGCTTTGGCATCTCATATTAACAACTCAGGTCACTCTATGAATTATGGCAGTATTGAGGTTCTTGACAAAGAAAAAAGACTCTCAAAACGTTTATTTTTAGAAATGTCCCACATTTTCATGGCTGATCATTGCATGAATAAAAAGGCTGATGTTGGGCAGCTTAGTGTCATTTATTCCTGCCTGTTGAATTGCGAAAAGCTAGAACGGCTACATCTCCAAATCGAACCAAAATCGTCCCAAAATTAGAATACATTTCCAATTGCTATCCTGGTAATTGAAATTTTTCACTCACAATCTTTAATACAAACTCACATAACCCATCTTTTCAATTGTGTATCACTATCTCACATTCGTACACTCATATGAACTACACATTTTTCCAAAACAAATTAATTCAGCATTTTAGTAATTTGGGTGGAGGTTTACCGAGCGTCCCTCGTATATTTCATACCCAAATTGGACATCGCCCGGCGACACCATGTCCAGACCGTCCATTAGAGAAGAGTAATCGATCATTAAATGCCTCTTGCGAAGCAATTTTAGTCCCAAAGATAGTTTCGACAAATTCTGATACCTGTCACTCTCACTGGTTGACTGATAACCTCTGATCTGTCAGAAGGTTCTGTACGAACAGCGGATTAGCTGTCGGCAACCAGTCAGAAACTGTACGATCAGGTAACATCTCTCTGATTCTGATTTTGACAGTCACCGACAAGTTACCAACCACTGTACGAACAAACCATGCATCTACTTTACAGCCAGAATTGTCGGCCATCTAGCGGTCGCGTGGTGACCGGGCTATTAAACGTGGACTGAGATCTTTAACAGTTCCAAATTATAGCAGTTATGTGCTTCCGCGGTGGTCGATTCTGGTGATAGACGGCGGTTTGCGCTGTCTTAGTTTGAAAAGCTGCGACTTATCATTCTAAAAGTCTTGGCGAGTATACTCTTACCCTGCACTGAATCCTGAACAAAGATAAGGCATATACTATCGGCAACGTTGCATTAATAAATCGTTGAATTCTGACCAACGGCAGCGAACGGAGCGAAATCCGCCTTAGCGTTGGCGACGAAGAAGAAGGAAACAAACAATCCTAGCCAAACAATGCTAATTAAACCCTTTGACTTTGAATTCAAACTCAGCGCCACTTCCAGGATCGATAATGAAAAGTTACTACGCAAATGAATATCCATGAGTAGCGCTTATTGCTGATGTTCTGCTAAGGGGGGCATGAACAATCTTGAGGCTTTGGTTATAGGGGTGCCCTAACATCTTGTTACGTTAGAAAGAGCAACATAAGGTAATCTTCAAATATTTACTATAAAAATTAGAATTATATGAGAGGATTTAAGAAGCGGCAGTTGCTGTAGGCTCAACATACACTAAATGTGTAGGTGTGCTTGAAGCTGAACGCTAGAAACAATCCAAGACATGATTGACATTGACGTGTTTGTAAGTAGGACCATCCGCAGCACTATTTCGTGGTCATAAGCAGCTCATCAGTGAGGTATAGTTCTAATATACTAAGTGACATATAAATCCGAACACCCAGTTTAAATGGTTTTATTTTAATAAAAGTTGGTGAATGTATTTATCTTACTGTAAATAACAAGTGAAAACATTTTCAGCCTTATCAGTTGGACATTCCGGTTTTTATACTGCTTTTTTTTAATTCACTAACGCTATAAAAATGAATATTTCAGCCGCAGTAAAGAATCAACGTTGGCGGATTTTGGTTCTTGACATCCTTTACGATCGGTTACGATGCCCAGAGTACGGAGACCTGTACGATTTCGTCAACTTAGTGAGTTTGATAGGGGCCGTATAGTGGGACTTCGGGAAGCTGGAATTTCTTTTCGGGCAATTGCAGTTAGAGAGCAAAGAAGTGTAGACACTGTGGTTAGGTGTTGTCAGGCATGGCTTCGAGAAGGCCGTACGCAAAGAGCAAGGGGCACTGGACGCCGCCGTAGAACAACAGACCGTGAAGATCGCCGCCTAAGATTATTGGCCTTAAGGGACCATTTCTCCACTACCAGGTCCATTGCAAATGAATGGTTTGCAGAACACGGAAGACCTATTGGCATGCGAAGTGTTTACCGACGAATGAGAAGTTTTGGCTTCTTTTCATACCGGCCACACTGGGTCCTCCCTTTAACTCGAGAACACCGACGTAATCGCCTTGAGTGGTACAGACAACGGTCACTCTGGGATCAGGAATGGAACAGTATTGTCTTTAGTGACGAGTCTCGATTTTGTTTAGGCATGCACGATGGTCGTGCCAGGGTTAGAAGGCGACGTGGTGAAAGGAGGAATCCACAGTTTTTTGTTGAAAGACATGTTCATCACACTGTTGGAGTTATGATTTGGGGTGCTATAGCTTATGGTTCCAGGTCACCTTTAATCTTCATCAGAGGTAACATGAACGCGCTGCGTTATATCCACGAAGTTCTAGAACCCCATCTTTTACCCTATCTTGACACCCTGCCAGATCCAACATTCCAACAAGATAATGCCCGACCACACGTTGCAAGAGTCACAATAGACTTCTTTCAACATAATGATGTCACATTGTTACCATGGCCACCAAGATCTCCCGACTTATCCCCAATTGAGCACGTGTGGGATATGATGGGTAGGAGATTGCTTAATTTGCAACGTCCTCCTCAGACTCTAGAAGCACTTCGAGAGGAGTTGGTGGTTGCCTGGAATGAGATACCACAGGACATTGACTACCTGATCAGAAGCATGCCTAGGCGCGTTGGACAATGCGTAGCACATCAGGGTGCATCCACACATTATTAAAGGTCAAAGGGCTTTAAAGCAGTGCAATCATTTTGAAATTTTTATCATTTACTTATTATGCTTCATTAAGTACTTATACAAAATTTTATTAAAATACAACCATTTAAACTGGGTGTTCGGATTTATATGTCACTTAGTATAGTTCTGGAGATAAACGAATCTAGAGTCAATGGAAAGCAAACAAGTAAGTATGGTTTCATACGCGTAGCCAAGAGGGGGTACAAGGAGTAAGTAGCCCCAGGCCCATTGCTGATGCTGGTTCCGAAAAGGAATTGTATATTGGAGAGTGGACTTTAGTTTTGGTTATTAGGGTATTGCTAGTGTCAACTGGGAGACTTGACAATAAACTCGTGGCAATTTTGTAGTTAACAATACTGCGGCATTGAAAAATGGATTTTGAAAATTATTTTAGGTGTTGATATTCTTTAGTCAACAGAAGAAGTATATCAGGATTCTTGTGTTTTTAGTATCAGACAACTACGTATACACTGCATGAACTTGCTGTTATTTATTTATAAATACAAACAAATTTGGTGTCATTTTGTAGATAACACAGTTGTCTGTAGAATTAGCACAAAAAAAGTACAACTTCACAGACTAGTTTTTGAATGGTGTGCGGAAATGCACAAAATAATCAATTTTCTTGGATGTCTTTTTCTGTTTTTGTCTGTTCTTAAGTATGATTGACGGTTAGTATCAATACAAGTCTTTCAATAATCGCTAGGACAACACGTTATCGTTCAAATTTCATGGATACGCTACGTTTACAAGTTTATATGACAAACTGTTTTCACGTTTTGTGCTTCCTGGTTTATGCGTGACAAGGACTCAAAGAGAAATGAATCATACTGAGCAAAGAGCACTAATAAAATATTAATAATAATAATAATGATAATAATAATAATAATAATTATTCGACAAAATACAAAGGGGCTTAAAAATGGGCAAATAAATATGGAAACTCCATAGAAGGCATTGCTTTTATAACGATTATATAATATCTTATTAACTTAAAAAATCTTATGTGTGTAACTAATATAATCTCTTCTAAAAAGTACTTGCATATTTTGAATGTTGACGTTTTAATTTTCTATATAATTCTGTAAGGTCATTCGCACCACAATACGTCTAAGTTTCGTCTACGGTTTTCAAAATTTAAGTGTCCCCATTTCCTTAGGTACTATATTTAGCTGCCACGAGTGAAAATGGTTTTTTAATAATGCTTTGCATGGGCTTTGTATATCAGATGAGCCTATCAAAATCGTCCTTGTTACACCCCACGCTGTTCTGCCGTATATTATATGAGTTTTAATTAAGGCATAGCACAGTATTCAAATATAGCTTCCTAAAAGAATGTTTTCAAGTATCTTGAGTCCATAGACAACTTTTATGTTTGTTTTGATAACATACGTAATATGGTTATCCCACCTTAAATGTATACCTATAAATACTCCAAGATGTTTTAAACAGTTGGCTCTACCGATTTTGTTTTTTGGCCATTACAATTAATGGAAATTCAAAGATAGGTAAACATTTTGAATAAGATGAAAATGCAATAAATTTTGTATTTATGAACTGTTAAAATTTAATTATCAAACCAGTCAATGATCCTCATAAAATCCTTTTTAGCGATTTGTTTTAGTGTACTCCAGTCATCAGCTTTATATAATACGAGGGTGTCGTCTGCAAATAAATAATCTTTCCAACACTATTAATTTTGAATACGTTTATAAATAGAGATTAAATATCGGTGGGTCTAGTGCAGTTCCTTGAGGCACACCTCCCTTGATGTACATTTTTTTACTGAGAGTGTTAGAGATATTGTCATATCAATATTAATAGAGGCACCCAATCAAATTAATCAAAACACTGTGGCTGAGGGTGTCCAGTTTATAAGTAAGGCAGAATATCTTGTAAAGATCAACATAACGGTGGTCTGCCTGTAACAGGAGGGACTGACCAAAATATCAAAAAACTGTCTGATATATGGCGTTGCAAGACAGACGTGAAGCATAATAGGAATCCATTATGTAAATAATCTCAAAGTGGCGAGATGCTCTTGAAAAGAAACGATTGGGGGGGCTTAGCAAGAGGCGTGCTATTTCATCAGGGTCACGGACGCAGCTATCCTCCTACATTCCTATGGCTGCCCTCTACCAAGTAAACTTTGAGTTAAAGTACCCACCGTATACGCTAGTCTTGAACTACCCAGTAATTTCATGACACTCCCAAATTTGTACCAACATTTACGAGAAAAGACATTTTCAAGTAAAAAAACGGGTGAAAGCTCAAGTGGATTAGCGTTTTTCAGTATTGGACAAAACTTTTATCCCAAGTTTGTTGAACCACTACGAAGTCCTAAGGCCTGAAAATCCTTGCGTACCGTGGGGCTATTTTGGGTACCTCACACGGCCTCGCGAGGCAACATGTGTGCATGCTGCACTCATCCTGGACCATCCAGAGCCTTGAGAAAAATTCTTTTGGGACGGGATTCGAACACGCACAGCTCACAGCGCCAGAATCGATGTTCGAAGGGCTTAAGTAGAAAAAATGTAGATGAATATGTAGCCTTAATGCTAGGGAGTCAGGAGTGGAACATATGGATCAACCACTAGGGACACTGCTGCCACACATTGACAAATTAATGCATTTTAACCTTTAAAAAATTCTGCTTGGACGACCATGTGGGGATTTACAAAGCAGTTTAATTAAAATAATCCCCAGGCTGAGCATCGAGCAGAGATGCCTTTGTAGGGGCCACAATAAGTAACACGGTTTGACATTTTTCACGTAAATCCGCTATTAATAAAAAGCGATAAAGCACCTTTGACAGATAAGATCGATACGCATCTCGTGGAGTAACGGAGGCAGAGTCGGATTCAGGTCATATCATTGAAGGATCTCAACTCCTTCCACCTTCTGACAGATGCCAGAAAGATGCGTTAACGATTTCAAGTTGCATTTGTTCAAGTTTTTGAATATTTTTCAAGGTCGCACCCCCATTGACTCTTTAGATATATTTTAGGAAAAACTCAAATATCATCACAACGATTGAAGACAGGTATAAACTTTATTATACAAAAGTTACTAAAAACTCCATGGTAAATCTTAAATTACAAAAAAAGTGAGGTTTCCATTTAAAAATCTAATGTGTAACGCAATATCTTATTTTTGGATACGGATATAAAGAGATGTCCCACTAAAAATCAAAATGAACTTGTTGCACAAATGGGGGTGCAACGTTCTTGTTGGGTCACCCTGTATGTGAGTGGCATTGAAAATAGTTTTCCAGGTGCCAAGTTTACTTTCCAGTGAAACAACGTTGTCAAGTATATAATGATCTGTTAGCCAAATTCATCATTGCTTTACCGAGAATCCACTTCATCTGGATCGAGAAAAATATCAATCCTACGATTGTGGATTTGAACCTAATAAACACAGCAGATTATCCAGAAGGCAAAGTTGGGCTTATACAGAGTGAGATTTTGATGAGTACTCGGTCGACAGTCACTCTATTGTAAAAGACATTAAAAAAATTAGGACAACTGTAGGCAACTATAAGACGTAAAAATGGTGGTAGTCGGAATATAAAAGTTACTTCTCGCTTATATTGGTGTTACGAGTTGAAAATCAAAGCACACGAGATGTCAAAATAGAGGAGTTCGCCAGGAATGTACATATATTCCAAAAACCTTTTTCAAACACAGAAGATCTGTATGGAGTTCTACTTTTGGAGCTAAATGGTGTCCTTCCACACCCAACACTTAACTTTGACAATGGATCGAAATGAGTTTCATATCCCATGCTTACTCATAATTTAAACGTTTCTCAAGAAATTCAAATGGAAGTTTTTGAATATCTTTACGGCTTTGGGTTAACCTTTATATAAGTTTAACTTCCTTTTTTTGGGATTGGCTTACTTAATTTTGAAGTGGAAAGATACAGGGAAACCTATATGTGAAATATGTATGTCCCACAGGTCCTTAGAATTACCGGGATTAAAAGCAAAAAAAAATAAGAAAATTGAGATAGCCTTCACCTAAAATTTCACTACTCAAAAAATTTCCAAAAATGAACGGACTTTATTATGAAAGGACAAAAAATGAAATTTGAGCGATTTTTATTTTTTTCCGTTTTCTTCCAGGAGCCCTGCCACTCTTTGGCACAGTAGTAGTCTTGTGTCAAAGTTTCCTCAAAGCTAAAGCGATACTTTCTAAGTTTCTAACGATCAGCAGACAGCAGCCAGATACATGGCAAAAAATATAAAAAAACATATCTCATTTTTAAAATTTTTCGCAATTGCAATTCTTCCTAGTTAGTTTGTGGAAAGTAAAAGATGTATTTTCCTCTGCATGAAAAACACGAATATTGCATGTGCCACGAAAGCCAATAATAAAAAACGATAATCCGGCTTTCCGGGAACTGCATTGGCTGTAAAGAACAGAAGAACCAGATGTGTTACTCGGACCAGCTCGGAAAACACAAAGCGGTGGCGACCGCGGCCGTATATGCGCCCCGCAGGAGTTCACACGCGCCACGGCCGCCTTTTTTACCGTCAACATTGCAAGCTGTGCTTCTCTTTTGTCTAATCCCGCACCGGCTTTTCCAGTAAAACTTTATTTGTCGACATCATATCCGCACTTACATTGTACATACACAAGCAATCCGCAAAATAAACTGGAACTGAACGCCAGCGTTCCGTGAATTTTAATTCTTGGAATTTTCTATTCTGGATAATTTTAGTAAGGGGTTGGGGGCTAATCTGGAATGCAAGAAGTAGATGGCACTATACTACAACTATTTAAAACTGTAATGACTCATACGCATGATCAACACGTGATCAGAGCTCGATCCCGGCTTCCTTCCAGTACAGCCGTATAGCGTACGACATATGTCGTTTCTGTGGCTTTGCGGTGGTCAACAGCACAGACAGAGATGGAAATAATGGCTGATTGTTCTCCGCCGGTAGAACCAATGAAATCAAAGACGCGCCTCGACCGGCAGACTCATAGGCGTCGGCAACGCATTGGAACGTGTTTCGTTGAGCGATCGCATATTGTGTGTTTTTATAAGAATTGTTGTGTGATTGTTATTGTTGTGGTTTCTGTGGTTACTGTTTTGGTTATACTTAACCATGGAGAGTACAAATGGCATGAGTGGAAGTACTGAAAGCCAGGGAACAAGTAGACGGCTTCGTAAAGCACTGAAGAGGGACGCGAAAGAAATCGTGCTCAAGGTGTTCAATTATCTGAACAGAACTTTGTCGCAGGGAGATGCACTCGCGCGTTGTGAAAGTATTACAGGCGTTCCAGAGTGGACCATTCGCAGGGTGGTGCATGAAAAGAAGAAAACTGGAGCTACTACTGATCCAAAGTTTAATTTGAAGGGACGAAAGGCCGTTAAATTGGATGACGATAGCAAAATGCCTGGCGTCGAAAATACCTACGCAAAATGATTGAATATAGGAGACAAAGCAGAAAAATCTATTATTTGGACGATACATGGGTAAAAGCAGGTCACACAGTTAAAAAAACCTGGATAGACAAAAACTTAGTGAGTAACCGACAAGCAAGCATTGAAGGTTTGTCAACAGGTCTTCGTGACCGTCAGGGAAAGGTCAAAGATTGATCGTAACTCATATTGGTAGCGATAGTGGCTTTTTAGAAGAGTGTGACTTGATTTTCGTCTCTAAGAAAGGAGGTGATTACCATGACGAAATGAATGCCAGCTGCTTCGAGAGCTGGTTTCAAGGGGTGCTTCAGCGAGTTGAGAACAACTCTGTGATCGTCATGGATAATGCTTCCTACCATAGTCGTCGAGCCGAACGTGTACCGACTATGGGATCTCGAAAAAGTGACATGCAGCAATGGTTGCGCGAAAAAAGAATCCCGTTTGACGATTCATGTGTGAAAGCGGAATTGTATGAAAAAATTAAGCAGCACAAACCTGCGAACATTAGTTACGTGACTGATGAGATGGCCCGTCAATGTGGTGTCACGATGCTGCGGTTACCGCCCTACCACTGTGAACTGAACCCAATAGAGCTCATCTGGGCTCAAGTGAAGGGTTATATTGCGCGCCATAACACAACCTTCAAATTACCAGACGTTAATGTTTTACTTGAGACTTCCATACAGCTAGTAACGCCCGAAGCTTGGCAGAACGCTATCCGTCATGTTGTGAAGGAAGAAACAAAAATGTGGCAGCTTGACCACCACATCGACACCATCATAGAGCCAGTTATAGTCAATTTCAACGAGGAAAGCGATAGCGACAGTTTATTACTGTCAGATGTAAGTGGAAGCGACGATGAATAAAGGTAGTTCCCAAATTTTTGACTTACAATATGTTTCAAACCACTCTTTATTAAGTATGTGACAAATCTAGTTCACCCATGTTAAACATTCATACCCCGCCTATGAACAGCCGACTACTGGTAGTTAAGTGATGTTCACGAGTCATTCCAGTTTTAGATAGTTATAGTATAGTTATGTTGGGAGACATTATTATAAGCAATTCGGTTAAAATATTTTCAAATTGGCGCCACTTTTGGTATTACCGCAAGTAGAAGCGGAATAGAACTTATATTACCTTGGATGCCACGCCTTTTTTTATAAACAAAAGAAAATGGTGGTGTCTTTCCTCCTTTTTTTGTGGAAGAAACAAAGATGAGACGTTGAAATTGTCGCCACAGCATGCTTTAAATAGATATAGTCATTATGTTGCCAAAAATACAATTTGAAGAAATTATTTTTTCTGGGTATAACACTTCTAATCCTAAATCACAATATGCGGTTGTTATTCACATGAGAAATAAATTTGAGATTTTTATCTCTAAACAAACCTTAGCATTGAACTGAGAGTGTAACCAGGAAAATCAGCTGAAATCAATGTTTATTTATTATGTACTAGCTGACCTGACAGACGTTGTCCTGTCTTAGGGCTCAATCGTCAGTCGTTCCTAGGATTGTATGATGCCTTTATGGCCTCCATGATCTTCATAGTTTTTTACTGCTCCGTGTCAGCGCCCTATTTTGAGATTATGTTACAAATATCTATTTGCATCGAATTGTTCATATTTCTGTTTTATATAACCTGGATATATCAGCCTGAAATCTCTTACAATTCAAAAAGGAAACAGCTTCACAAAAGTAGAGCGTTGACGCTGACTAGGAACAGTAGAAATCTAGAAATATCCTAGTCTTTTTGAAGGTTGGAAAAGACTATGAAAATCAAGGAGGCCATAATGGCGTCCTACAATTGTAAGAACGACTAACGATACGGCACTAAGACTCTCAACCTTGAAAAACAATGTACATTTTTACAAGAAAAATAAACCAAAGGCAAAAAAATGTACCAAAGTAATATACCCTCAAAAATGTATACCTTAGTATACCAGCTCAAAAATCAAAATCGTGATCGATGTAATGGAGTGAGCTCAATAGAATGTGCCAATGTAAGCACTGCCCTATATTTGAACACGAAAAATGCCAAACAAAATTAAGTACACTCTAAGAATTTCAGTCAACAATAATCAATATATCTATAAAAGAGTTAATTAAAATGATATTTTACCTGTTTACATCAGAGTTTTTTTCTTGAGAGAAAGGAGTGGTTTCTCAACGAAATTGGCTATAAAACAGCGACAAGATAGCTACAAAGATGCATTCCCGCTAAAAGGAAGCAGATATTGAACAAACTTCGTCTGGATATGCATTAATGCACGAGGTCAGATGGTATAAAAAAAGAACTTACCGTTGAAGAAGTTAAAATCCAAAACAAACAACTAAACGGATGGTAGATACATAAAAAGTGCTACTCTATAAACTGGTGATTGGGGCCGAATATAACAAAATCTGGAAATCAAACAAACGACCCAAGCACCATACAACCTAGAATTCAACAGGAAAGAAAAATGACGGACTCCAGATTTCAGGCTTTCAGCCAGTCAGTTGACTGTCAATCAATGTCAAAAGAAGGAGAGCGTTTCAAAATTCTATACTCAGATTCGATACCAAAAAAAAAAACTAATGAGAAATTCTGTTTCCCAAACCAAACTGTCTAATATTCGACCTAGACATAACGAAACAGAAATTCAAATTACTAGTATGTGATCAAAATTGTTTAAAAAGGTTACGTGATTTTAGTACGTTACACTGAATGCAAACCAATTTTTATAATCTATGCGTAATTCTAAGCAAGTTTAATTAAGATCATCCTATACTTAAGTCTAACCATTTATCAAATACCTCAAAGGTTCACATACTTTTATTGGCTGATAAAATCATTGATTTCTTATGTACGGCTTTTATTGCTGAAACTTGTACTGGATTTATTATGGGAAAGGTCCATCTATGGATGAGATTTTTGTCGATCTGAAACGTCGTACGACAATATTGAGCGTTTTGAAATAACAATCGTGTGGCTTTTTTTGTCGCGCCATATCTAGGCCATCTCAAGAAGACAAAATTTGTGCGCCGGATAATTCAAAACATGCGACCTTGTCGGATGATACAAATCGCGTGCATAAATTGCCTCTTGATAAATGATGATATAAAGAGGCGAAAAAGAGACTGGACATTAAGTTCTAAAAAACTTCAAGGTCATTTTTTCAAGAGGAAACTGCCTTTTTATAACAATATCATACTAAGCATTATAAATAAGTCTGGGGTGAATAATGTATTCTACTTCTCAAAATAGAAATTCCCTTGATAATTGGAAATATTTGCTTTTCAATTGAAATCATGCTCAGAGAGATTTTTAAATGAAACTACAAAATTTGCAGTCCATGAGAGCCATCACTGAAGAAGAAATTACCAATTCGAGGCCTGGTGTTTAGCAAGTAACGGGAGGTGGACATTCGACCGATACGTTTGTCTAACTTAGTGTCATCAGTTTTAGGTACCTAATCAAAATCATTTTTCAGTTTCCGAGACAATAGCACACTAATTCACAACATGACAATTTTACCTCACCTTGAACCTGAAAATACAATAATATTTATTTGCCACGTAAATAAAATAATAATAATATACACTAATCTAAGGTATTGAGAAGGTAAAACTTTGTGAGTAAACATGCTTATTTTGCTTATGTTATTATTTATTTACATTTTCTCCAATGGAAGATTTAAAATGATTAAAAGGTATTGTTACTTCACTTCTTACAAGAAACTTCCCAAAACACGCCACACTAGCAACGCACATACAATTGAAACTTTTCTTAATTTATATTTACTACAATACCTAATGGACCCACACAAGAAAATAAAAAAAACTAAAACTCTAGATTTGTTTTGAGAGTCCATCCTTATAGCGAAAAATACACTCTGTAAATCTGAGAATATGGATTTGCAAAAACATGGAACCGTAAATGCGATGCTCAGGGAGTAATAATAAGTTAAAAAAACCAACTGCAGAACTTGGTCGTTTTTAGAAAAACAGTGTTGGCGAGGTAATCAATTATTCAAATGAATCCAGCGTTCATTCCCTTCAAAACTTTGGTTAATTCAAATTGTCTTGTAGATGCAAATTCTTTGGAACTGGGATAATTGTTGGGTATTTTTGCGTACTGAGGCAGTTCCTTATGCTCACTCTTGTGAAAACGACAGAATGAGAAGTAATCTACACCAATGTAATCACCAATAGTTGTTGTTAAGTTCGAGACCTTTCTCTAATGATCCAAGAGGCCAGTTTTTGAAAACGATTCAAGCCCAAGTGTTGTTAATATACAGGGTATTAATTTAAAAACATCCCACCACGGATTTATCGAAAACCACTGATTAAAAGGAAAAAACGCCGAGATTTGTCAAGGGGGACAACTTTTTCACCAAAAACTACTTCACCTTCTTTCACCCTCTGCCTCCCAGGGTCAACCCCCTAAAAATTTTAAATGACAAGGGGTATCAAGTAACAGCTTATTTGAGAGGTATTTCGAAGTCCTTTATTTTGACGTTTGATTTTTTGAAATCGGCCGATTCGCTTTCAAGGAAATTAGAAAATTTTTTGTTCAGAAAATCACTTTTTGATTCAATAAGTGTTCAAAATGTTCCCCGTTATTGGCCAGGCAATGATATAGGCGATGTTCAAATTCCTGACAGATATTTTCAAAAACATGTTGTGGGATACCATGTCCGCTTTCGACGATGCGTTGACGAAGTTCATCCAAACTTTTAGGTTCGGGACTAAACACAATAGATTCCAAATGGTCATATAGAAAAAGGTCTAATGATGTAAAATCAGGAGATCTAGCAGGCCATTCCCTTCGCCCTATCCATTTATCTGGAAACTCATCGTCGAGCCATTACCGAGCCGGAAGAACATAGTGAGGAGGAGCGGCGCCTTTCTGGAAATATATTTTAGCCTCATCAAGTATAGGGTTTCAATCCTATTCGATTTGATTTTCAATAGTTTCAGTGATCAGCGGATTTATGGTATTTTCCAACATATCCAAATAAATGTCTCCATTCAAATTTCCATTAATAAACAATCGATTAATCGCTTTGTTTCCTGAAATGCCTACCCATACATTGATTTTTGGGAGGTACTGGGTATGTCCTTCTACAAAAGCATGAGGATTTTCATTGCTCCATTACCTACAGTTATGCCTATAATCAAATCCATTTAGATAAACTGTATTCATCACTCATGCACATATTCTTCACATTAATCTTTGGTTAACTCTTGCAATATTTTCATTTTGAATAGATTAAATTTTGAATTTAGTAGCTGTGTGTACAGAGCCTAATAAAATACCAGTCGCAGCAACAATTTTGCGTAATGACGTATTAGGATTTATTCCAAAATGACCCAGAACTTCAACTTGAGCGGCCTCATTCAAAACTTTCCGATGATCACTTTTTTTATTTGCAGCAGATCCAGTTTGAGTAAATGTAGTAACAAGGTCCAAAACATACCTATGCGAAGTTATCTTTGCTGGATGTCTGGCGTTAAACGTGGCGGCAGTTTGCCGAGCACATTGATTTTGGGCACCATAAATTAGAATCATGTCCACTCTTTCGGCTAGTGTGTAAGCCATTTTGGAAGTAAAATCTTAATCAATAAATTAATTTTCACTATCCCAAGATTGTCACAAAGGTAAGTGACAGCAAGTTAAATTCTTTCTTTCCCTTAGCAATAAATAACTGAACAGGCATAGCAATAAATACAGTTCGCCCAGGATATTTGTGTTGATGATAATAATGCGGAAAAAAATTCGGGTATGTTATCTGGTTGTTGCCACATCTAATCTTCCGAATTGTTGTTTATGATGGTAGTTTCCGTTTTAAGTTATAACCGAATTGTAGATTTGGCAAATCCTAACGGGCAACATTTTGATCACTTATTGAAATAAAAAGTGATATTTTTGTGTCTTTTTGTTTTCTATCTGAACAAATTAAGGTAAAGATTTTTCTAATTTTCTCAAAAACTAATCGACTGATTTTAAAAAATCAAACGTCAAAATAGAGGACTTTGAAAGACCTTCCAAACAAGCTATTAGTTGATACCCCTTGTCATGATGTAATCGTTGATATTTTAGGTATACAATTGCTTAGATGAAGATGATTGCTGTTTGTGTATCTTTGTTGATTTAGCCAAACCGTGAATCATAGTTTGCTGTTGGAAACATTGGAAAACTTAGGCTTTAGAGGTAATGCCTACACGCTTATGAAAAGCTACTTAACCGATAGAAAACAATGTGTGAAAATCGGAGATCATGTAAGCGAAGAACATGTTATTAATTATGGTGTGCCACAGGGTACAGCTTTAGGACCTGTCCTATTCTTATTATACGTCAATGATCTTTTCTCTTTGAACTTACAAGGCAAAATAACGAGTTTCGAAGACGACACAGTAATTTATATATAAAGATTGTTAATGGGAATCGGTTCGAAAAACAGCAGAGCTAGATTTTGAAAATATAATCAGATTCTTTTGCTCTAAAATTTTTACAATAAATTTTAGTAAAACATTTTTTTTTACCTTTCTATAATAGTCTCAAAACTGCTACAAATTTCTTATCGTTAGATATAAAAAATAGCAATGGCAAATAAAATATTTAGGGATAATGATTGATGACCGCTTTAAATAGCATGCTCAAGTTGAGTGTCTTACAAATAAATTAAGATCACTAATACCAAGTTTCAAGTTCTTTAAAGATTTCTTATCTACAGATCAATTGATTTCAATATATTATGCACTAGTCCAATCACTATTAAGTTAAGGCATTGTTGGTTGGGGGGAGTACTGCCTACGACAGTAAAAAAACTTGAAGTTGTACAAAAATTGATTTTGAAAATTATTTTAGGTGTCAAAATTCTCTACCCAACCGAAAAAGTATATCAGGATTCTTGTGTTTTTAGTATCAGACAATTATATTGTATGAACTTGCTGTTATTTATTTATAAATACAAACATACTCTGCTCAAACCTGAACATAACCTTGAGACAAGGTGTAAAACACTATCACTCACTCACTCACTATTTTGGTTACGGAAAACTGCATCTCAGGGCCGGAACAAGGGACACGTCACAACCAACCACCAACCACGTCATCAAACGGTAGAATGGTCAAGAAAGGTCATGTTCGCCAGTTCACCTGATATAACTGAAGATCACATCAATCGATACGTCGTAAATCAAAAAAAAAACTTTATTATAGAAAATAGATGTCTGAGAAACAACATCTCAGTCATCCATATTGTCATCGAATTTCTGTTCAGTTAAAGATGATATCTTATTTCTGAAAATAAAAATAAATAAGATGCCATGTCATATAATCATCAATTTGTTTGGTCGTTAATACTTGAAAATTCTATTTTGTGTCACAAAGTGACACACAATATAGAGATGTGAGGTTAAGAGATAATTCAATGAGATCCGAGGTAACTCAATTCAGAGAGAATCAACAGAATTCAATAAGATTTTCTGAGGAGATCCAATGATTTTCCACATATCTCAAAAGCGATGCAAATTAATCTTAATGAAGAAAGTTTTTTATACCGGTTGTTAGCATCACTATTGGAACAAGTTATTTGCTAGTCAAAATAAATGTGATAACCGCACTTCAAGTGAATCTTGTGGTTATACTTTTCACTAGAAAAGCAGCATTAAATACATAACGCGGTATAGATAACGTAAAAGTACCTACATAAAGCAGAAAATATTTGACTAAAAACCGCAGCCCAGTCGACTGAACCGTAAGAGAATTTTAGTGTCGGAGGTTAAAAATCATACAGAAACAATGGCATCAAGCCGACATTGGTCCACAAAGCATTATGTTAAGCACAAGTTAGATCCAGTCGAAATAAAGACATCGCCATAGACCTAATATCCTGGGTAGAGAATAGTTGCTACGCTTTCGTTCGTTGTCCCAGAGAATAATCCTGGAGCATGCTGATGAGTTGCTACAGAAGCACGAAACAACTGTTTATGATTGGCTGTTTTTAGTTTGATGGATGGAAGCAGCATGTTTAAGTTAGATCCTCTGAGGAAAAAGTTAGTTACGGACATGTATAACAGAGAAACTAAATAGGTCCATACGATTAATCCGAAGACATTCTTTCCCTGCCCTCCCCGTAGTACCGTCCATCTGCCAACGTCGCTTGTACCTGATCGCGAAATTCGTCAGATGCATCAGCGTGAGACAGCGACAGTAATGCGAGCGTACGTATGAAAATCGGCACGCCGGCCGGCAGAGCTAGGCAGTAGACGCAGGGGAGCGTGTCGAAAACATTTCTGTATCGTTCTATGTTTTAAAGGCAAATATATGGGAACATCTCTGCTGTGCGTAATATGTCTAATATGTCTGGAAGTGCATTAATATTCTAAAATAAAATAATTGCGTTATATCTTCCGTAGTCCTCCACTTTTTACTCCTAAATTTTTTTTTCTGAAATGATCAGGGTACTCTGAAACGTCAAAAGACTAGGTTTACTTGCCTTTTATTGTCTTTGTGTTTTTACCTCCTAGCTCCGCCGCCACTGAACCGAATTTCAAAACCTACAAAGGTTTTTCGTTCTTGGCATAGAGTTTGTTTGAAAATTTGATCGAAATCCGAGCAGGACTCTCCAAGTTATAGTCGGGCCAAGGATTAGTGGACAGACCAACAGACTTACAGATCGACGGAAATGAGTAACATAGTTTTTCATTATGGACATGTCATATAACCTCGAAAAACTCATTTTCGAATATTTTCATGATTTAAAAAATTCCTCTCCAGTAGGCGTGGGAAGTACGATGGGACTAACCCCAATTTAGGGTTGCTTAACCCATGTTTACTTTCCACCAATTACTTTTAAACAGCTGAATTGATTTCCACCAAACTAAGGCTAAGAACCATCTCAACACACAAGATCTACGATGCTATAGGCAGACGCACCTACACATGTTAAAATTACATCCCCGTTTTTGCGTTGGGGGTTATCAACGTTTGACTCTCGCGTATTTTTTATAGCCCGCAGTGATGTTGGGCTATCACTTCCCCACGCTCGTTCTACTTATGGAGATAATGGAGCCAGAAAATACTACACCAGTTGTAGAAATCATTTGCAGGGGGCTGCTGTTTGTGACAGTTCCCTTTCTTACACTTGGAATATAATTTCAGTTGAAAATAACGGAAACGAAACGAAACACCAATTCCACTTCATAACTAACTTGATTAATTTTCATTATGCGTGTTGGAAGTTTTACAATATCTTCATATTGTGTGGAATATTATACAATTTAACTGCTTGATAGCTTTTTCTGAATAATACCTATAGATTTACCACGAAATTTTTACAACAGCACCTTAGTGAGTAAATTTTACCAGGATGAAATCCCTTGTGCGCTAGTAAAGTGTGTACGATCGGATACCATTTTGTTGTTGATTTAAAAAAAATTATGAAATATAGCTAAGACCTATGACTTTTCGTTTGTAATGTTAAGTATCATTTACTCTTATAAATTATGGTTGAAAACACCAGTGGCGGTTTTTAGAAAAATTAAAATTATTTGTATATGCCTAAGTAATTAAAAAGAATATTTAGAAACTTTATGGCAGAAAAGCGCCAATTCTTATGCACATTTTAAGCGGTATAAATGTAAAAACTATTACAAATATTTGAAATCAAAACAAAATAATTCCTATGAAAATATAGTACCTCATTCATAGAATAATCACTATCCTGAACTGTAGAACATACACTAAGTGACATATAAATCCGAACACCCAGTTTAAATGGTTTTATTTTAATAAAATTTTGTATAAGTACTTAATGAAGCATAATAAGTAAATGATAAAATTTTAAAAATGATTGCACTGCTTTACAGCCCTTTGACCTTTAATAATGTGTGGATGCACCCTGATGTGCTACGCATTCTCCAACGCGCCTAGGCATGCTTCTGATCAGGTGGTCAATGTCCTCCTGTGGTATCTCATTCCAGGCAACCACCAACTCCTCTCGAAGTGCTTCTAGAGTCTGAGGAGGACGTTGCAAATTGAGCAACCTCCTACCCATCAGATCCCACACGTGCTCAATTGGGGATAAGTCGGGAGATCTTGGTGGCCATGGTAACAATGTGACATCATTATGTTGAAAGAAGTCTATTGTGACTCTTGCAACATGTGGTCGGGCATTATCTTGTTGGAAAGTTGGATCTGCCAGGGTGATAGGGTAAAAGATGGGATTCTAGAACTTCGTGGATATAACGCTGCGCGTTCATGTTACCTCTGATGAAGATTAAAGATGACCTGGAACCATAAGCTATAGCACCCCAAACCATAACTCCAACAGTGTGATGAACATGTCCTTCAACAAAAAACTGTGGATTCCTCCTTTCACCACGTCGCCTTCCAACCCTGGCACGACCATCGTGCATGCCTAAACAAAATCGAGACTCGACACTAAAGACAATACTGTTCCATTCCTGATCCCAGAGTGACCGTTGTCTGCACCACTCATTCGTCGGTAAACACTTCGCATGCCAATAGGTCTTCCGTGTTCTGCAAACCATTCATTTGCAATGGACCTGGTAGTGGAGAAACGGTCCCTTAAGGCCAATAATCTTAGGCGGCGATCTTCACGGTCTGTTGTTCTACGGCGGCGTCCAGTGCCCCTTGCTCTTTGCGTACGGCCTTCTCAAACCCATGCCTGACAACACCTAACCACAGTGTCTACAGTTCTTTGTACTCTAACTGCAATTGCCCGAAAAGAAAGTCCATCTTCCCGAAGTCCCACTATACGGCCCCTATCAAACTCACTAAGTTGGTGAAATCCTACAGGTCTCCGTAGTCTAGGCATCGTAACCGATCGTAAAGGATGTCAAGAACCAAAATCCGCCAACGTTGATTCTTTACTGCGGCTGAAATATTCATTTTTAGAGCGTTAGTGAATTCAAAAAAAGCAGTATAAAAACCGGAATGTCCAACTGATAAAGCTGAAAATTTTTTCACTTGTTATTTGCAGTAAGATAAATACATTCACCAACTTTTATTAAAATAAAACCATTTAAACTGGGTGTTCGGATTTATATATCACTTAGTATATTTTAAGAAATAATATATTTTTCAAAAAAATTTAAAATGACTCTAGCTCATGCACTACTCGTATCATTAGGTATTAGATATTGACCACTCAAAATACAGTGTACATGTGGCATGTCAGCCAAAGGTATAAATGCCATGAATGTACTAAGCATGCATTCAGTTAGAATGCATCTAAAATACAGCAGTACAGTGTAAAGTACATAAAAACAATCTAAACACAAGTAACATAAAACGATACAATAAAAATCATGATTTAAAAAATTGTGGCTTCATATTTAATAATTGATCCAAGCTATAAAATGCGTGTCTTACGAGGAAGCTTCTAACTTCCGCTTCGAATTTGTTGTAGCTTTTGAGTGCCCTAATGGGTGTACTGTGAGGTAATTTGTAAAATGAGGCGACACAATTGTAGAAAGGAGAGTTTTTGAAGTATGAGGTAGAATACCTCTGAATGAGTTTAATGCTGACGTTTCAGGTGTTATGTTGAGGATTTTTTGACAGGTCAGAAAATATATTATAATTTCTTCCTAAAAAAGTAACGCATCTGAGAATATAAACAGAGGAGAGCGTGCACACAAAAAAGAGTGATCCTGGTTCAATTGAGGACAGTGACTTTGGTACGTTTCTAAGATATACAGGGTGGCGCATCGAAAACCAAACAGATGCATTTACTGGCAGCTCAGCTTTTTTTTGGAAAAACGCTCAGACCCGTCGATTTCTTTTACGAGGGGGACACAAGTTTGGCAAAAAATCACCTTAACACGTGCAGCCCCCTGGGCGGAGGTGACACCAACCCTAAAATCCTAAATGGAAAGGGGGGTCGAGTGATACCTTATTTTAAAGGTCTTTCAATTCCCTTTATAATGATGTAAAATACATGCGCTCCAGTTCAGTAGTTTTGAAGATTTATTGATTTGAAGCTAAAGTAGACTTTAATATAGGTACATCAGATTAGTTAGTATGCTTTCAGAAGAAATTTGACTAAAAGAATTTACTTAATAAGTAAATGCTTTTCTTCACTACGCCCATGGTTTGTTTCTCATTTTGTTATTGAAAATAACTTTTGGAGCGTTTTTTTGTGGCAAAAAAGTTATTTCTTGAAGAAAGATAAGGAAATCTCTCGTACTTATTTTAAATAGGAATTTAGTACATAGTTTGCGATCGATTTGACCAAACTTTGTTGCTAAAATAACTTGTAACGCTTTATTACATAAATTAACCATGGCGTATTCCACAGCAGAAAGAGTTGAAATTATCGAAATATTTTTCGGAAATAATCAGTGCGCTAATAGAACAGCAGAAATATTTAATGAGCGACACGAGAACAGTAACATGCATCGAAAATATGTTCTAGAACTTGTAGCTAAATTTCGGGAAACTGGGTCAGTCGCCAATAAAAAACGCAACTTTGAAAATCCCATAAGGAACGAAGCAATAGAAGTGGGGGTTTTAGGGCAAGTTCATGTAGATCCTACGTTAAGTACCCCCAAATTGGAGACTGTGTGTGGTGTTAGTCGACGTACTGTCCAACGGATTCTAAAGGCCCATAGTTTTCATCCGTATAAAAATCACCTGGTGCAAGAACTTAATGAAGACGATTTTGATCGGCGATTACAATTTTGAGAAGATATGAGTGAACGAATTATAAACGATGAACATTTTCTATTCAACACTTTCTTTTCCGACGAATGTTCCTTTTTCTTAAATGGCGTAGTAAATGGTCATAACTGCCGATATTGGTCCGATTCTAATCCCAGAATTTATCATGAGGTTCATACACAGCAGCCACAAAAATTACATGTTTGGGCTGATATTTTTGGCGATCATTTAGATTGTTTTTTTTCCTACCTGGAAATTTGACCGGTGAAATGTATTTGGAATTACTGGAAGACGCCATAGATCCTGCATTAACAGCCATAATTGAAAATCAGAATGATCGGCGGTACATTGCGAAAATGTTGATGTTCCAACAGAATAGTGCCCCACCACATTACGCATTACGTGTTCGACAATATTTATATCAGACGTTTCCAGATCGATGGATTGGTAGAAGAGGTGACATTGAATTGCTCCCAAGATCGCCAGATTTATCACCTTTGGATTTCTTTATGTGGGGTCATTTAAAAAGCAAAATCTATGCTACTCAGCCAACATCATTAGAAAGAATTGTGAATGAGTGCCTTCAAATTACTCCTCAAATATTGCAAAATGTGCGGCAACGTTTTGAGCAAAATCTTTATTATTGCATGGAGAGTCATGGTGGCCATTTTCAACATTTACGTGCTTATCGGGTCAGTTGATTCTTCATTTTTAAATCACTTTGCTGCCAAATGAGATCAATATCCACTAATGATAGTGTATTAGTTTTATTTAAGCTTTAAATCAATAAATCTTCAAAACTACTGAAATGAGGTACATTAATTTTATATTATTATAAAGGGAATTGAAAGACCTCTAAAATAAAGTATCACTCGACCCCCTTTCCATTTAAGATTTTGGGGGCGGTGTCACCCCCGCTTAGGGGGCTGCACGTGCTAACGTGATTTGTCACCAAACTTGTGTCCTCCTCGAAAACAAAATCGACGGTTCTGAGCGTTTTAAAAAAAAAACTGTGCTGCCAGTAAATGCGTCTGTTTCGTTTTCGATGCGCCATCCTGTATATCTTTGAATTAAGGACAATTTCTCAATTGTAAGTGCTACGTTTTTCAAAACGACGGACTTACCTCATTTGAAGTATCTGTCGTATCGAACATATATCACAATTTCATAGAAATTCATGCTCTTAAATCAATAGCACTTTGTTTTGTGTATGAGATTGCTGCTCTGCTTAAACTCCTATCTGCAAAATGTAGGCTTTATGTTGAATATTAGTCTCAGCAATCGTTTCTGAGCAATAACTATTCTATCACTTTCGATGAAGTTACCCCATGTCATGATTTTGTATGACAGGTGACTATGTACAAGCGCGAAGTAGTTACTGAGCAAACCCTTGTTACTAAATGTGTCTTTAAGCTGTAACAAGACGTAATAGGCTTTTTCAGGTTATTGCACAGTTCTAGATACAGCTGAGATGTCCACAGCTTACAAATGCTCAGGTCAAAAATCGGTGGCCAGTAGAGAGCAGTGACGTAAGGAAGATAGGGGCTGCTTGCCTCATTCAAAATTTATGGTATAAAAAAACCCTAGAGAGAGAAAAAGACTATTTTAAAATCTACTCTCTACTCTATGTCTGAGACAGAACTACACATTTAAGACTCAAAACTTGAAGAAAAATCCATGTGCATTCTCTTTTACAATAAAACTACTTTTCTTTCTGCAAAGGCAAGAAAAGATACAAATTTACCAAAGTGATATACCCTCAGAAAGTTATCCCTTATTCTACAATAAGTTATGGCAGCTCAAAGTCAAAATGTCAAAATCATGATTAATGTAATGTAATAAACCCAAAGGACGGTGACATGTAGGCACTGCCCTATATTTCAATACGTAAAATGCCAAACAAAATCAAGAACAGTCTAAGAATTTCAGTCGGCAACAATATATAATATCTATAAAATATTCAATTAAAATTATATTTTACCTGTTCACATCATTCTAAAGGAGAAGAGATGGCTTCCAACAAAATCGGCTGCGAAACAGCTACAAGGCAGCTACAAAACAAAGCTGCAGGAGTGTGAGTGATGGTTCTCCACAATGGCTTTCCACTGAAAGGAATCAGATATTGAACAAACAAACAAAAGAGAAGTTACCGCTGGGGGTTAAAATCCCATAAAAAATGCACGGGTGTACCCAAACCAATACAACTAAAGGTAAGGTACAAAATAAAAGGGTACTACTGCATAACCTGGAGCTTGGGGCGTTAATATCCCTAAATCTGAACGTTAATGAAAAAAGAAAACGCCCCCACACAACCAAAGTCACAGCGGAAAGAAAATGGCGCTGGACCGTTTGCGCACGCAACCCCCTAAAGAAGGTTGAATAAATGGCCCTGAAGAAGGCACGTTCGACAGAACATCAAAAGGAACAGATAAAAGCCGGTAAAGAAGATATCTTACATTCACATATGGCGGCTAGTACGAATAAACATCATAAGATGGCGCGCTGGTTGCCAGACTGTAGGCAGAAACAAATCTGTCTACGAAGGACCAACAATATTTTATAAGGAAATTTGTAAGATAGTCGTTAATAATACTATAACATTTCTGTCCAAAAGATTTCAATACAATTTTGACAATTTTGAGTCCCTGAGAATGACAGATATAATACGTGTGACATTCTACAATCAATAAACAATGAAATTTGACAAAAGAAAATTATTAAAAAGGGTTTGGTCTAGGAATGGGCACTCTATAATCAATAAAGAGAAATTTCAATTACTCACAAGTGGTCAAGATAGTAAAAGACAGGTTACGAGATTTTGGCACGTGCCAAGAAAGGACCTTCCCACTCTCAAGAAAAGTACATCTCATGTTGTAAACGATCCGTCTGCAAATCGTTCATGTAACTAGAAGTCAGTGTCGTCCAATCGAAAATCCGAAAGAAATATAAGATTGATTTATTTTTATCGATAAAGAGCCAGAAAAAATTCTTCTTGGTCATTTTTAGTTGATTAAAAAGTTTACTTCTTACGGATCTTAAGACCTTTTCTTGACACAACCCATGTCCCGTAGAATTACCCTTCTGACCTTTTCACCGAATATCTTCTTCCCTTACAATTTTCGCCAGAATATTATCATAACCTCCACCAGTTTGCCTGAATCATAATACTTTTGGCAAAGTGTTATGTCAGCACTTATACAAACGCCATTAATAATTTATAATTCCAATGTTCAAGCTTATCAAAATCGCTCCTTGTATTTATTTTGGTTCTAATTAAGATATCTGAAAAAAAATTAATGTTCCTAGCCACACCTGCAGATCGCGTTTCGGCTGCCAGCTGACCTGAAAAATGGCTGTTTGTTATCGGCCACCGCATATATTTTCATCTAGAAAATAAATACTAGATAACTTGCCGTATTGTAGTTTCGTGACTTATGCGGCGGCTGTGTGCTGAGTTTTCCTGCAGAAGGAAGAAATATTGCCTACTGATATAGGGTTTCATGTCGGAACTAACGTAGACAGTCCAAACAAACAGCATTAATGTTTAAATAGAGAGACAGAATGTTGAGTAAAATGCTCTTTGCCCGTTGATTTACAAAGTCACGTGTCAAATGACTACCAGAAGAATTGGAAAGAGGTATTATCTCAGACAGGCTAAACAAACAGCATTTATGTTTAATTGGGGACTCAGAATGCTGAGTGAAATGCACTTTGTATGTTCAGGCACAAACTCACATGAAAAATGACTACTAGAAGAACTGGAAAGGGTGTTTTCCATTTGTGCCCATGACCCAATGAAAATGAGCTTCAAGCTGCTGCTGGTTTCTTATCGTTTTTATTATATTTCAGTTTCATAGTGATGAGAATGGTTTACGTAATCCGAAATTTCATGCACTAGCGAACGTTTCTATCGAGTATTTAGTTGCTGCCAACACTTACACTACTGACAAAATGCTCAAAAATTTGTGAGATGTTGAGATTTGTGAAATTAACCTGTGTGTATCTATGCAAGGTGTTCATTTGGAAATTTCTCATCACGGATTTATCGGAAACCATCGATTGAAAGAAAAGACGCCGACACGTCAAAATATTTGTCAAGGGAGACAACTTTTTATCCAAAAGCTACTCACCCCCTTTCATCCTTTGCTTCCCAGGGTCATCCCTTTGAAAATTTCAAAAGACAAGGAGTACCGAGTGATAGCTTGTGAAAACGGTCTTTCAAGTCCTTTATTTTGACGTTTGATTTTTAAAATCGGTCGATTCATTTTCAAGAAAATTACAAAAATCCTCATCTTAATTTGTCCAGATAGAGAACAAAAACACAAGAAAATATCACTTTTTATTTCAATAAGTGTTCAAAATGTTGCCCGTTATTGGCCAAACAATAGTATAGGCGATGTTCAAATTCCTGACGGACATTTTCAAAAACATGTTGTTTGATATCTGGCAGTTTTCGATGATGCATTGACAAAGTTTTTTCAAACTTTCAGGCTCGAAAGTAAACACAATAGATTTCAAATAACTCCATAGAAAAAAATTAATAGCGTCAAATCAGGAGATCTAGCAGAGCATTCTATAGGCCCTCTTCGCCATATCCATTTATCTGGAAACTCGTCGACTAGCCATTACCGGAAGGACATCGTGAGGAGGATCGCCGACTTGCTGAAAATATATTTCAGCCTCATCAGGTATAGTTTCCAACCTCTTCGATTTGGTTTTCAATGGTTCCAGTAATAAGCGGATAGATGGTATTTTCCAACATATCCAGATAAATGGCCCAATCACCTTGTTTCCTAGAATGCCTGGCCATACATTAATTCTTTGGGGGTACTGGGTATGCCCTTCTACATAAGCATAAGGATTTTTATTGCTCCAATACCTGCAGTTATGCTTATTAACAAATCCATTTAGATAAAATGTGCATTCATGACTGAAGCAGATATTCGTTAAGTGAATGGTATTATCATTAATCGCTGAAGTCATTTGTTCACAAAACTCAACTTGCATTATCGAAATCATCTCCGGTTAACTCTTGCAATATTTTAATTTAGAATCGATGGAATTTATGAAGTTTAGTAACTGTGTACAGAGCCTAATGAAATACCAGTCGCAGCAACCATTTTGGCGTAATGAATTATTAGGATTTATTCAAAAATGACCCAAAACTTCAACTTAAGCGACTTCATCCAAAACTCTCCGATGATCACGTTTTTTATTTGCAACAGATCCAGTTTGTGTAAATTTAGTAACAAGGTCCAAAACATACTCATGTCAAGTTATCTTCTCCGGATGTCTGGTGCTAGGACACAAGTTTGGCAAAAAATCACGTTAACACGTGCAGCCCCCAGAGCGGGGGTGACACCAACCCTAAAATCTTAAATGGAAAGGGGGGTCGAGTGATACCTTATTTCAAAGGTCTTTCAATTCCTTTTATAATGATGTAAAATGCATGAGCTTCAGTTCAGTAGTTTTGAAGATTTATTGATTTAAAGCTTAAAGTATGCTTTAATAGGTACATCAGATTAGTTTGTACTACTTTCAGAAGAAAATTGACTAAAATAATTTACTTAATAAGTAAATGCTTTTCTTCACTACGCCCATGGTTTGTTTCTCATTTTGTTATTGAAAATAGCTTTTGGAGCGTTTTTTTGTGGTAAAAAAGTTATTTCTTGAAGAAAGATAAGGAAATATCTCGTACTTATTCTAAATAGGAATTTAGTACATAGTATGCGATTGATTTGACCAATTATATGTATATTCCTCAGCAGAAAGAGTTGAAATTATCGAAATATTTTTCGGAAATGATCAGTGCGCTAATAGAACAGCAGAAATATTTAATGAGCGACATGAGAACAGTAACGTGCATCGAAAATTTGTTCTAGAACTCGTACCCAAATTTCGGGAAACTGGGTCAGTCGCCATTAAAGAACGCATAATTGAAAATTCCATAAGGAACGAAGCAATAGAAGTGGGGGTCTTAGGCCAAGTTGATGTAGATCCTACGTTAAGTACCCGCAAATTGGAGTCTGTGTGCGGTGTTAGTCCAACGGATTCTAAAGGCTCATAGTTTTCATTCGTATAAAATTCACCTGATACAAGAACATAATGAAGACGATTTTGATCGGCGATTACAATTTTGTGAAGATATGAGTGAACGAATTATGACTCATGAACATTTTCTATTCAGCACTTGCTTTTCTGACGAATGTTCATTTTCCTTAAATGGCTAGTAAATCGTCACAACTGCCGATATTGGTCCGATTCTAATCCCAGAATTTATCATTAGGGTCATACACAGCAGCCACAAAAATTAAATGTTTGGGCTGGTACTTTGGGCGATCATTCAGTTGGTCCTTTTTTCTTACCTGGATATTTGATCGGTGAAATGTATTTGGAATTACTGGAAGACGCCATAGGTCCTGCATTAACAGCCATAATTTAAAATCAGAATGATCGGCGGTACATTACGTGTTCGACAATATTTAGATCAGACGTTTCCAGATCGATGGATTGGTAGAAGAGGTGCCCTCAAGATCGCCAGATTTATCACCTTTAGATTTCTTTATGTGGGGTCATTTAAAAAGCAAAATCTATGCTACTCAGCCAACATCATTAGAAGACCTGCAAAAAAGAATTGTGAATGAGTCCCTTCAAATTACTCCTCAAATATTGCAAAATGTGCGGCAGCGTTTTGAGAAAAATCTTATTGCATGGAGAGTCATGGTGGCCATTTCCAACATTTACTTGCCTAACGGTCACTACATTCTTCATTTTTAAATTACTTTGCTGCCAAATGTATTGATCTCCAGTAATGCTGATGTATTAGTTTTATTTAAGCTTTAAATCACCACAAGGCAAATGATGAGGAATGCTCTACATACAAATATCGTCTGGACAGTGCAAGATCGAGAATCAACTATGGCTGATCCTACAATTGAGCTTCTTGAGGACTTACCAGAGTCTGTAAATACTAGCTTAAGAGTGAGTCCGGGTGTTTTGATAGATAAGATAAATATAATGGGAAAACTGATTAACATTTTACATATAAACATTACAGGTTTAATCACAAACTTTAATAATTTGTTGGTATTCTTGGAAACTTACAATATTAATGATTACTGTGATATTGTGATTTTGACTGAATGTCATAAGTTAGAATCTTTTCGAAAGTTTGACATACCAGGTTATGTATCATATTACAACAGTGGTAACTATAATTCTTTTGATGGGGTTATTATCTACACAAAATTAAATTTGAATCCAATTTTTGTCAACTATAAACAACGGAATTCAGAAGTTACCATAACTAAAATTGCATTGTCTGTAAAAAATGTTACCTATACTATATTTGCTTTATATAGATCTGCATCTTCGAGTTTACATGAATTTTTGAATGACTTAAATATATTTTTTGAAACTAATGTTAGTAGTAATAGTAACATTGATATTTTTTTGGGTGATATTAATATTAATCTTCTAAGTAAGGATAATGTTGATGTAAACAGGTATCTTTCCATAATGTTCTCGCATGGGTTTGTTCCATTGTGTCAGGGGGTTACGAGGGAGGTGAGTGAAACCTGTCTCGACCATCTTTTCGTGCGCGACAAAATCAAAGCAGCCTCCAGAAAAATAGATAGCTATATTATAGAACATGACATAACTGACCATCTACCCCTCATGCTTCATGTTTCAGATGACTTCGCTGTAAACTCTAGAGAATCTAACTGCCGAAATGTCTTTAAATGTATTGATATGAATAAATTGAAGCACTTAGCATCTGAGGTAGACTGGAACTACAGTTTGGTTTTTGATCAAGCAGAGGAAGCAACCAATTACCTTTTTAAAAAATTAAGTAATATTATAGAAAAGTCAGAATTTGTTAAAAACACCCTGAATAATTATAAAAAGCTTAAACCGTGGATTACAAATGCAATAATTAAATCTATGAAAAACCGAGATAAGCTGAAAAGAGCCCTTAAGCTAAACCCGTCTCCAGCAGAGATATCGGAATACAAAGAATATAGAAACCGTCTTAATAAAATAATAAGATTTACAAAAAATGAGTACTATAAAAGTAAATTTAATCAAAGCTCGCATGATATCAAAAAAGTTTATAAATTAGTTAAAGAGGTAACAAATGAAAGCCAAACAGAATGTCCTATAACTTACCTAAAGGATGAAAAAAATGACATGATTATTGATAAAAAGCAAATTGCTGATTTTGCAAATAACTTTTTTATAAATATTGGCAGAGAAATGTCAGATAAAATTGGGAACCCTCCCACACCTTTTCAATTTATAAATAGCCCTTCCTATTCAATGTATTTAAAACCGACCAACAGGAATGAAATTATTGAACATATAATGAGTCTAAAAAATAGTTGCTCTCCAGGATTAGATAAATTAACGACTAAAATAATCAAACAACTACATGTATATCTCTTGGATCCCTTAGTTCATATAATCAATCTGATTTTCAAAACGGGCAAAGTACCTAAACAATTTAAAATATCGGTTGTATCACCTATTCACAAAGCAGGAGATAAAGAATATATAAGTAATTATAGACCAATAAGTATAATCTCAAATTTAGCAAAGATATTTGAAAAATGCCTTAAGGTTAGATTGGTTGCATTCTTGGACTCAAATAAGTTGTTATCTGAGAATCAGTTTGGTTTTAGGCAAGGTTTAAGCACATCACATGCGGTTTATGAATTAGCGTCTAAAATAATGTATCATTTAAATAACGGTGATAAGTGCATCGCTTTGTTTTTGGATTTAGCAAAGGCATTTGACACGGTATCTCATCCTATGCTCCTCCAAGCACTGGAGGGACATGGAGTTAGGGGTGCTGTGTTAAGTGTATTTAGAGATTATTTAATGCATAGGATTCAGTGTGTTAGGATTGCGGACGTTCTAAGTGAACCTAAGACGGTTCAGCATGGAGTTCCACAGGGTACAGTACTTGGGCCAATTCTTTTTAATATATATGTAAATTACCTCTGCAGTCTTGCAGTTGATGGCGATGTAATTGCCTATGCTGATGACACTGTGGTGGTGTTTCATGGAGAGACGTGGGAATCAACGGGTGAAAAATTGAAGACTGATTTTGCAAAAATTAAAAACCTTCTGGACACATTTAAATTAACTCTGAATATAAAAAAAACTCATTACATTGCCTTCTCTATAACCATGGCTAATAGACCAGCATTTAATCAAATTAAACTTGATAATATTGATGAGCCTTTGAAAGAAGTAAATGAAATTAAATATTTGGGGGTTGTTGTTGATAAGCACTTGAAGTGGGACCGACATGTGCTGTATTTGAGCAAAAAAATTAGATTTTTCATTCATAAATTCTACGCTCTTCGTAATATACTGAACATTAAACTACTATTAATGATTTACAAAGCACTTGTGGTGCCACTATTGGTATATGGCATAATTGTGTGGGGTGGGATGTACGGTTCAAATCTTGGGCAGCTAAAAGTGGTGCAGAACCATATTGTAAGGATCATTCTAAAAAAACCTAGATTATATCCCACTATGCAACTTTATTCACAAGAAATAAACAATATTAAAATCTTATATATCCTTGCAGTATGTAGTTTTGTACATGCAAGTAAGAAATTAAATACAAATTATGTGTCCCACAATTATATGACCCGAGCAAACACCACTCATAACCTGAACGTCCCGCAGTCCAGGCGAGATTTAAATTTGCGTTTTGTGACATATCTTGCACCTAAATTTTACAATTTGATTCCTGCTAATATCAGGAATATTGGAAATAATAAAAAATTTAATATTTCGTTTAATATGTTCTGTTGGGAAAATCGTGAACAATTTATGCGTCTATTTTAAGTTGCTTTGAGGTAGATTGATCTGCCTATTTGTTCCATCTCTTTCTTTTTGATATTATTGTGACACTTTTTTTCTGTGATCTTAAGTTAAATCTATTACTTACAAAAATATGAAATTTTCTTTCATTTTGTGTATATCGTGTATCATGTTTTGTTTGTATAGTTGAGTGATTTTATACAAAAAATATATATTGCACGATATTTATCAATTAATTACTGTTTTGGTCTGTTTTTGCGCATACAAGTTTTTAAACTTAGGCGCTCATATATTATAGAGAAACCTTGTTTTTGTTTCGTTAATTTACAGATATATATTATTTTTATATTGGTAAATTTTGGTTCTGCTGAATAAATGTGGTAGAGTTCAGGGCGTACTGTTCTCTCCAACAACTCAACTCAACTCAAAAATCTTCAAAACTACTGAACTGAAGTGCATTAATTTTATATCATTATGAAGGCAATTGAAAGACCTTTAAACTAAGGTATCCCTCGACCCCCCTTTCCATTTAAGATTTTGGGGGTGGTGTCACCCCCGCTTAGGGGGCTGCACGTGCTTACGTGATTTTTTTGCCAAACTTGTGTCCCCATCGAAAACAAAATCGCCGGGTCTGAGCGTTTAAAAAAAAAACTGAACTGCCAGTAAATGCGTCTGTTTCGTTTACAATGCGCCACCCTGTATATGTGTATACACAATCATAGACATTTTGAACAGTTATTGAAAATGCAATAGGAGAACTTTCGTTGAAGGCTTACACCTGATGTAATACATGTAAATTCCACACCTGTTAAGTAAGTGTACCTTGTTCATTGGGGATCCCAAAACATATCGAATCTAAACGATGTTTTTCTCCAGTTAAGAAGAATACTTGTCTGAAAATGATTTAATTCGTGATCAACAATCTGGATTCAGAGAAAGCTAAAGCACAACAACCACCTGTACTCTGTACTTGTTGATATGATCACCGCTGACGACAAGGATGATGGTAGTGTCCTGTTACTCCTTGACGTTTCTAAAGCATTTGATAAAATTAATCATGACCACAGAAAGTGGTTTTAGGAAACAATACTTCTGGACCAAGAGATATTACATCTGTAGTTCCTCAAGGGTCTCTTCTAGGCCCGTTGCTGTCAGAAATACTGATGTAGATGCTCAAAGGAGAAGTTACGCTTCCCCCTCTTCATTAATAAAAATAATGAAAAGAAAATTACGTAAATAACGAATTTGCTCATTCACGTTAAGCTTATTGCGAATGTTGGGTACAGAATTGTCACTGCTATAACCGTTATTATTATTGTTTACTACTAGTAAGCACAGAGTCTATTTCATGACAAACAGTATTGTTGTTGATTGTATTTATTTTTACTTTTATTCCAGAAGTTTAAATGTCATCTCATAAATTGAAATATTTGCAAATGAGTGGGAAATGAATGATGTGTGGACGTCTTCTTTATTCTGCGGCTACGGAAGGCCGAGCTTTGAGGTGAATTAGAACGACCCCGCTGAGGAGCAGGTATAGCATTGCGCGCGTAGTTTAACACGCGGCTGATGAATTTCCGCAGGAGTAACTGTTTACGTTTAAAAACCGAATTACTGATTACAAACAAAGCGGTACAACCACACTATTTAAATCGACAAGGATGTTAAATTGTCGGAAAAGTCATGACGTATATGCAACAAAGTATGCAATTGCATGGTTGGAAGTACGTGAGTCAATGACATTTGTATGTTGATTGTGTAGTTTGACAGTTGACACTTCAAGCTTCATTTGCACCAAAAAATTAAGTGATTTATTTGAGTCTCGTCGGTTTTAGAGGACGTTGAAGATGGACGACCAAACTGTGCATTTTCGTCACATTTTGCTGTATTACTTCCGCAAAGGCAAGAACGCAAGACAAGCGCGTGAAAAGTTGAGAAAGGTTTATGGAGAACATGCACTACAAGAACGGCAATGCCAGAGATGGTTTGAAAAATTCCGAGATGGGGATTTTGATATCCATGACGCACCTCGATCAGGGCGGCCTACTGAGTTGGATAGTGACGAATTAAAGGCATTGGTAGGACCAAACCCACATTACACCACACGGGAAATTGCAGAAACCTTAAAAATCCATCATTCAACCGTTCACGACCATTTGAAGAAACTGGGATACGTAAGCAAACTCGATCGTTGGGTACCACACGAACTGAGAGAGGTTAATTTGACGGCGCGTGTAGACATCTGCGATATGCTCCTTAAACGTGAGGAAAACGATCCTTTCTTAAAGCGCTTGATAACGGGAGATGAAAAGTGGATTGTTTACAACAATGTGGTTCGCAAACGGTCTTGGTCCCGAAGTGTAGATACGCGTAACACGATCGCGAAAGCAGAGAGTCATCAGGAAAAGGTGATGCTCTCTGTTTGGTGGGATTTTAAAGGGATCGTGTTTTTCGACCTCCTGCCAAAGAACCAAACCATCGATACAACTGTGTATTGTCGGCAATTGGACAGTTTGCAACAATCCATCATGCAAAAACGTCCGGAGCTCATTAATCGCAAAGGAGTTGTGCTCCACCATGACAACGCGAGACCGCACACAAGTTTGCTCACTCGTCAAAAGTTATTGGAGTTAGGATGGGATGTGTTACCACATCCAGCATACTCGCCTGATCTTGCCCCATCTGATTTTCATTTGTTTCGGTCACTTCAAAATTCCTTGCGAGAAATACGCTTTACTTCAGATGAAGCTGTACATCAGCACCTTGTTCAATTTTTTGCCGGTAAAGACAAATCCTTCTACGAGCGAGGAATTATGAAGCTGCCTGAAAGATGGCGAAAGGTCATCGATCAAAATGGGCAATACATTATTGATTGAAGTTTGTGCTGTATATGAATAAAATGGCCTTAAAATAAACAAAAAAAGCGTCATGACTTTTCCGACAACCCAATATATCCTAGTCATTTTGAAATGTGACAGCTGTTTGAGTCACTGATTGTGTAGAACATCCTCCTGACCGTTACGCCACTCAGGTAGAGTTCACCAACTTACAAGGGGAGGCGGATGGTGGCAAGGAAAAAGAATGTCATTATGGTAACATCTTGAACAAAGGGCCGAATTTTAATCGAGTGTACTCGAAAAATGCTTGGCTGCTGTAAATAGCCGTTGGAGATACCGCTCTTTTTTTATAAAACAGGACGCTTTTGGTGTCGGAAAAATGTAATAGCCAGAAGGTGTATTTTGGTGCGAGAAGGAAGTGAAACTGCTTCTGCTCACAGATGGGTGCGCAAAATTGACGCTTGCCGAGGACCCACTGAAATTGGTATATTTCCTGTTTTACATCATAGAATAAAATGCTAAGAACTGTATACAATATTGAGCATTGAGGAGAAAACTGTATGTTATTAACCTCCGAAAAAACATAAAACTCCTATATTGCGGCTATATCGCTGATGAATGTGTATGTTTCACTGGCCGTCAAATAAAAAGTTAGACGCAGAATTGAGAATTTACTAACATTTAGGCCACTTCTGTGGCGTTTTTGAAGTACAAATCAAAAAACGACTGACAAGTTAGTTCTAATGCTAGTAGATTGGACATGTTACTGGTCTGAATCTTTGGAGCTTTGAGACACAATGCACAAGGTTTTTGATGATACATTGTACTCAACAAGTCAAGGTATGTTTTATATTTGTCTGTCTTCCTGGTGAGCGTTCATTTCATTCTTTTACTGTACAGCATGCGATGCCTTTGCGGTGAAGTGCTATTCCGTCTCCATGAACAATGCAGTTGCAACAATAGCAGCCTAAGATTGCATAACAGTAAATCGGTTTGCTGTGGCAACAGTTCTGGGTGGGTTTTTGCGTTCTAGAAGTCGCTTGGCCTTTTTGAGGGCGATGAGCGTGGGTGACATGTCTGGTACATCAAAAAAAAAAAGAAGACATAAGCTTAGGCTCGCTTGTCGGTTTGGAAACGTGGAGCGTCCTTTGAAAGCGGGAATGCCAACCTCTGGCGGTCCTGGACATTGATAGGTTTGCGCGGTGCCTGTTTCAAAATTTTAATGTTGGTTTTATGAGATCTCAACATGGTACTGGATGTTTTGGGGAGTCAAAGGAAAATAGTATATAGAGGCGACAAAAACGAATAAACTAATTGGGAGACAGGTGAATATGAAGTGTAGAAAAATAAAAAAGGGTCACACCTAGGTGACCTTTTTCCGAAACGTCAGTAAAATTTCACTTCTACATCTGTGATGTTATTTGGCCGCGAGTGAAACATAAAAACTTACACAAAATGTAAATTCTGCTTTTGGTGTGATTACGGTACTTGTCCGTCTGTTGGCACCTTTCAGCTATTCTCAGGGCTGCGCCAACTGGCAGAAATATGAAATATGTTGGCAATTCGGGACTGACATGCATCAAATTGCTATATTCGTACTAAATTTGTTCAACATGTTCATAAGTAATATCATAAGGGCATCTAATTTTTCCGAAAAAAAAATTAAAAAACACGTTGCTAAGTAATATTTTAACACGAAGCATGAGCGCTGGTGGCAGCAAAAATCCGAGATGAAGACAAGGATTTTTGCACCTGCACGATGTGTGATGCAGAGTTTGCACTTGCCACACTATGGCTATGAACACAGTCGCACTTAACAGTCGAAAATAAATACCAAAATGATCAATATAGGCTGACATAACTCAAAAATCCAGCTCTATTAATTAGACAGGTACTGACGTTCATAGAGGGTTTGTGCCACAGATGCTTGTCTTGTGATCAGAGCTCTTTGTCCGATCATCCTAATCTCTTCAACTTTTTTCACATGCTGTGCCATAACTGTTGTCTAG
Organism: Acanthoscelides obtectus; assembly: GCA_963669975.1. NCBI lineage: Eukaryota > Metazoa > Arthropoda > Insecta > Coleoptera > Chrysomelidae > Acanthoscelides > Acanthoscelides obtectus. The sequence goes on from CAVLJG010000010.1 coordinate 35,197,096, forward strand.
ATTTGTTGCGTAGCCTGACATTTAAAGCATAAATCAAATTTTATGGATTCAAATTTCATATATATATATAAACACACTCATTTTTCTATTTGCTTAGCTTAATACACACTATGGAGATGACCTCTTTAAGTACTTCCATCTGGCTTTAGTTTCAGTGAAAAACATGGCGAGCAATGGTAGCAGAACATTTACTTGCGAAGAATTGAAAGGTGAATTATGTTAAAAAATAGTAAATACACTGAATCTATAGAGCCATCATTTCAAGAAACTATAATGTGGAAAATAAATCTGTTTGACTAAGTGCTCATATTCCAGAGACGATAAGAGCACACTCCAACTTTTTCTATTTCGCAAATAAAGTTTTCCATCATATTCTAAATAACTAAGCCGTATCTTAGATGCCTTTTCACGCTCCAAAAAGTTGGGAAAAAGTCAAGAATTTAATATGTGCTGGGCTGGAAATGTGTACACATGGAGCGGCTGAAAGGCAAGTGTCGAGAATATTAAGCCGGAAGACTAAATTTATGGCTGACATTTCGATCAGAGAGGATGTGGAAAGGACATATCACAATCGTCTTCGTCGGATTTGCCGATTGCAATTTCTATCAATATGTAGGGATATGCGAGATTTGATATTGAAATGACAAGCTCGACTGTCACCGCTATAAAAACCAAATATATGGCTTTCTTCTCAGTCTCCCACGTGCTCCAACGACGGGGGTTGATGATGAGTGCGGTATATTGAAAGATATTTTTCTTGGGAATGGAATCATATTGATAAAACGCTATATATGCAGAGTCCAGGCCATATAAGATCTGCTTGCTGTCCAGCTATGTGACCGTAAACAACAATATACACTTTGCATGGATTTGTTTTATGCTATTTAGCAATAATCAATACAGTCTAGGTCTAGCCGTTGGAGACAGACAACGGAAAGCAAGCAAATTAATATGGTCTACCCAAAAATTTAGTATCTAGTACGCGGAGAGGTGGTACTGTCACCTATGAGTAGTTCTCCAAATGTGGTACTACTGACTCCTACGTTCTATGCGAAAGCCTGGCAAAAAACGAAATGAATTTAAAATAGGTGAAAATTATTATTTAAGCTTAATACCTTGAACAGTAGGTTGGCCATGGAATCATAACTTTGCTTACACCACCTTTACCATGGAAGACTACTAAAGTTTTCGGTGTATGGTTCGACACTATTTAACGACAATATTAAAGTGTTTCTGTTGTGCTGTGTGTTGGAAATATTTGCATCTGAACATGGATGATAATATAGAGAGCACGAACCTTCATTTGGTGTAACAGATATCTGTCATTATTGATGTTCCTGTGTACACCGTGAATTCAACGGATTACTGTCTTAGCTTCACTCCTTTGTAGCAGTATTCAGATAGGTTTTTAATAACGTTTCGTCCTTTGCCCCAGTTGAGGTAAGTCAAACCGTGAATCTTGAAGTACTGCCAGACAAAATCCAGTTGGTTTTTGCTAATTATCAGTATGTAGCTTTATATACTGATATATTCAACTCAATAACTACCAGATAAGGTAAAGTCAGGAACTAACGTGAGGTCCTTCAAATGCAATTTAAGAAGGTTTCTGATCGATCAGAGTTTTTATAGCCTTGAAGAGTTTTCCTCTTGTAGACATTTTAAATATTTTAAATGTGGAAAATTTGTTTTTATTGTCACCTGTTTTATTTTATTTTACTGTTGTTTTACTGTTATTTTGTCCCTAGTTTTAAGTTATATTGACAATTCCTATATGGTTTTTTGTAACATCAACGGAAAAATGAAGAATTTGAATTTGAATTATATCATTTCAGCTGGTGCTTATTCAAATTTTTCGAATTTGTTCATTAAGTGGACTTAAAATATCCTTCAGATGCCTTCTTACAGACAAATTGACTTCTCATTTGGCCTCAACAGTTGAAGTGACCTTGAAATGACCTTCAGATGCCCTTGACTACTCGATCGCAGATTTGGACCTAGTAACCAGAAAAATCTAAATGACGTGCGGTTGGGAGCGACTGCTCAGCATCTTTTGAAATTATATTATATGATATTACCTTGAACAACTGACAAACTAGCCTCAGATTTGGGATTAAAGACCGAAAAAATCATGTTATACTAAAAATCGATGAATCTTGTAGCTCTTCGGTGTTCTAGATCTGCTTCGATGGCAGTTTCCCATTATTTCTGTATGGTAAGTCCGGTTAGATGAAATGGAGGAGTGTCTCCCAGCACATGGGCGTCTCGTTACTGAGAGGAGCACTAAGTGCCCAGTATATCAGCAGCTTTGACGTAATACGCTAAAGATGTATAAAGTAAACACGAACTACGTAGGATCTGTTTGATTTCCGTCTCTGCGACCATAACCGTATACAAAGTTGTTTTATGTTCCTTATCAATCATCATATTGAAAAACTCAGGATGTAGTACTCGAAGAGGTGACCTTGCCATCTATGAGTAATTCACCAGACGCAGTATATGTAGAGTGTATTTTACGAAAACTATTTTTTATACTGTATATACTTTTATTTGGCTTGCTTCGTGCATCATACTTATGGTCTAAATACAGGGTGCGGCAGAGAGGATGGACGGTTTTAAAAAAATCATAAAATAGTTAATTTTTACTCGAAAACAAATTTATTGATGGAATCAGGTTCACAAGGAAATAGCATTTGAGACAGTCAAGTGTGGAAAATCATATCAGGCATGTGGTGGCCGAAATCGTTAAAGCAGTGCTCGCATAAGGATAAATCTGGGGACCGAGGAGGCCAATGAACATCGCCAAACCTGGAAATAATGCGACCAGGGAAGAGAGGGAGAATAACGTCCATGTATGCTCGGGCTGTGTGGGCGGTCGCCCCATCCTGCTGGATCCATATGCAAAATTCGCCTTACCGAACGATCACTAAGGCGAAGTGAAGCAGCATGTTTCTGGGCAGATCGAATCGGGCAGCGAAGAAAGACCTGTCGAACGCGTTCAACATTTTCAGGAGTTCGAACTGTTCGCGGCGCTCCTCTTGGTCTTCTGTTGATCAGTTCACCACGCCTGCGAAGTGGTTCAACCCAACGAAGGATGGTGTTTCGAGAGGGAACAGCTCTATTCCGATGAATGTTGAAGTGGCGACGAAACTCACGCCGTACTACGATGACTGACTCATTATTTCGGACGAAACAATCATAGGCGAAAACGCGGTACTCCACCATCCAAGGCTCCATAACGACAACTGGTAAAATAATGGTAGGATCTCACGAGTCAAACGGCACCCTCCTCACCTCTCTCGTAGACGGAGGCGGAGAGTACTACCCATCCCAAAAACGTCCGTCCTCTCTGCCGCACCCTGTATATAACAGGTTTACCTCTACCAATCGTAAGTATAATTTTATAGAAATACAATTTATGTCAATTCAAAAAATCTGTTGAACAGTTGAATTGTTTTATACGTTGAGTTTATTATGTACCTTCTTTAGAATCTTTTCTTGTAATCGATGTAATGATGGAATGTAAGAGTTTTGTGCTGCACCCAACGCTGCATATGCTATGAGACATGATTTTCAATCAGTGACCTGTATATTATTTTCATTTGAGGTAATGTTGGTATACTACTAATAATGTTGAGCTTATGTAGTAGATGTCTTAATCTTTTTATGGGAAAATTTATGTAAATAACCCACTTTAGATGGGGAAATATCAAGGTCCGAAGAAATTTGATTGATAAACTTAGTTCAATTGTTAAGTTCTTAGGGTGACTTTGGATTATAAGTTCTCTGTAGTTTGATTATATTAGGTAGTTTTCCAGAATAGCAGCAGCATGGAACCTGGCTTTGCCTACCTCCAACAAAAATCTAAGCTTAAGCCTATATGGCTTGAATGTCTTACATATTATGCTTCTTCTGTAGTAGGGTAGACTGAAAACTATATCAAAATCAAGCGTCCTGAAAATTGTTTGATGTTTGTTGAACAATTCATGCAGAAAAGTGTACAAGATTCTATTTTAACCACTCTGCTTATTAATTATGAAGTCACCTAAGATGCTTATACCCATTAATCCTTTCCCAAGTTCATGTTTACCGTCACCACGTTACGTTCAGTGTCTTCGCGAGGTGCACAACAAACTAATTAAATTATTTAACGAATACATGAGGAAAGTTCCAAGTTTTAAGCAAATAACCTGATAGATGCTTGGAAGCGTGTGAAGACATAATTCAAGACATGAACGTATAGTCCAAGAGTCGGGCGTTACGAAAGGCTGTAGATAGAGTTACATGATGCAGTTATTTTTCATGCTCAGACAGAGGCCTAAATAGCAAGGCACCGTAACTGCTACAAGCAGTTTGCAGTTACCTTGGTAAGCTGACTTTCCAACCGCCTAAAATTAACAGAATTTAAAATAACCTCCTCTGGCTGGCTGTTCCACAATCTCGACACCTTAGGAACAAAGGAGTTGTCGTATCGGGCAGTGCTAGATGGGGGGCAGAAGCCTGGCGGATCCACCTGGCACGCCCAACACGCGCCGGCATCATGGAGGGGAGCTCTGGAGAACAAAGTTTGCTGGCATAGTGGTAGAACAGAGTCAGATGGCCGACCACCCATCGATATCGAAGGGGTATGACACTGTCTGTTAGTGAAGTGTCGTCGACCAATCGGTCCATACTGAACAGCATCCAATATGGACTCAGAAGTCGGAGCCGTAGGGTTTTATTTTGTACAGAGTGAGAATGTTATGTTGAGAAGCGCACCTTCTAATTTTAAACAAGTCCAAACAAATGCCTCCTTGGCAGAACTCGGTCATTCATCGAACCCAGGTGTATGCTAGCAGCTCCTTGCTAGTCAAGATTAAGTCGAAGCATAGAACTCTACCAGATTTTTGCTTGTCAAATTTTAAATCTCTTGTAAGAGTCGCTACTAGTCCTCTTCTCTTCAGCGGAATAATAGAAGGAGAGATATAAAATAACTAACATGGCAACATGAATTTCTGACGATATTTCCGCTTTAGTTGCTTGGTGCACAAGTTCAAGGTGAAGCTGACGCAAAGGTGCTTGCCTAGATGTATGCAATGTCAGAAAACGCGAACCTCCCGCTCGGCCTCAACCCCTCTCCAATCTCAATGACGCATTTTTGTCCATTGCAGGGAGACTGCAGCAGAAAAACAGTACTGCTCTGTTATGTTCTCTTTTCTAGACTATAGACAATGAGTTAAGTTAGAATTTATCTTAAACTCCGATAAAATTGTGCTTGAGAGTACGTAGATAAGTTCTATAGCGCCGAAAGGGTCAGTAGTAAGGACGTTCGTTTATAGGATGAAGACTTTTATCATATAATATAATATGATTTTGAGATGTTCAAGCAAAACTGTATGACCAATTGGGAGTCAGCATCCTGTGATATTTGTATGAGCGCATTATAGTGGACAAAACGTAAGCCTTATAAAATAGTAGACAGATATTAGCACTTGCTCCCCTTTTAAACTTTGCGATTATTTAAAGAAGATTGATACCTTTTTTACAACCTTTATCTTTTCTACGAATGTCTTAAATGGTAGTTTCTGACCCAAAACAATTCCTAGATAAGAAAGCGCCATCTATGAGATAAAAGCAGAACATGAAAATAAATTCAGAAATCTACATCGACTAGAGTGAGAGTGATTGGTTCTGCTTGTGTCCCGAAGATGGCGATATGATGTTCAATCCCTTTTTTTATCTCCGTTTTCATTGGGTATCCCAGATGGAATACGTTAATAAATCATCAGTAGCAGAACAAAACACTCTATTTCCAGATATTCAACATATGTTTTGCTATTGGGACTAGAACCTTTCAGATTCCTGTTTTGATGCCTATGTTTGGCTATCTTTAGACTACGCAAATAGTGATAGTCTATGCTCGTATCAATAATACTATTCACTGCACCCAGTCTCATCTTGTACTTTAATGCACAAGTTTTCATGGCTTCCGGCTCTTGGACCACATCATACGACAAAAAAATTCCTTCAGAACAAATTCATATTATTTCTGAGATGGAGGAAACTTTAAATTGTCGCATGTGACGCTTCGTGGAAGTTAGATTGGGTTTTTATGAGCGACCTTGTTATTTCAATATCACATTTCGCAGATCCTTACGGTTGATAGGAAAATGGTTGAGGCTTATGCATATATGTGGAGGCATATTTGCTTGTCGTGCACCAACATCATTTTTGTCGTGTTTGTAAGATGCTGTTATAGAAATTTGGATGGAATTTATCGAATTTCGTATTTTATAAAGAAGATACATATTAATAATAATATTTATAATAATAATTTTTATTTCCACAGGCAAGAATGTATAAGTGTACGTGCACATACAAGGCGGAATCAAGCGAGGCGTGGCGTTGCGAGGAAGGCGGAAAATACAAACTAATATAATTCAATGCGAGGGTGCATACTGGTGACGAGCCGTAGCGAGTCGTGACGAGTTCGCGGCGAGCGATCCTCTCCAAAACAAATCAGTTTGTCTTTGAGTGTGAAAGATTGCGCATCAAATATGGTGGATATCGAAAAATTAATAAATGAGATATTTTTGCGAACCCCTATATACGGGATCAAACAAGTTCTTTACATCATAATCGTGATGTAATATCGAAAATGAGGCAGGAAATAGCAGCTTCTTGAGGAATAACAAGTAAGTAGTAAACACATGTTGAAAGGGTACAGCTCCTTCATTATTAAAATATTACATAAAACAATTCCTTATATCCCTAGCTTGTTCTGTAAAACTATTATTTTTCCTATTTTTCTTTAAATCTGTGTTTTCCTTTGTGTCTTCTATAAGGACAATACCTTCTTTATCAATAATTATATTATGCAACACACAAATGCAATTAACAACTTTTTTCGGCATTTTCTGGAGATGTTTCTGTTGCTTTTGTTTAAATACGCCATTTTGCAGCAAGCTCAATCACAGAATATCCCAAAGTCAAAACCAGAAGATGATTCATATTACTTTTTAATGAGTCTCCATAAACCTTTAAATGATCTCCCGATTGATCGAAAAATGTTAAAATACGGGAATTACTTTATAGTGAAATTATCGGTGCAAACCAATATAATCAAAATACAACAAATGGTTTAAATGTTCAAAATTCTGCAGTTAACATATTCTTTCCCATTCAAAGCACTCAGTACCTAAATCCATCATCTTTATCTTCCGTTTATTTAGATATGTCAGCTAGTAACAGTAATGATAATGACCTATTGTATTACCATAGAATGTAATTAGTCAGTAAGAGAAGAAATAAAGTTTTTTTTACACAGGTACACTGAGAACTAAATTTTTTCATAGTATACATAGTTAATTCGTACTAGAATATGTTAATACTGTAAGTATGTGAAAAAACACTAATGAAATATGTCACTAAGTGCCAGTATTTTCAATTCTGGATAAGTTTTCCATATTTACAATTGTGACAACAATCTGCTATGGTAATTATTTCAAGGATAAATTTACTGGTAGATGAAAATACCGGCGCTAAGTGGAAAATACTATAAATATACTCAGACAAATACATTATATTGTTTACTTTAAATAGTTGATCTTTTTCTTTGAAATGTTCCCTTTTATTTTAAATTCCTTATGCTAGACTGCTTCTCGTATATTATAATTTATTACTAATAAAATAATGCTAAAGATGGATCAGCGCACCAGCGAATACGAAATAAACATAAAAGTAGAGTTAATATAAAACATGCAATATTTTTCTCTTTGAGTAGGTAGGTATTTAATATAATACGACCCTTAAGGTTAATTCTAGCTTCTCAATAGAACTGATGGATTTTCCAAAATTTGCATTTTGTTTCTGGATACGCCTTTGTACTTGTCCTAAAATATGAGAAAAAGTACCTTCATTCATTCGAAAATATCTGTAAAAACCTTTCGGAGTCTTCTTGTAAACTTTTGTACAAATGAAAAAACTCTCCATATCTTTCTCTCGATTGATTGATGTTGTGTGTATAAACGTCGTTTTATTAGAGGATTCTCCGATAGTAATAATAAAAAAAACGTTGTGTCCATCGCGACTGTTCACTGACTACTCTGGGAGAGTAATAAAAATCCGCCTTTTCAAACGCGTTCAATATGCACAGAAATCTCTAGCGTTTGGTCTCGCATCGCTACGTATCGCAACGACTCGCTCGCTTCCTCTTTCTGTGTGCACGTACACTAACATAATGAACAGCGTCAGTTGTACTCATCAGTAGGTGCGCAAAACCGGTATATAAAAACAGATTTGATCTATACATACCAACATACAAGAATCTAAAAGAATATACAAACATGACTAAGAAGATATAGAGACAACACTGTTAAAAGCTAATAGTTGTAGTTAAAATAACAGTACAGCACTTATGCTTAAAATAATAAGGTTATATGAAATAATAAATTTTTTTTTAGTAGGAAATCCTTGAGCTTTATTTTAAACAAATTTACACAGTTGTCTAAATCCTTTATTTAACTTCAGTTAAATTTGCGCCTTTAGCTGATATTGAGGCTGTTGCTTAATCAGTGAAGAGGTATAAATTAAGATGTACGTAATATCATTCAAACAAATTATAATAATTGAGAAAGTTGTATTTTCCAAGCAGTCGTATCTCGTTAGATGGGTTAGAGGTACATACATAGATTACCTTTGATCTATTCTAAGGACTTACCGCGAATGCTATATTTTTTTGTTAATAGAATGTGATGACTGACGCAACTGAAAGCCTTACTTAGGTCGCAGAGTATTCCCGCACGTCAAAAGAACTGACCGATACAACCGTGCCTTTGTTCTTAGAGTGTCGAGATTGTGGGCTTCTTACAGTTCTGCCAACCTTAGGCACTTTAAAAATCGGATTTAGCTCTTTGAGCTCTTTATTGCAGTCGCGGCGCTGCGGTAGAGTTTCTGCCTACGCGGTGAGTATGAATAAAAAACTTCAACTATCACTAGGATTCGTGTTAACTAAAGGTACTGCTATATGCTAAGATGCAAAATAAAATAATTCTAATTGTTGCAATATGTTAACACAAAAAGTTCCAGTGCATGCTTAGTGCTGGCCGTCCATCGTAGCAACACTGGCGTTACATGAATATGCAGAGGCTAATCGGTTTCAACGCGCGGAAAAATGAGAAAAAGGTGTTTCCGGCACCGGCGGACTTTACCCGGACCCGGAGCCAGTCCTGATAATGCAAATCGGTCCGAATAAGTTTAGCAGTGGCGGGGTCAAAATTGTGAACCACATACCACATATATGTAGGTGCGGCAGGTACTGTTCGTCTGTTTGATTATGGTATTACCATCTGTGTAAAATAACTGTACTACTGATTACCACGGGTGCTTGCAGGAATTTTGTCCAAAAAGCGCAAACAAAAACATGGCGGTAGAAAGAAACATGGTTTTTCGCAAGCAAGCCACGTAAATTGAATATCTACCCGAATTAACTTTTTTCCAAAAATATCACTGTCAGGTGAGTAGTTCAATAAACAAAAATCCTTTTTTTCGATTGGTGCAATTTGTGTCTAGGTCACAAACAAAGAAACATGTTTTTTTAGCTACGAGCCGTATCGTCAGTCGTACCTACAACTGAAGTCAGGTGAGAAGTATTTTTTTTATTTAATATGAGATTCAGGTTCACCTCTTACAGAAATCGTATAATCTTTTCTAGTTTGAGGGACATTTTACAAGAAATCGACCATATTCATTAGATTACTCCAAAAACGCATTATCACTGGTCGAATTTGTGCCATAGGTGAAAAGTGTGCGTAGCGGGATTAGAAAAATCGGTCCTTAGAAGCATTAACAGATTATCGCGTCCCCACGCGGTGATAACATCCACATCGATCGTCAGAGAGGACGTCGCTACTACACAATCGACTTTCTTGCGGCCCAAAGGGATCTTTAACATTTTCCTATTAGGTCATATTTCGAAAGCTTCGAGTTGTTCCGATATTTGAGCTATTATCTTTCACGTTTTGACCCTGTCAGTGACAAGGTCGTGCGTGATATACCTTTGTTCTTAAATATGTATATTTCCCAACTCGTTCTATGGGTCAGCCGTCCAGCTTGAATTGGAAATTGCTTGCTTGGTTCTTTGATATAACCATGAATTTTGTTTCACTTGTGGTAAAGATTAACCATCTCGCAGGGCTTTCTCTTGATCTTGATGAATCAAGGTTTGCTAGTATTCTAGTGAATTTAGAATTACCGGCATAACGCATTATTTCACTCCAAATCTTCACTGTTCAAGTGAGTAGGGTGACTTTCTAAAGATGACTCGATATGAGGTGGAACTCCACCCCTGTCTCACTCCCTATCGATGCGCATATCACTTGTAGTCAAATTATTCACGCTTACTACTGCCATGTGGCTAGCAAAATACGTTGGCAGCAATATACATATACATATATACACATATATATATATATATACAGGTATATATATATACAGATATATATATATATATATATATATATATATATATATATATATAACTTGAGACGTGGTCATTGTCGTCTAAACCAGTTAGGTGAAAAATTAAAGCTTCCGTGGTGTGTGGCTTCACGACGTAATGCTCTAATGTTTTCTAAATAATTTTTAATCTGTCTTTAACTTGTCTTGTCATATTTTATATAATTTTAACCATTGTACCATGTATCCAGCTCTCACCATGTTACTGGACGTTTCCCTCATCCTATACGAAAACAACAATTAGCAACATCCTCACATACTACTGTAAGTTGATTCAATTTAAATTCATTTTACACTTTTGTTGCTACTGTTATCATTGTAATTGCAGCTCCTGATGATGATGGCAAAGTCCATTGAAAGCTAGAGAGAATTAAAAAAAGTATAAAGAGTCCTCTTTGCTTAAATTTTGTCGAAGTATCCAACAAAAGGCGGAAGCTTTAATTTTTCACCTATATATATATATGTATACAGTGGAATCCACTTATAATGAACTTGCTTATAATGGAAACACCTATAATGGACACAATTTCAGGTCCTATAAATAATTGCATGTAAAATCCTCGGATAATATACACTCGCTTAAAATAGACCTATTAGAGCTATTTTGGTAGTTCCCCTGGCTTCGCTGTTTACATTCGTACTTGGCCACAAGTGTTATACTGTATTTATTAGAGTTATAAACGAAAAGTTCACAATAATTAGTGAGCTTGAGCAGGGTTCATCTCAAGCAAATATGATGTGCTCGTATGGCTATAAAAAATCCACTGTGTCAAATATTTTGGGAAAACCGTGACAAAATTAAAAATGATTGTAAATCAAATAGTCAAAAGAAAAAAATGCGGCTATCGCTGCATCCCCAAGCCGATGATATGCTGTTTAAATGGTTTCAACATAAGCGTGCTAATAATTTTCCAATAAGAGGACCTATGCTACAAATAAAGGCCGAAGAATTTGGGAAATTGATTGGAGATTACTTCAAATGTAGTTTCGGTTGGCTAGACAGGTTTAAGAAAAGACATAACATTGTTTTTGGAAAAATGTGTGGTGAGTCAGCTTCAGCCGACAAGAACGTTACCAATGACTGGATCTCGCAAGTTTGGCCCGTAATATCCAGTGATTATTCACATGATAACATGCTCAGTGCAGATGAAACTGCAATATTTTGTAAAATGCTACCTGATAAAATTCAAAAATTAAGAGGTGAAACTTGCAATGGAGGGAAACTATCAAAAGAGCGAATAACTGGTATAATTTGTGCTAATGTTTCTGGAATTTAAAAACGGAAACTACTGATAATAGGTAAGTGAATGAATAGAAATTCATGTTCTACTTTTTTAGATATTCAATGGCAGTGCTGCAAAGAATTATGACTTTTTTTATTTCAGAGAAACTTAAGAATCACAAGTGTTTCAAAAATGTTAAAACAATTCTCGTCGATTATGTTGGAAATAATAAAGCTTGGATGACTTTATCAATTTTTGAAGAATATTTAAAAAAGCAGGACGCTGAACTTGTTAGGATAAATCGTAAAATTTTGCTCTTGATCGATAACTGCCCCGCTCATCCAAATATCTCACTTAATAACATCAACCTTCATTTTTTTCCACCCAATGTGACATCAGTTCTGCAACCAATGGACCAGGGTGTTATTTGGAGTCTTAAACAAATGTATCGGAAACATATGTTGAAAAGCTGTCACCATTTTAGATGCTATAAATTTGCTTACTATTGCATGAAAATTGGTTACTCCAGAAACGATTCGTGATTGTTTTCGTCATGCTGGCTTAGTGAAAAACATAACTGAAATAGTCAACGATTTTAATCCACAAGACGAGTTCCATTAAGTGATTTACTGAAAATTAATAGTTTACTGAATATAGACAAATTTAATGAGTTTGACACAGGAATTGTCAGACTCCTATTTGGTTAATGAAGGATCCGTTCATAACGAACAGGAAGACGAACTAGAAAACAACGATGAATAAGAGCTTCCAGTGACAACTAAGTAGGCATTAGTTTGCGTGAAAAAGTTGCAACGTTATTTTCAGCAAGAAGAAGACAGTACCAAAAAAACAATCTGTTCAACTGAAAACTACTAGCTTTTTTACCAAATAATTTACGGTTTTTATACATACCTACACATTACGTGTGCCTGTAATATGTTTATCAGATTCTGAAAAAATGCAAGTTTCAAAATTATGTATAACTTTTTTGTATGTGTCTTTATTTATGTAATTCTTGTTAAACAAACACATTTTAAGCTTTTAATATGTTATTTCTGCTGTTTTTTTCATTAAAAAAAGTGTTTCTTTTAAGATGGTCATCCGCCTATAATAGTCTATTTGTCACAGTACCGCCAAGTCCATTATAAGCGGGTTGCACTGTATATATAGATTAGTTTGATATGCTGTACCCTACTGAATGGTTTTAGATAGTCGATGACACATACAATGATAGGTGAATCTGTTGGAAGTTTCTGTGTTGCCTCTGTTCTATGAATGATTTCGTATTGATTAGATTTAAAAGTGATGTTTCTAATGTTTGTGCAATTTTCCCAAATTGTTATGTTGCTGAAAGCCTTTGTGAATAAGTAACAACACTCGATCCTTCGTTCTACACGACATAATAATCAGTTGACCGAACAGACAGCCATGCTTCGTCGGATTGGTCAAACAACAAAGGGGTATCCGATCCGATGTGATCACATGCTGTTGAATATTGATATCTCTGCATCGATATCTTGGTATCGAGTGACTTAGCTTGGACCCCTTGAACCTCATAATCCGCCACTGAAGCTTGGATCCATGTGATGCGTTGGACCTCAACGGCATTAATAGTTCAGGACCAGATCGAGATTTGAATACCGAAGCGCCTCGCCCACGACAGAGATATAGTACAGTTGAAATATTCGATTAAAGTCTAGAGATTATTTTGTTGCACATTGTAGAGCGCACTAATAACTACAGTCCTTAGTGTGAGCGAAAACTATTTTACTAGGAAGATAAATGTTACTAAAGTTCATGCTTAATGTAAATCTAGGTTCAAACGCATTTGGACGTGAAGGTACGTTCGTCCCAAAATGAATGTATCTAGTTACATAACTATAAACGAAAATATCGTATATATATGGTGAGGGTGTCCAGTGAGAAAGTTTACATTTCAAATTTGAATTATGCGGCGACCATATACGTGAGGAAGTGGGGAGAGGTCTTGATCGACGCGTTCGGCGTGCGAGTTAAATAATCACAATGGAAGGTTGGACCCAGGGGGGTGAAACTCATTATGAGCGAATGGGAAACAAAGCACTGTTGCGGGTGCACAATATTACAACCATGTCGCACCCTGAAAAAATGATGGCTGACGTTGTCTGATTGGTCAGATTTAAATTTCCGGCGGGTTTCTTCCTGTGGCTGTGCTTTGCAAAAATAATATTACTTTTTCCGCAAGCCATTTTCGTTGAGCGTAACATAAACATTTCATTTTGATTGAATAAAGCCCCTATTATGTTATTTGAGCCATACTTGTTCAGAGTTGTGAAGTATAAAAATGTAAGTACCGAAAGTTGTAATATATTTGTAAATACTACAAGACATACTTCAACTCAAAACTGTTTCTTTTACCAGGTGATCCAAAGTGATCCCTGTCAGTAGCCAGGTTTCAGCAGATGCTGTTGGAATCTCCACATAACTTTTTGAACAGTGGAGCACTACGAACAGGTCAGCCGTCGGTGTCATCCCCTGAGGTCGTGAGAATTATCAGAAGTTCGGAGATTACTTGTGATCTAACCAGCAGGCACAGCTCTGAAGGATATTTGCAGGCCATAAAATTTATAAGTTTTTATATGACTCAATAACCAGTGATGATTTATACTGCTTTTTGTCCAAAACAGTTTCCATACTTCATTCTAAATCATCTGTTTTTAGAGCAGCAGAGTTAATATGCAAAGCTCAGTATCATTTCAATGAAATCGAAGCCATATGTTATTGAACAATAACATGTGCGCCCACAGGGAGGTGTCAGATGGGCTGATTTGGCATGGTTTTGTGTACAACTTGAGAAAATTGCTACTTCTGCTCATAAAAAAATTTTGGGGGCAGGTACAATTTCACAAAAAGTTATCTTGATGGTGATCAACACCCCTGAGAAAAATTCCTATCGGTATCCATGGACAATAATACTATTGTTCTAACAAAAAAAAAATCTGAATTGTAGTAACATATCAACATAGTTCAATTTTTTCCTAATTTTTGATTTATGCAGGTTCCAACAAAGGCTGGGGACTGAAAACATCTGGACCATAATAATGTTAATACAGATTTGTTTGTAGGAAAATGTATGAGAGTTATATAATAAAAATATATTTAGATATTTGCAGTGTATGTTTTTCTTCTGAACCTTTCCAGATTAGTAAGTAGATATGAGTGATCTTATAACAGCTTGTGTTATTGACGGCATGATATTCGTCAAGATAGCGCAAAATGTTAATAACACATGCTGTTATATATATATATATAAAAGTATAACAATCTCAGATTTACTTGTAGAGCTGGCAACGTTGCGGGGTATCAATGCACAATCTGGCAACCGTGTCGCACCCTAAAAAATGACCGCTGGCAACCACACAAGCCACCGTGTTGCCATTGAATAGCATGGAATTAAACCTTCTTCATATATGTTTATGTGTTTGGACCAGAGGACAACGTGCTTTTGCTATCGACGCTTACTTAGAGAGTGGTGATTCATACGAAGATGCCCTTCGGAAATTTTGTACACGATACAACATTCGCCGACCAAGAGATGCCCTAAGTAAGAACCTATTGAAAAAGTGGATTAAGAGGTTCCGTGAAACAGGCTATACTCTTAGTCAACCCATTCCTGGCCCCACCCCTACTGTATCAACCGTCAAGCAAGTGATTCGGTCATTGCAAATCCTCGACGTTCTGTACGGAAGCGTTCCGCTGCTTTGGGAATCCATAGGTCAACATTTCATGGCATAATGAAAAAAAAAATGGGGTTTCATCCTTATAAAATCCAATTAGTCCATCCTTTGAAGGAAAGTGATTAGGTGCTACGGAAATCTTGTGCTGGACGGATGTTAAATCTTTTTCCTGCGCAGCGCAGACTCAAGAACGTTGTTTTCAGCGACGAGGCCCATTTTCACTTAGACGGGTATATCAACAAGCAAAATTGCAGACATTGGGCACCAACGAACACAAAAGAAAAACATCAACAACAGCTACATAGTTCAAAGGTGACTGTTTGGTGCATCATATCCTCTAGCGGTATTACTGGGTCGTATTTCATTGAAGATGAAAACGGTCATGCATTGACAGTCAATTACGAGCGATACAAGGTCATGATTTATACTTTTTTGCTCCTATTGTAAGAACAGAACGTCAATTTAACAGAAACACGTGCGTCTAACAGGATGTGGCCACTGCCCATACTTCCAGAGAATCGATGGACACGGTGAGCACTTTTTCCTCAAAAAGTTATATCGAAGTTTGTCTCCAAACTTGGTCTCCTAGGTCACCCGACCTCACGCCATGCGATTATTTTTTGTGTCAAGAATGTATTCCAATAACCCACGAACACTGTAGGAGCTTAAAAGGTTGGCAAGCTTTTGAACGGAATGATGTTTAAGAAATAAAACCTGCCGAATTTACGAACATGTTGATAGTAATAAATATTTTTGTTTCAATAAGTTCGTATTTTTTTCTCAAATCAAAAAGGGAACTTTCTCACTGGATAGTCTAGAAGTAACGATGGTAGTAACAGTGCTCGTCAGCAGTGTAAAACGTTAGTTTTTTACCGGAGTCCTTGATGAATGTCGTATTTTGGAAGTGATTTCAATGTTAATCAGGCTGCTTATCATTCTCGCAACCTGCTTATGATGTAAAAAATCTACATAAAGATGGACTCAAATGCAGAGTTTCCAAATCTTCAGCATGCTTGATAATTTGGTAATATGAAACTGTTGATAACCTTCAATACTTTAATTTCGAAATCGATAAATTGTTAAAAACTTTGGTTTCTAAAGAAATTTTGAAAAAGCTTGAACAAACATTCAAAAATAAGAATAACTTACTGTGCGATATTAAGAAAAAGGTACAGAAATAATGTTAAGTACAATGGTAAACGATATAATGCACTTTCATTTCTTTTTCAGAGTCTTTGTCATTGCATTCCTTCTGTAACGGCTATGATGTTTTGAGCTTCTTCGCACCATCTTTATTACCCATGGCGCATCCGTAAGTGGTACTTGAACAATTCGACGAAGCCTAATTCGCCCCATGATCAAACTTGGTCATCGTTTCTCATCAGCAGTGATCACATTTTTGCTGCTCTCGAGCTTGGGGCTAATTCTTTATTGGTCACCATTGCAACTAGATACATTCGCTTTGGGTCAATCGTACATCAGCGGTTATTTCCAAGTAATGTCTAACAGAAAGTGTCAGATACATCCATCATCATCATATGTGTTGTTCAGCCCAGAACCACTGTTCTGGAGGCCCATTCTCCATACGAGGCAAACTGTATTCATGAACGCCAATAGAATAGCCGCATCCAGATTCATTCTCATGAAAAAACTGGGTCTCGCCCTTGTCAAGTATTCACTTCACAATTTTAGTTACCTTGGCAATAAATTCTCTGACATTACATATCAGAGGCTTCCGTGCGGAGACAGTGACAAAAGACCGCGACCGGTTAGCAAGCCTGAGAAAAAACCGCGAAGCTAGTGGCTTAGTACTTATACAGAAAATCTGTCACACTATCACGGTGGAATATTCAAATTCGAATTTGAAAAAAGTATCTTAAGCGATAAGCATGTACGTTGTGGCCCTTACTGTTTTTCAATACCTTGAGTATTTTATTGTGACAGAGACAGTGTAAAAGTGCTGTACCACATACCTCATGACTCAGTTGCTGGTCGTGGCCTCCTTCGGTGTCAGATAAAAGATAGATTATTCGCTTTGTGAGTACTGTGGATGGCTTCTAGAAATGTCGCAAATCCTACAGCTATAGCTACGTATTTATACCTGTGCCATTACTTTGACACAACGAAAAAAGTAACCAGTATTATTCGATAACTACGTTTCGAAGCGTGTCTAGAAAAATAATCAATATAATGCTTACATATACACCAACTGTGATCGAAATAAAAAATTAAACCATCACAAAAATCAATGTCTTTTTCGAAAAGTTTCTTACACTTTTCGACTCTCTCACCTAAGCAAGTTTGCTCTGAAGTTAATCGTTTTTGACTTAAAGCACTAACGATTTCAAGAAATGCAGAAAATCAAAAATTTCAGAGCACTGAGATATAAATAATAATAAGGCAAAACTATAAAATTCACTAGAGACTTAGCGAATACACTCAATTTCGTGTGGAGAACATGTCCCTTATTCAGAAAGTCCTCACGAAGCTAATTATCATGAAGTCTTAACGCCTATTCATACTCAGCCGTGACGTGACAGTGCTGTGACCGGCACGTCATCCGCCCGGTGAAACTAAAAACATTCTTCCTGGAATTTGGATGAACTGATTCACACTAGACCGGCACGTGGAAGTGGTCGTGTTCTCAGTGCCCTCGACGACGCCGTACGTGATCGTTGCATTGTTTTGGAACGGTATTTTTCAATTTTTACGGCCGTGTTTTTATGTAATTTCGTGAATATATGGATATAGTTGCTCAAGAACATGAATGATGAAAAACTAATTTGTACGCGTATATCCCGTGCCGTAGAACATGTCAAATTCAAAATATAAGGACTTCCGTCTTCTTCTCGTTTCTTCTTCTTCATCTTTCGTAGGTGGTAGACGGTCTCTGACTGTCGAACGCGGAGGTACCACCCGGCGGATCTCGTAGACGGGGCCAGAATGTGTGCATGTTGCATGCACACGTGTTTCCTCGTCCGTGTGACGTCCCTTCTCACCCCTGTGTTTCCCCCTATAGCATTACGGTGCCCCATGGGTGTTTAGGCCTTAGGTCTTCGTGGTAGTTGGAGTATAAAAAAAATCCAAAATTAATGCAAGTTCATCCTCTGAAAATTTTGCCATCTCGACCTCACGTGAACACAACTGCACTGTCAGAGCACGGAGAAAAATACTGACCGGTCTGAATTGAAAACACGTCAGCGAGAATCACTGGCACGTCACGGCACTGTCAGGTCACGGCTGAGTGTGAATAGACCTTTATCCGTTTTTCTGACTTGATATCGATCCACTTTGACTGTAGCATATCGACAACTAGTCGACTAATATGAAATTCGTTCCCTGCCGCTGGCTATGGCACGCCGCGACGCGCGGTAGCACCGTGGCGCGTCACACCAGCTCCAACGCGATATTCACGTCGCCATCGCGCGTAATTAGTCGAATTGCCGATAAAAACTATTCCAATATTGCCAAAATGGTTTGAATTTCAAAGTGTGTTCGATTTATGGGGGATTCCTTCCCAGTGTCTTTCATCTACTGAGTTATTTAACGAAGTCCCGTTTTTTCCTATTATTATCTCCTGTAAGGTCTCATCAATACATTGCATTAACACGGTACTTCTTATGCTATCTATTTTTTTTTTGTACTACTTGAAGATATAATCCTTTTTTTACCAATATGGTATTTGGTCTGGTCACTTCACTTTGACTCTCAATATCAGCTCGTGAATGAAATAAATCTATTTTTACTACGTAAGTGATAGTATAACCAAAGACA
This sequence comes from Acanthoscelides obtectus, assembly GCA_963669975.1. Lineage (NCBI taxonomy): Eukaryota > Metazoa > Arthropoda > Insecta > Coleoptera > Chrysomelidae > Acanthoscelides > Acanthoscelides obtectus. The sequence goes on from CAVLJG010000010.1 coordinate 35,216,300, forward strand.
GCTTTGGCCTTGACACTATCTAATGTTCCATATCATTGATTGCTCGATGAATACTGTTTGGAGATTATTGTATACCGATACTGACAGTCTACTTCTTGGCTATCAATAAGAACTGGCACTCTACCTGACAAACTGATGTTATCAAATTCTACATTTCATTGTGTATGTTGAAAAAAGTCGTTATTAAGTTATCGGTAAACCAATTTTCACACATATGAATAGCAGCAGAAAATCTCGTATAATTTTGAAAAGCTTGCAAGTAAGTCTAACTATCATGAATTTCAAAGCTTCTTTCTTAATGGAGTGTCACACAATCAGAACTTACTGCAGTCCATATTGTCAGTATTTACTAATGCTTCCGTCAATGTCAGTGGATTTATGCATAGCTATTACTACTACTGTCCAGCCTATACAGGGCGTCCCGAAAAAGTGTGCAATATTCTACAAGCGGTTTCTAGAGCTTAAAATAGGAAGAAAAGGTTATATAAACATAGATCGACAAACGTCCCCTAAGGGCGCTACGGTCTTTTAAAGGGGCTCCCCTGAAGATGGTTTTTCCTTAATATTTCTGAAACGTGTTGAGATAAAGACATAAAATTTGGTACTCTAGCCTATTTTTTATGCTGAATTTAAAAATATTAACAATTTTAGATAGTTCTGTTTGGAAGCGTATGTAACAGGGACGGACTCAGGTTATTCGAGCCCCAAAATTTTTGTGTGATTCTATTTTTGAAATTCAATTTTAGAATTTGAAAATTTAGGGTTTTATGTATAAAAAAGGTACTCTTATTGAATATCGATAAATTGTGCCATTTTTGAATAAAATCAAACTAAAAAATTTGTCACATGATATGAAATGTACTGCGAATTTAAATGAATTGTTGAATAATTAGCCATGGCACCGAAAAAACTAATGTAATAATTGGTATACATTACATAAATACATATTTATATTGCAACATAGCTAACATTTAGGCAAAAACAAAAGAAGTAAATTTTTTCTACGAACTAAATTGAAATTTGTTTAAAAAAGAAGTCATACAGTTGGATATACTTAAAGCTAGCTTTACAATAAATGTTCAAATAAATTCCCATTTTGAACTAATGATTGCGTAGCCCAAAAGGTGGAAAACCTTTTTCTTCTTATTTCATTTGCAGCCTGATGGATTCTTTGAAGAACATCTTTTTGAGTATTTACTTCAATCGAGTAAACTAGGTCTTTTAATGACCCCCAAAAATAGAAATCCAATGGATTTAGGTCAGGTGAATGTGGCGGCCACGCGATAGGACCTCCTCGGCCTAACCACCTGCCTGGAAAATTGACATTCAACCAATTTCGAACATTGCGTCCAAAATGTGCAGGGGCGCCATCATGTTGAAAAAACATATTTTCTTGAAACTGCTGGCGCGCATCCAATGGTATTATATCCATGAGCTCATTCTGAAGAAAGTTCAGATACACCTCAGAATTAAGACGATTGGGAAATACAATAGGCCCAATTACTTGATCCCCAATTACTCCTGCCCATAAGTTCAATAAAAACCTATGTGGGAAATTTGTACGGCGAACAACTTTTGGCTTTTCATCTGACCAGTGATGCATGTTATGGAAATTAAAAGCACCATTCCTAGTAAATATTGACTCATCCGACCATAATATTCTAGGAATAGTGCTTTCATTTGATAATATCCACTGGCAAAACTCGATTCGTGGTAAAAAATCTGCCTCCGTTAAATGCTGCACCTGTTTAAAATGATAAGGATGTAATCCTTGCATTCTTGTCATCCTTCCTATCTAAAATTATTATTTTTAGGATAACGATCAAATAGGTATTCATAAATTTTTCTTACTATTGATCGAGTTATATCCATATTTTCTGAAACATTTCGTATGCTTATTTGCGGATTATTTTCAAACATAATGCATGTCAGTCAGTTCTTTGTCTGTACATCTTGGCATTTTAAATCGATTTAATAAAAATTTTGATTGTAATCTAGTAATTTTACACTGCTAACAATGTCAGCTTAACGTCAAAATAAGTCATAACAAATCAAAACAACTTTTGTTTGCAGTCATGGTAACTATGTATAATCAACAATTCATTTAAATTCGCAGTACATTTCCTATCGTGAGACAAATTTTTTAGTTTGATTTTATTCAAAAATGGCACAATTTATCGATATTCGATAAGAGTACCTTTTTTATATATAAAACCCTAAATTTTCAAATTTTACAATTGAAGTTCAAAAATAGAATCACACATAAATTTGGGGTTCAAATAACCTAAGCCCGTCCCTGTTACATACGCTTAAAAACAAAACTATCTAAAATTGTTAATATTTTTAAATTCAGCATAAAAAACTAGGCTAGAATACCAAATTTTATGTCTTTATCTCAATACGTTTTGGAAATATTAAGGAAAAACCATCTTCAGGGGCGCCCATTTAAAAGACCGTAGCGCCCTTAGGGGACGTTTGTCGATCTATGTTTATATAAACTTTTCTTCCTATTTTAAGCTCCAGAAATCGCTGGTAGAATATTGCACACTTTTTTCGGGACACCCTGTATGGGCAACAAATGTTACACTACATACTAAATGCTGACAGTTCATAGTAAATACTGATCGTCTGACGTGCGCCTTAGCATACGCTTGTAATGCAGTACATTTTTTGTATTTTCTTTAACACACAATGCAACTTTATGGATGTCTTGGGGTTCAGGCATGATATATTATACTGTAATCGATGAAAGCAGATGAGTCAATGCCTTTGCCAAATTTAAGGCTTTGATGACTACGAGGGATGTCTTTTAAGTTTTGCATATAGAAACATAGTAGGCTGCGCGGATCGAACGTCAGTACTGAATCTTAACCTCACTCTTTAGTAAACTTAAATTCAAAGTTTCACAACAATACTCACTACAGTGAATTTTTAAGTGTCACCAAGTCATTAGAAAAATGGAACTCAACCGAGAACACTTTCGCGCCATAATTTATTACAACTTTCAGAGACAATTATCGCAACAAGAATGCCTTGCTGAGTTACTGTCTGTTTTCGACAACGAAGCGCCACAACAGTCGACAAGGAGGATCCCAGGGTGGGTGCACCAAAAACGACAGTCACCTAGGAAAACGTCGATGCTGTGCGCAAACTTATCATTGAGGATAGACATGTGACATATCGCGAGATTGAGGCGTCCTTGAAGATCTCAAAGACCTCAATTCAAAAAATTTTACATGAAGAATAAGGAGTAGAAAATTAGTTTCCCGTTGGATACCCCACCTGTTGACTGAAGAGCAGAAAGCAGCCAAAGTTGATTGGTGTCAAAAAACGGTTGACAGTTTCACTCCCGGAAACTCAAAAAATGTGTACAGCATTGTTAGTGGTGATGAATCGTGGATTTACTGTTATGAACCAGAAAATAAACGACAGTCGACTGTTTGGGTGTTCCAAGGTGAAGAAAAGCCAATAAAAGTCATCCATTCTCGAAGTCTTTCCAAAAAGATGGTCACGACATTTATGTCAAAAGCGGGTCATATTGCAACAATTCCTCTTAATGAGCAAAGAACTGTTACTCCGGATTGGTATACCACCATTTGTTTGCCAAAAGTCATTACCGAGCTTCGAAAAATCAACCCCGAAAGAAGAATCATCCTCCACCAAGACAATGCAAGCTCGCAGACAGCCCAAAAAACAAAGCAGTATTTAACGGAAGAAAACGTGGAATTATTGGACCATCCTCCGTATAGTCCCGATCTAAGACCTAACGATTTCTTTACTTTTCCTTCGAAAATTGGTTCGACCGCGTGCAGATGTGTATTAATCATCGTGGAGTATACTTCGAAAAACAATAAAGTCATTTAAAACTACCTACCGTGTTGTTTTATTCCCATATGCAAAACTTAAAAGACATCCCTCGTACCTGATTCGCCGAGTAGGGGGTGATTTTTCACATAGTTATTAGCTCTGTCAATAATCTAGATTTTTTTAAATCTTGGTTGTAGTCGTTAGCCTGTAAGAGTCCTCCTTCACCGAGACGCCATAGTGCCGATGCCAACATCCGTAGCCAGGGTATTTCATTGAAGGATATGGAAGCTCTCTGACATGGCGACCGTCTTGGTGAAGTCGCCACTTTGAAAACGTAACCACACCGCGGCATCGACTATTTATGTGGCATAGGAATTACGTATCTTGAAAAGTAACATTTTTGACATTTCGACATAAGTTTTTTGTAGGTTTCTTTAGGAGATGTAAACTTAGCACAAGCTATTGTTGTGAACTCGTTTTGTAGCTGTACGTTTTGCCTAAACCGATCATAGCGAGCAAACGTGGAATGATCTATTTGCACACTAAAAACTACCTAGCCTGCAAGATGATAATTCATCGTATTTTTTTCAAGTTTTTTAGGTCTTTTACGTAATACCAGTATGGAAGTGTATCACTCTCAAACCAAAAACCACTGGAAAGCTGCTCTGATGACTCGTGCTGACACTTCTGAGATGCCGACAAAATCGTCAGTGGAGAACGTCTTTTTAAAAGCTTGTTAGTGACTGATGTCAGCGAGACATTTATAAAGTGTGTAATTAGTGTCATCACGATATTGTAAAACTGGCAATATCCATGTGTATTTTTCTCTCTCTAAAAACACCCGCTTCAATTTTTATCAAAGATGGAGGGAAATACCCTAAGTTTCCTCTTTTTGCTTCTCTTTATCCTTTTTCACATTTTATTCCAATTCTATTATGAAACGATGAAAATGAAGTTATTACACTGACAGTTACTTGCTAGGTTGGCTACTCTGTGGCTACCCTAACAGGCGATCTACGATTCCAGGGGGGCGTTCACAATAGACGTCGTTCGATCACCGGATGCACTCTGAAGCTTAAGTAAAGCGTTTACGGTTTAGGCGGGGAGTACTTAGACTCGTTGAGAGTTGAGAATACATTTTGTCAGATGCAACAACTTGTTAACCGGCACGGGTATTATGAGATAGGGGATAGGGTATCGTTGTGAGCGTCCATCTATCGAGGAATATCTCAACTACACGTACACGCATTGTTGGTTGCATATGTATTGCGAATCCGAGTGGTCTATAGTTTTCGTTTCTGATTCTCTGAGAAGAAAGTTGGTTATTTGGTTGAATAGCAAGATCGCATCTGGATGATTGTGTGTATTGGTTTGCATGTGTATAAAATCAGTGATATTTGCTGTGTGAGAAAATCATTTCTTTATACGTTGCCAATGAAGTATATCTATTAGCTGTGCCAGACAGGTTATTTATATGTTGTCCTTTCGGAAGACAGGTTATGTTCAAAGTTATTAATTACGTTTTTTTGTGTTTTCAAAAACTTTAAAACTTTGAGGAGAATTAAGGGAAATCACCATCACCAATTTTGAGTTTTGTTTTCCATTTTTATGCTCGGCATCGATCAACACACATATAGTCATTTGTTTCGTATACCAGACCAGACCTCAAACTGAACACGGTAACATAGTTTGGAAGACTGCGAGGAAGGAAAATAAATCGAGCAGTGATCAATGTATACAAAAAGGTCAGGCTTTGCTTGCAAAATAACATACATTTTAAACATCTGCTATGACTTACCTCTACTCATTTATTATATACAATCAATAACATTTTCATTTTGAGTTCAGATCTTTCCATACCTTTTTATTTCTTTATAATTTTCATCCAACAAGTTCATGGCCAACAAGCGAAATTATTACTGAATTTAGGACTGAAAAGTCAATTTAAATGTATACGATTCAAATATAACGTCCATTTGCAAAAACAAAATTGGTGTTGGAAGTCGAGAGAAGAAGACTCTAATTGAAAATTTGACTACGCCCTCTTGTTGAGGAGTACATTTATTTTGAAATTCTATCTGAAATAAAGTAAGGAAAAAATAAAAATAATTTTGGGATAAATCTGGTGTGCAAAACAAATGACTATCCGTTAATTTCATGGCCTTCCTGGGAAATTTTGCTTTTTTGAAATAAATTCCATTCATCTGTGCAAAGATCCAATATGGCGTCCATAATGAAAAATAAAGTCATGCCATTCTGTAGAGGACAGTAAGTAGCAATATTAATCTAAAAGTTATTTTGAAACTACACTACAAATAAAGCCAAGAAAAAATTTGAGAAAATTCAGTGTTTTCCGTCTTTCCCCGGATTTTCTATGCGGCATTTTCTTAATTACCTGAATATGCAGCTTTACCTCCAATTGAGCGACTTCGTATATCTTACAGTTTCCGAGATCCCAATGTTGAGCGTCGAATTTGAAACACATTAGTATTCCAACAAATGTCTTATTGGTGATGATGTTATCAAATAGCAAATATTTATGCACATGCTCACGCTGTTCTTAGACATTGAAGGGAGCTTATTGGGTAAAATTTATGCGGGTCTAACTTTTATCCTGCGTAAATACGCCCCAGAAGTAGCCAACGGTTGTTCCATGGCGTCCGGCACGGGTATCACGTATCTTGAAAAGTGATATTATGCCGATTTTTTTTGACCTTATGCGCTGTCTTTTTTTACATTATGTAGGTTTTTCTACAAGATATTAACTTAGCACTTAATCGTACGTGTTCCCTAAACGTCATGAGGCTTGTTATCAATCTTTGGCTCTGATGCGATGTAAAATCTGCTTCTGAGATGACATTACTGGAGGTCTAAGCTATAAATTGTATGTGTTGATGATAATTACTCGTACATTGAGTTCTTGTCTCAAATACACTTAATTGAGATTCAGAGCTAGAAATTAGTTGCGCATCCACTTTTTCTTATCCATTCTGGAAATTACATATACAAATTTGCTGAATTTCAAAAATAAGAGTGATAAGAAATAATTATATTCACTGTACACTGTCGAATTACAAGCCATATTTGTAACTTTGTCTAGGCTTGTTCTGTGTGCTAGCTTTTTTGTAAACAACAGTGAATCCCTTCTTGTCAGGTGCATCCACAATTCCAACAGACTTTTTGTCGATCAACGCATTATATCTGAAGGAATTGACATTTGTTAAGTTATTGGGCTCCGTACTGAAAGGTTTGGAGATGTTCCTTTTCTTCAGTAGAAAAGCGTTGTTGTTACGAATGATACTCCAAACTAGGTGAGACGACATGGTGATCTCCTTAACCCAATTGTTTAAAAGAGAAAACAAGATGGATGCTGCTACGGAAACGGAAATGTTGTCCACCACAAAACATGTACAAATAACAATCCATCACGCGGGCGCGGTGATGATTTGCCGTAATTCTCATCAGTTTTTCGTAATTTATAACTTTGAACATAACCTCTCTTCAGAAAGCACAACATAAAAATAACCCGTCAGTCACAGGCAATAGATATACTTCAATGGCAGCATTTTCAGTAATGATTTTCTCACACAGCAAATATCACTGATTTTATACACATGCAGACCAATACACATAATAGATAGATAGATAGATAGACATTTATTTCCATGGGGTACATGTGCACCCAATAATAGGAAATGCGTAAAATCAAATAAACATTTCGTTTTATGTAAAAGAAAAAATATAACTAATGTTATATAAAAATAAACACTTGAATAATATAAAAAGTTACATATTAAATGTGATCTGAAAAATAGAACTATAAACTAGCGAGATAGGGGAAAAATTGATGTCACAGCTGTAACATATCAAATTAAAATTGTTACAAATTATCGAAATCGACGGCTTAGCTAAAATGTTGGTTCTAGGACATTCACAATAAAATACTCTAGAATTTCTGGTGTTGCGTCTGGGCAAGGTAAATGGAATTTTACCTAACAAAAATTCACATATTATGTCACTATGAATGAGTTTGTACAAGAAACTCGTTGTTAGAAAGATACGTCGTGTGAGAGAAATAAAGTTTGCTTCATTAAGCAGCAGAGTAATCAAATTCTCTTCCCGGGAATAAACCAGTTTTCTTAAAACGCATATATTTAAAAAAGTTCTCTGAACACGTTCTATCTTACTAATGTGTGTTGCGCAATGTGGGTACCAAATCAAGATACCATACCTGCTACGTACATAACTTATATACAGGGTGACTTCGAAGTTGAGTCATTTATTTTAACAGTTAGTAGATCTGATCAAAAGAAATGTTTTATTCCTTTAACATTTTTCTGGTAAAATTAAATTAACAAAGTTATAGCCCTTTAGAAGTTTGAGTACCGCCCTGTCTCAATAATAATATTATGTGCTCGTGTTTGGCAACAACGGATATAATCCGCCTTATCGGTTCATCGCATCGGAAACAAAAAAGCGAAAGAATTTGAAACGCTTATCACGATGTCAGTCAATGTTTCAGTTGGTAACGCGTGAGTGAATAGTGGTGTTTGTTGCGTGGCTCAAACGAAATAAAAAATGGCATATGTTTACGAAAATGCTAAACTTGTGGACATGATTCTTATTCACGGGGGAACCTTTACAAAATGCTGCCGCGGCATCACGGATTTATGCGGATCGGTTTCCCAATCGAGTGCAACCAACCCCTCGTGCCTTTTTAATGTACTACAAAGGGCTCGTGAATCAGGTGACTTAAGACCTCACAGGGAAGAGCATGCCGGTGCTCCAAGACCGCACGATCAAATACAGGTCCGCACTGAAATACTTGTCGGGAGGATACTTTATAAAATAAGGTAACATTTTTTTTAATTTTTTTTTTTATTTTTACACACATATTTTGGTTTATCTTCCTTCTACAATCATTATCTGAAAATTAATGACTCAACTTCAAATTTAGTACTGAAATAGAAAATTCTCGTTCCTCCGATAAATCCCAACATCCTATTACCCGACGAAACAGTCGTGTCGATATGATTTGAAAAAGACATTTTTTGATCAAATATGATTCCTAAGTCATTGATTTGCTCTTGACGCTTAAGGCTAACGTGTTCAAGGTAGTAGTTGAAATTTAAGATGTTTAATTGCCTTGTGAAAGACACAACAAAGCACTAGTCCGTATTTAAGTTAAGATGATTGGCATGACACCATGAAGACACTGTGATACTATCTTGCTGCAAGACAAGGCAGTCATCGATAGTATTGACATAGTTGTATATTTTGAGGTCATCTGCATATAATAACTTTGAACAGTGCAAGTCAAGAGTTAGATCGTTTATACAGGGTGACTTCGAAGTTGAGTCATTTATTTTAACAGTGAGTAGATCTGATCAAAAGAAATGTTTTTTTCCTTTACCATTTTTCTGGCAAAATCAAAGTAACAAAGTTATAGCCCTTTGGAAGTTTGAGTACCGCCCTGTCTCAATAATAATATTATGTGCTCGTGTTTGGCGACAACGGATATAATCCGCCGTATCGGTTCATCGCATCGGAAACAAAAAAGCGAAAGAATTTGGAACGATGTTTTTACAATTATTTTATTCATTTGTATACAGTCAGTGTCAGTGAATAGTAGTGTCTGTTGCGTGGCTCAAACGAAATAAAAAATGGCACATGTTTATGCGGATCGGTTTCCCAATCGAGTGCAACCAACCCCTCGTACCTTTGCTAATGTAGTACAACGGGCTCGTGAATCACACAGGGGACTGCATGCCGGTGCTCCAAGACCTCACGATCAAATACAGGTCCGCACTGAAATACTTTTCGGGAGGATATTTTACAAAACGAGGTAAAATTTTTTTTTAATTTTTTTTTATTTTTACACACATATTTTGGTTTATCTTCCTTCTACAATCATTATGTGAAAATTAATGACTCAACTTCAAAGTCACCCTGTATATAAGATAAATAGTAAGGGTCCTAGATTCGAGCCTTGGGGAATTCCTTAAGTAGGCTTTATAAGTGGTGAACGATATCCTTTATAATCAACATATTGATGCGATCTGGCTATTCAACCAACTTTCTTCTCAGAGATAAAAGCTACAGACAAGGACCATTTGGCCTCACAAAACATATGTAACCAATAATGCGTTTAGTTTAGTTGAGAGTCTCCTCCTGAGATGGACGTTCACACCGATCCAAGTGAGCAAACGTGGAATGACTGTTTGTGCCCTAAAAACTACCTAGTTTGCAAGATGACATCTTATAGATTTTTTTGACGTTGTAAAGGTTTTTTACATGATACCCGTGCTTGCCAGGAATAGCTTCCAGTTTTAACTCGACCTTCGGTTTCGAACCAAGGAAAAGTTAATTAAGCACAGTGCAACCCTCTATTTGCTTCTGACATCATTTTGCCCTTTCCCTTTATCCTCTCCATACCTGAACAGTGAAGGATTTCTGCTCATGTCCCTATTTCTACAACTGCTATTGAAGCATTTCCAACGTGTATCCTGCTGTCTTTAGCGTGAACGGTAGCGCCTTTCACAAACACACGTAGAACCCCTTCACAGACGTGTGCTTTTTGTCTTGCGACTCGACCCATATATACTTTACACTTACTGGTGTATACAGTCTAATGTTGTGCTGCACTCAACGTGTCAGGGAAAAAGTTTAGAGTGGAAGCCAGCATTTGTATGCGATTTAGTACACAGGAGAGAACAGCTAATGCATAATTAAAATTATGAAACGCTTTTAGCCTCTAATCTGTCTGAACGAGCGCGGGGAAAGTTTAATCATATTGTGGTGTAATGCTTTACACGTACGATTTGATGTCCCTGGAGAAGAATGTATAAATGCGATGTGGTAACTCACTCCATGTCCAGCTGTTTCGGAAAAGCAGAGAGCAATAGTTGAGGAGCTTAGGAACCAAAAGTGACATTTACGCTTTTTAGTAAATTGGGAAAATATTTTTATTGATATCTGTGATACTCGTATATACACCAACGAGTGAAATTTCTTGCCTTGTAAAATACTCAAGGGAATTTTGACGCTACTATGCCACTAACATAATATAACGTCTACCTCGGCTGGGGCGCAAAGAAGATGCGGTCAGAGGTACGGAATTATCCAATTTTTAGTTGTATAATTTGTCGGAATGGGACATTCGTTGGCCAGGAAAAAGTCTCATAGTCTTTGGTCACCCGAGAAGCAGATCCCGCATGCTAATCATCAAGAACCACTGGTATATTTTTTCTGTGGTGAATGCTTTGCTGCCGAATTGATGGGCTGTCGCATATTATACCCCATCCTACATCAATAGAATGAAGAAGTTCTAGTTTCCACGTCTGGACCAGGTTGCGGGAAAACTATGGCAGTTGTGTAAAGAGAGAAATCTTACTGCCCTTGCGTCAAATATAAAATCTAGGAGTAATACTGGTACAGATAAGATTTTGTGTCAGTGGGACGTGGAAGCTACACCTGTCACCGTCCTGATCTTGGTTCAAGTATTCGGTGTTTCTGAAATCTCGCTTCTAGAAGTAACGCAAGGATCTAATGGAGGGACCCAGGACGCCGCTCCCACTAATTCTGAAGCTTCCCCTAGTTATCGTCACTGGAAAGCTGTCATTCATATCAACATCGATAATCCATCATGTATTATGGGCTTAAATTACTGTAGGACCTTTGTCCTGAAGAAATACATGTCTGGTTTTCTACCTTGAAATCTCTTACCTTACAGGGGATAAGAGATCAAGATATGATTGTTTGAGTTATCAGTCTTTTACCCAAAATGTTACTAATGATGCAGATATAAGATGGTTTTTGAAGGGCGCTTACAGGCTGAGGCCATCTCAACGGCTCAACGGTAATAAGGATACTGTGGTTGTTCTCAACCGACCAAAGGGGTTGCTGGTAAGCTCTTTAGATATTTGGATGAGGAAATCAGCAACACTGCTAGCTCTAACCTCAGGTCAGAATGTGCAAACTAATTGAAACAGGTAACATCCGGATTGGGTTGAATATCACTGAAATTGGGATCTCTCAGTTTTTAAACGTCTCGGGGTCACTCATGTGGCAACCACTTAAGTTTTATCGTATTTCACGCCCAAATATCTGTGCAAAGTATTTATTTGTCACTGTACAGTCACTATATCATGGTAGGCTCGGCTTCCAGATGGATAAAGTCGGTTTTAGCTGACAGTGTCACAATTGACAACCCACAGTAGATGAAATGCGTCTACCGCTCCGCCTGCTAAATTATAGTAGTCTCAGGCTTGCGGCGGCCTAGAGTACGTTTTCTAAGATACGTCACAAATCTGTTGTGCCAAACAATAGCTTTTCTCAAGCGGCATTTGAGGTGAACCAAGTCTCCACACCTAAAACATAGCTATTTTATTACGTTATTTGCTCATTACCATGAAATGGATGGTAATTTTTGAACCAGGTACGTCATATTATGAATTGTTACAATGGACATGTACATTTAGTTGACACATACATTGCGTACAATTTGTGTAATTGTGTACAACCTATCGTTTACTATTGCAGATCGTTAGTAGTATGTTGTTGCGACTACCTTTGAACATCTACAATATGTATTCTAAATATTGACTTCGACGAGGACGGAACATAATTACATGATCAAGCGAGATTACCTGTAAGTGATGTTCGATCTTAATTATGTGAAGTCCTCGTCGAAGTAAATAGCTCCCTTCTTCATTATGTATCACCCAATTGTTGCAACAACTTGGCAATGAAGTAAATAAAGGTTTATAGGCGGAAAGAGGAGCGAGAGGAAGGGGGAAGGGGTGCGGTGCCGCTTTCCTTCCCTGCGTGCGCGCTTTGAAATCGTGATGGTTGAGTACTACTATGAGGGTACTACGATATGTATTCTAAATATCTACTTCGACGAGGACTTCACATAATAAAGATCGAACATCACTTACAGATAAGTTCGTTTGATCACGTAATTAATGGTCCATCAGAACTGACTGACATGTATAGGAATATGTAAATTATCAAATTATGTCACGAGTATGTCATCTACAAAGAACAACATATGCATTAAGAAAATATACATAGGCACATTCACATCACAACACGTTAAAATCAAAAGAAATTAAAATCACAATAGCTATGACAGATATTTATCATTATTTGTATAAAATTGATGCTCAAGCAGAAATTCGCATACATTGCGTTTGAATGCTAAGGTGAATCCGATGAATTTTATAGACTAGGGTAAGTGGTTGGACAATTTTATCGGCATGATCCCTTGGACACCGAAGCAAGCTTATGACTTGGTATCACCATATTGAAATTTTCGCGGAGGTTATAGTCCGATACGACAATGATATCATTCCTTGTAAGATACCAATTGTTATTAGCCCAGACAGATTGAACACTTATAAATATACAAGAAGTACTCCGTCATTAAGCCCAACTTTTTAAATAGCTCTCTGTAAGAATATTTCGGGTTTTTGTAGATCATGGTCCTAATAATTCTTTTTCGGATAATAAATAGCTTACTCATTCTACGACATACTTAGGGTAGAATAAAGATGTGCAAAGTAATATAGTTTCAATCGTGGGATACTGACATGCTGTCAGAGCTGCCAAATGACAATGGAATGGACTGTTCAATTTGGCACACGAACTAGAGCTTGGAGTAAGAAGTTGGGCACCATAGTTCTGCTTCAAGTTATATCCAAATACCTCATACGCTGAAATTTAATTCAGCTCGCATAAACAGTACCAGTTTTGTTTTTGTGCATCCAAACTGAGACTATTAGACTTGCAGTAGTTACTCTTTAGATTGAATGCATTATTTGCCTGGTGATCAGAAGCGTAAGTAGTAAAGATTATGACATCCGCAAAACGCGTTTTGAAGATATTAGGACATGTATGGTCTGTCATTTATAAACAAAAGAAATAGCAATGGATATAAGGTAGTCCCTTGGGGTACATCTGTAGATACTAATTTGGCATCTACTTAACATAGTTGTTATTGTTTTTAGCCTTTGCTGATTGAGTCCTGTCTAATAAGTTAGTTCTAATCCAATTATAAGCACAGACACGTACTCCATATTTTCTTAATTTATTCAATAATAAGCTATGGTTGATGGTATCAAACTCGCGGCTGAGATCAAATAGCAAACACGATGTTGTTTTTAAAATTTTGTGAAATCACATCACATAACGAAAAAATGTCATCCGGAGTCCATCGTCCTTTTGTAAGTCCAAACTGTACTGGATTTAAAAAGTTGTATTTAGACATGAATTGAGTCAGCCTGGAGTAGTAAGCTTTTACGTACAGGTATATCTTATAAATACAGAAACTAAAGCAGTCTCTCTATAGATGACAATATCGGATTTGTTACCCTTGCATGAATGGGAACGATGAGGGCTGCCTTACACCTGGATGGAAATATGACTTCACAAAAAGAGCAGTTGATTAATTATTGCATCGACACTTGAATCCACTACCTTTGTCAACAATATTGTGGCACTTCATCATCACCGTTGGACGATTTGTGTGAAATGCCATTCACAATATTTGTGATTTATATATGCTCTAGTGGATGTAGAAGAAGTGACACATATGTGTGATATTCTAAAATTAATATCAACATTTTGTGTGAGGACCTGCAGACTTATTATTTGAATCACCCCATTCCTTACCACTAACCTGCGAATTTCGGAGTATCATTTTTGCTAGAGTGATATTTAATTATATTCCATGTTGTTCTTGATATAGTAGTAGAATTACGGAATATGCTTTTAAGGTATAATTTTTAAGTCTAAGATCTTTGATTCACGACACTTTTTTAGAGTCTTATGCTGTTGGTGTAACTGTATACTTACATAATACGTGCATTGTAAATGCCTGTGTCATATATGCACGCGAGAGATGAATACGTTATTCCAGGGCACCCTGTATACTTGATAAGGTATACAGTATACAATTTTAAACCGATGTTTAATGATCTTGCATCCTCCAATTCGTTCCTCTGAATTTTTGCTCGTAATAGCTCTGTTTTTTTTGGCATGCTATGTGTCCTGTTGTAACTTGTTGTTTCATATTGCAACTTGTTTTTGCTGTGTACACCTAAAACTGGTAAATGCTCCTGCGTTCCTAGCGTATTCAAAAATCTGAATTCTTAGGAAGACGTTTTCATTTCTGAAACATTTTCCTGTGTCCACTCTTGCTTTTGCGTATAGAACAAGCAAAACTACATTCCTCCATATATATTACGGCAAACTAATTTAACCAATGGCATGTACTTATCTAAACTACTTCATCTGGAATATGCATTTCACTCAGATGCCTCTATTAGTATTTCGATCAAGAGCAGACATTTTTTGGTGCGTGAAAAATATCAGGATGTATGCGGGCAATCGATCTGATGGCCTAGACCCACATGAAATGGATTAGATTGCTGAATTCGCTGGAGTTATACGAAAGAGATTTCCTTAGCGATAAAAAAAGAGGGAACCTTGTTTTCTGATAGATGCTTGCGTACTAGCTTCGGATGAATACTGTGCATCATGACTTTATTTTTATTTAGTTAGATTCATTTGAGAAAGGTGCGTGGACGGTGGAAGACCATTAGAACAAATATTATTCCTTTATTCATTAGATATTGATAATAATACACAGCTATAGTCAACGCCAAACAAAGTGGCGTGCACGTCATCACGATAAAAATTCCCCGACCTAATGCCTAGGTTTCTATCACAAACAATTGCTCTATTGCAGTTTCATATTAATGTGATATATAAATTGTAAAATGGTCATTACTCTCTTATTATGGTTAATAGTCATATAAACATTGTTATTAAAATATCACATAAGTTGCTTTCTGATAAATTTAGACGCATTATGCGAAATAAAATGTTTTGCAAACGCTCCAATCACTTATCGACATGTAAACGCACTAAACCGATTTCGCAGCGTTGACACATTGTCACCTTGAAACTTATTTAAACTGGAAACTGACATTTGTATTAATTTTGAGACTGAATCAATTTGTGGCATTTCAAATCTTTATAAATCCTTTGGCCCCGCATACTGTAAATCAACAACTGTCTGTTTCAAAACAAAATTATTCATTTTACGAGTAGATAAAGGCAATTTTGGTATATAAAGATGCCCAAACAGTTAAATAGTCGGTGTAAGGAACTCGTGGCCTCCTTAATGCACTACTTTGAGCAAGAAAGGGACAACAACGGGCCTTTGTTGCCTTTAAATACTGTTCAAGAGGTAGGTTACTAATAATTATATGTAATGTATATTAATAATAGTGAAATTTTATTTCATTTTTTGTAGCGTGTTGCTGCTGCTTTAAAAATTAGTTTAAGGACAGTTAGTCGTATTTCCGTGGGTGTGAAAAGTGATGCAAATTTAGAATCGCCCAAGAAAAAGCGGAGTTATATTAAACGTGTAACCAACACAGCGACATTGGATACAAGTGCCATTCGAGAAGTGATCTATAATATGTATCACAAAAGTAAGATCTTATTATAATAACTTATCAGAAATTTGCATTAATTTGTTAACTAAATTATAATGTCATATTACACATGGTTTCAGAAGAACAAGTTACGATACAAACTTTATGGTCTCGATTAAGAGATAGGGCATTATTTGATGGTAGTGCCACGTCTTTAAGGCGGTTGCTTAGAGATCTTGGATTTAAGTGGCTTAAGGACAATCCGCGACGAGGGCTCATGGAACTACCAAGTATAGCTTTGAAAAGGGTGGAATTTCTAAGGCAATACAATCAAGCCAAGGTTGAGGCCTTATACCAGTTTGTCTTCCTCGATGAAACTTGGATATTTCAAAATGGGACCATAGGTCGCTCTTGGCAAAATGGAAACCAAAAAAGCGTGAAAGCTATTAAAACAGATGGTAAAAGCTATGTACTTTTACACAATTTGCACTATAAAATTTAAAACTAATATATTTTAGATACATTATATTACATGCTGGAAATGAAAATGGGTTTATTGAGGGTAGTGAAGCGATATTTTCTTCGAAAACAAAATTGAGCGATTACCATGGAGAGATGAACCAGGACAATTTTTTGAAATGGTTTCAACATCAGTTATTAGAAAAATTGGAGAGTCCATCTATGATTATACTGGATAACGCCCCTTATCACAGCATGATATTGAACAAAGTGCCCAACAATGCATGGACAAAAAAAATATCCAAGACTGGTTGACAAATCAAAACATACCATTTTTAAACACAATGTTTAAAACAGAGCTATAGAGTATTGTTGCTCGGTACATAATGCTTCTTAATTATATATATTTTGGTCGACAGTTTATATTTCTTTTGTTTATTCCTATTCTTAAAATAACTGCTTTTTTAGAAACAAACCACCTAAAATATACGTGATTGATGAATTGGCGGAACAACATGGGCACAAAGTTCTTCGTCTGCCTCCTTACCATTGTATATTTAACCCTAT
Source organism: Acanthoscelides obtectus (assembly GCA_963669975.1). Lineage (NCBI taxonomy): Eukaryota > Metazoa > Arthropoda > Insecta > Coleoptera > Chrysomelidae > Acanthoscelides > Acanthoscelides obtectus. The sequence continues at coordinate 35,233,579 of CAVLJG010000010.1, forward strand.
TGAGTTAATTTGGGGCATAGCAAAAGGTTACTATAACAGACATATTGGTAGAGATGGTAACAGTGAAAAAGACTGTTTGGATATGTGGAACGAGGCTCTACAAACGGTTACCCCAGACATGTGGAAAAATAGTGTTCGACATACTGAGCAAGAAATTTTTAAATGGTATGAAAGAGAACGAATTTTTGATCGACCAGACATCGAACCTTTAATAATCAACTTTGAGAGTGATGAAGATTCAGATTCAGACAGCGCTGAAGAAAGAAACTCCGACTAACTTTATTGTACAGAAAAAGCTTACACCAGTAGCTTACCTAATTTTAGAATGCATTTTTCTGTATGAATTCTGTAAAATAAATACCATGCATAAAATTTGGAGGACCCCATTTGGATTTTTATTCAGTACCTTTAAGCTATCAATTAAATATGGTAGTTTCATAGTGTGATCTGATCAATAATTGTCATACTTAATGATTATGCAAGTACATATCTATAATTTTATTATACTATTATTTTTGTTCTCATTTGAGGTTAATATTGCTTATAAACCTAGATATGTAAATAATAAATTTTATTATTTTAAAAAAAGTTTGGCAACAATGTAAATTTTTCAACACACCCACCTTGATGACGTGCACGCCACTTTGTTTGGCGTTGACTATACAAGCCATTACTTAACCCTTAAAAACTAGCTCTAGAATATTGAAAACAATTTTAACAAAGATATAAAATTAAATACAGCATACACTTGCGTACAAAACAAACTATAAAAGATTTATATAACATGCAAAAATTGCGGAAATATAGATAATATACAGGGTGTTCCTTAATGACATGCGAATATTCAAGGGTGTGAGTCTACATGAAAAATTAATGTTAGTTTGCTCTATAAACTATGGTCCAAAAATGTTTCCTTACAAACACTCGGGGTGTTGAAGTTTTATGAAAAAAATGGAAATTAATTAATATTTTCAGAACCGCTTCAGATATCTCACTGATATTTAGTACGTAGTGAAAGTTGATAAAGTTGCATATTTTTCAATGCAAAACTAATTTTTAGCTTTAACAGTGGCGTGCGTACGGATATTGACTTCGATATTAAAAAAAATGATACGCCAGCAGTTTTTTAGATAACAATTAGGCAACACTGCAGTTTCTTTTGATGCGGTAATCAGAAATGCTAGTCCAAAAACGAAAGCACCGTGTTTTCATAAGAAATTTTCTCTCACATAGCTAACTGTCAATAGTTGTTGGAGTAAAGATGGTGGAGAGGAGTGCCTGTCTCTTTTGGTACTTGAAATAAGATGAATTAAATCGGTAAGGTCGCTTTCAAGTTATGGCATGACCACGCGAAATAGGGATTCATTTTTATATGTTCAGATTTTGCCGCTGATTGATAATACTCGTAGTATAACAAGCAAAGAAAATTAGATCTATCTTTGTTTAATACAAATTCTATACCTAACCCAGACTTACACAGAAACCTTAATCATTAGACTATCTCAGAGCTTTAAGTAATACTCATCACATACAATATCTTTTTATAAATATAAAGTTAATAATAACATCACCTAGCGGCTTAGCTGTATACGTGTGGGACACCTCAAGTCATATATTTAGCCCTGTGCATTCAGTGAATAATCTACCTGTTGAAAAAGTATGTGCTGCAAAATCGTTAAACAAAAAAACATATATATTGAATATATACAAATCACTTTGTGGTGACCTGAGCATCAACCAGTTTAGCAATTCTACAGAACCTGAACGCTTCTTAGGTATTTTGAATACATTCCAGCTTGTATCTTTACTAACAGAGTATACACGTATTTTTACCACGTCAACATACACTAGTTATTCATCAATTGATTACGTAATCACAAAGACTCCAGACATTGTGGAAATAGCAAACATTGATCCTGGCATCTCTGATCACTATGGCTAGATTACGGAATTTCTCACCTATATGAATGTTCCTGATTGTAGCCTGTCTATATTTACATATCAAAATATTAACCCCCAGTCAATGGATACATTTAGGAGGTGCTGAGTGATATTGTTAAAAGAAGACATTTTCGGGTGCTTTGACAACTGTACAATTGATTTCATCTAATCAACAACTTGCCTACTAGACCCGCGTTTCGCTAATCAAAGATAATGATGATATTATTGCGCCAATACTTGCTGAGCTTATCAATGCTTCAGTAATTAAAGGTACTTTTTCATCATCATTAGAGTCTTACTAAGACACTAATAAAATCTTGACAAACCATTAGTTTGGTTTTGGATTCTCGATAGAACTAGCAACCACCGAATGTGTTCAGAATATTTTTTTGACAGTGTCGATAGTGGTATGCTCGGAACAGCAACATTTTTTGATTTCACAAATGCATTCGATACTGTTTACCATAAAGTTTCTGATAAGTTCAATAGATTTCCAATTCGAGGTTGTGTTAACTTATGGTCGTCCTCCTTTTTGGAATAGACAATTTTTTTTTAAAGTTGATGATACAAAATCTACTGAATTTGACATCAAACGCAGAAAAAATCTCAAGGCAGCCTTAGGATCTTTGATCTTTTGACTGTTTGTTAATGACCTTTCTTTGTATATCAGTGAAGGTACACCATTCTTATACGTCGTTGACACCTGTATAATTGTACCTGCTGACTCAGCGGTAAGCCTTGTACAAACACAAAGGTTGTCATAAAGAAATTTGATCAATGATGCTATAAAAACCGCCTAATCGTCAACTCTGATAGAACTTATAACCATGTAAACTTCTAATATTAATTACAACTTTAACGGATCTAGAAAACCATCCATGTCATTTAAATTCTTAGGTGTCATTTTGGACTCACATTTGTTATGGGAGGAAAATGCTAATTCAGAACGTGTAAAGCTTGGTCAATGTTATTTTGTGATATATTCTCTTTAAAATAGTTTAGATTTTCATATTTATAATGCGTTAGGATAATCTGCCATTTCATATTGTATTGCCTACTGGGGGCAGGCTAAACAGGTCGAGCGTGTTTTTATCCTCCAAAAAAGAATTCTCTGTTTCTTTTTTGAAGTTCGCTATCAGCCATCTTGAAAGGAAGTATTCAAACGTTATCGTTTCTCACTGTGGTATCTAATTATATTTTCAAGCTATCAAAGTATCTTTTCCTTAATGAAAACACATTGCATTCCGGTATGCATAACAACAAGACTCCTAACAAAGACAATTTCATTAACAACAAATCTTATCATGTGCTTGCTTTAAAGTCTCCAGTTTATGCTGTATATCTTTTAACCTGCATCCAGCCGAAATGCCTGAGGTTACGTCGTTGAATAATTTTAAAAGAAAGTTAAAAAAATTGTCGATTTTTACAGTATAGTTTATTTTGAAAACCAATATACACTTCTTGTATCTTTTCATTCTAGCGTCGTTCTTTAAGTGTCTTTTTAATGTTTGTATATTGTACCAGTTTTTTTCCTTTTTCTCATGATGCCGAAGACATAACCGAACCACTCACTTACCTAATCAACAAATGCTTTGAATCTGGCATATATCCCTCAATTTTAAAAAAAGGTAATATAATACCGAAACATAAATCAGGAACAAAAACAGATGTTAACAACTATAGACCAATATCAGTAATATCCAGTGTAGCAAAGGTTTTTGAAAATCAATATGGATTTCCAGAAGGGAAGGCTACATCGGACGCAAAACTAAAATTGTAAATCAAATACATCAAAATATTGATAACAGAATCCCTTCAATCGTCATTTTTGTTGATTTAAAGAAAGCTTTCGACACAGTTAATCACAAATTATTATTAGAAGCATTGGAGAGAATTGGTTTTAGAGGAAACGCGTACTCACTGATCGAAAATTATTTGTCAAATCGCCCACAATTTGTGCAGATATCAGGATCGTTTAGTAAAGAAATGTATATTAAGTGTGGTGTCCCACAAGCAACTGTCTTAGGTCCGCTATTATTCAATATATATTTAACTGATATTTACCAAATTAATTGTGTTGGCAAAATAACCAGTTTTGCAGATGATACTGCAATATTGTATGAAGGCACTGACTGGTCTGATCTGAAAAATGTAATTGAAAATAATTTTATCAAAATTATTCGGTTGTTTAACAGTATAAAATTAAGCATTAACTATTCTAAAACACATGTTTTACCATTTGGATCTTATGCTAGACATCTGCCAAATTACACAAACTTTTCCTTCAACATTAATGGTCAAAAAATGCAAATTAATAGAGTGCCCAACATAAAATACCTTGGAGTGGTCTTGGATCCTCACTTACGATGGGACATTCATGTCAATTATATTTTGAAGAAAGTTAGATTGGTATCCTACAAAACTGAATACCTTGGGAATATATTGACAGAAAAATATCTTCGAACATTATTCCAATGCACTGATTGAGCCTCATCTCACATATGGTATATTAGCATAGGGAGCTGCATGTTCCTGACATATCTATAATTTAGATGTTTTTCAAAAAAGTATTCTACAAATGATATTTAAAAACCGAAACTTTATTCCACTGACAAATTATACGCAGATGTTCAGATGTATGATATAAGACAGCTTTATTTCTTACACAGTATCACTCACTACCATAAATTTGTAAACACCGACCAAAAAATTGAACATAATCATTATACAAGGTACAAAATTCGTGGCACAGTAGTTCCTCAGCCGCACAAATCTATAATGCAGCGGTCATATCTCTATTTAGCGCCAAAATTTTATGAATTTATACCTAAAGACTTAAAAGATTTACGTTTCGGAAATTGTTTCAAAAGAAATTTAAAAAAGTGGCTACATTCTATATTTAGGACTGAAATTCATAAACTCATAAATACGGACATCAAGTAAATACATAATCTATTGTAGTTAATTTTGTCCTTTTTTGTCATTTGCATTCTGCAGTTGCAACTTAAAATTATTGGTCCATGTACAGGGGATGCCTTCTATTGCGCCTGTTTTGATTTTATATTTATTTACTCATATTGTTTGTTATCTTTGTACATTGAGTGAATAAATATTATTATTATTTTTATTATTATTATTATTATTATTATTATTCCATGTCATCGGTTGATGGATCGTTGAATAAAGAAATATGATTATTATTAATATGTTTTTGAACGCCACTCAAATCTAGTGAGTATAAGTGAAATCAATAAGTGGACGGTTTCATTTTATTTTCTTTGCATTTGTATTATTTTCAATTTTTCTAATTAAGTATAACCGTTGATCAAACGAACAAAAAATTACTATTTATTTGCCTGACACAACTTAGCCTTAGCTATTTCGTCATATTTCGTAATACCAGGAATTTCTCAAGTGCTTACCCATATGCAATCTATGTTCGGTTAATAACAGCCAATATGCAACCACTTGCATTACTTTCTCAACCACAAACCCTTACCACCATGCCGCGCCGCCGAAACTCGACGCCTCACGTCGCGACCTCGCGCGATTCCGGGCGTCTTCGGCGCAACGCGTCGGGGCGCCTAACCGCCCCTGCGGCCAGTTACGGAGCGAGCGTCGCGACGAACACGTCGACGCCGGAACACGGATCGCATCCGGATTCGACGACGCTGCCGGACGACGTCCGGATACGGATACAAGTGGCGCGCGCGGCACCACGCGACTTGAACGCGACTTACACGCGACACTAGGATGTGACTTTGCCGCTTTCGGGATGTTAGTTGTTTCAACAGGCTGAGCATGTGGTGAGTACGGTGGTTGATATAGTGAAACGTGGAAAATAGTGAAGTGACAACTAGTATATTTACATCGTGGAATTACTTGTACGAGAGATAAGTAGCGTGATTTCGAGACCTACCCGACATGTGGAACGGAAATAAATATTACGTGACGCATAGCTCATGAAATGACAACTATTTTGATGCCCTTAAGTATAATTTCTGTAACCTGTACTTCAACTAACTGCCTAATTTCCATAACGTAACGTAAATTAAAAACATTTCGGCCAAAATACTGCTGAGGAACCTGGAACGTCAGTCATCTAATGAGGCTTGATTTATTGGTCAGTACTACATAGAGATGGTATGTTCCTTGCCTCACGCTTTCAACTGTCTAGCGATGTACTGTGTGCTATCACAAAGAGTGATATAACTAACTACATCGATATGTGGTCTTTACAATTACACTTTAGTACGGAATTTCGTGTGATGCCTATCATTTTTTAACAAATGCAAACACATTGTACGCACAACCTTAGGCATTCTACTGACATAAGTATTATCTTCCTTGTTGTTCGTGCACGCAACAATTTTTGAGATTCATGGAAAAATAACCTACAGTGAATTTTTATCCATACATCGAAGTTTAGTAATATAATGGTGCCGTAGTAGGTATATCTTGTCGGATGCAAATTCTTACATTTATTAAAACACAGGTAAATTGGTCTCAGAGCTTGATGGTAACTGCTTTACTTTAAAACAAAACTAGTAATTTAGTTTTCGTCCTTCCGACCACAGACGGTCAACCACTTGAAAGCTTGTTTGCTGCTTCCAATCTCGTCTTAGTCGATTCAGCTAATAGCTGGCACTTTAGAATAGAATAGAAAAGGCGTTATTTAAATTTAAGCTACTTCAAACAATAATAATTATTTACAAAAATGTGTTCAACTTACAAAGTGGTCGTCACGTCAAACCAAAATAGTCCCTCCGAGGTCTCTTTTTAAACATTTAAGCATTACTAGATGTTCTTACATTAATAGGCAGATTATTGTACATTTTAAACCTTCAACAAACATTGTCTTTTCTGAACCTTCAGATATAAACCTCTGTATATGTAAACTTTCTTTTCATCTCATGTCGTCACTTCGCATTTCAAATTTTTATTTTAGAAACTGTTCCAAAAAGCCTGATTACTGATGGTGTTCATTAAAAGTATTAAATTTGCCTCTTGAATATTTTGGTGTTTGTTCAAAAAATTCAATGCCTTTAGCATATCTTGTATAGGGGTATACCTGCTACAATTTAACAAAATCCGCATACATTTATTTAATAGAATTTCTAGCCTTTGCTTTTCCTCATTTGAGCATCTAATCAAAAATGATGCACAATAAGTAAAATGAGGAAAATTATTGCACTGTAGACTACCCGATCTTTTTGCCTAATTTCAGACACATATAATCAACATGTTTGTTAAAGTTTAGTTGCTGATCTATTATAATATCTAAATGTTTAAAACTAACTACAAAATGAAGTACCTCCCCCTCAATTTGAATCTACTAATTTCTTGCATTTATTTTACGAACCTATGATCATAGATTTAATTTTCTTCACACTTAATTTAATATTATTTGTTTTTCACCATAAAGTAAGTTTGTCCATTCCACTATCGATTACATTTCGTCGACATAAAGTCAAAACCTCGTATCTCAATTTTTAGCGCTTTCGAGGTACGAAATCGTTATTTTTTCAAATATTTTTCTGCGCTGAATACAAACCCGTGTATCTAGACTGAATGATAAACACGTGCGTTGCGACCAAGTATTATATACTGGTATCTCAATATAATTGCTGGTGAAATGCGAAAACCACGTATCTACTAGTAGATCAACTATTGAAGAAAACGATTGTCTATCTGATGTACCTGATCCGTTTGAGGACTCTGAGTCTAGCTACTGCCCAGATTCAGTGTGCAAAAAACTAAAGACCAAAAGGGTACATACACTAAGTGAATAAGTGGCTTCGACGTGAAGCTATTCCAGATGATATTGCAGACAATATACAAACAAACAAGAATAAAAGAGCGAAAAAAGGTGAACAAGATAAAAACGAATGGAGAAAGAATAAAACAAAATTACTTCGTGTGCTCGGGAAGGAATATGAAGGGAAGAAAAGGTTTTCGGAGAAAAAATGCAATAATTCTTGAAACAAGAGACAGTGTCGGACATAACTGATAATCAAAGACATTTTGCTTAGACTTTGAGGAGAAATGGACTGAAAACAGATACAAACATTTGTAACTGATCTTTTAAATTTGTAAATAAAGTTGAAACAATTCACCAAGAAAAAATCGCGACGAGATTTCTTCTACTTTTGCCCCATCTTAAGGTAAACAATGTTGTACTAACTTATGTAAAAAGATGTTCCTTTCTACAGTGGCGCTGGGAGAGTGGTCAGTTTTATATTGGGTGAAAGCGGGTGACAGTTCTTGATTCATCATTTATATTTTTTTCTTCAAAACTAACGATTATTATTCGTTTTTACCTTAATGTCTAGATCCCGAAATAGATTATTTTCTCAGGTTACCAAGACTTGTTTTTTTCACAAAAACCATCAGTTTCGGAAAGTTTATCTCTTTCCTGTAAAACTACTATTTTTGAGTTACAAGGCTTTGACTTTTCGACGACGATTTACAATTTCTCTACTTAACGAACCACTAAATGAAATCAATGAATCATCTGCAAACAAATTTATAAAAGAATTGTTAAGGGCATTGCACATATTATTGACATATAGAATCAAGGGCCTACTATGTTGCCTTGAGGTACACCAGAATCAACAGAAACATTATTGATTGATATTTTACTTTCAATTCTTACCAAGTGTAACCGCTCAGATAAATGATCACCCACCCACGGAAGGGCTGTATTCCATACAATTCACATTTTCTCACAACAATTTTGTGTCAACAGTTCCAAACGCTCTTTTTAGGTCAACAGACACACACACACACACACTTGATTACTTTCTCATCATCTTTATCATTTTCCACTTTGTACATACAAATTGGCATGCAGTTTCACAAGAATGATTCCTTCAAAAAGACGCTGTATACCTACTTCATGACTAAGCCTTTCTACAGTGTGTCAGAATATCTGGGATTTTCAAGGTGATTTGTTAGGCCTCTTCTGCAAAGTTTTGTACTCTGAGATAGCCTGTAGTCATCATATGATACATTACTCTTCTGTAAAATTATAAACATGTATACTATCCTTTGAGGGTGCATCGACGTTTCCTATGCCATGTATTTGGTCAATTGGAATAAACTGATTATTATTATTATGAGTCCTGATTGCCTCTTGAAAAGAACACCGCTGACACGTAGATGCTCACTCAGTTGTTCATGCGCTATTTCTACAATTTTCTCAACGACTGGCATTAGATTGATATTCTCTACTTTTGTAAATCTCCCTGAAACATCTAAACATAGTGTGGATACGTTTTGTGCCAAAAAGGATTTTTATTTATCATTTTAGTTTAGAGTTTGTGTTTCTCGTGGATGTACAGGCCCTTCTATTTTTTTTTCGACGACTTCCGGAAATTCAGATATTCCCTTGTGAGTGTCTATTAGAGGTCCACTAGATGAAAATCGATATAGGTTATTTATTTTAACCAATCACTTGAGTACGATTCATCATGCTTATGAGGTAGGACGCCTTTGAGAAATCTTCTGAATATCGTAAGTTTCCTACGATGAGTTTCTTATTTTTTATAATATTGTAAAGAAGCACGTAAATGTGGGAAGATCTGTTATTAAAGTTTAAGAAGTGAAACGGAATGTGATGTAATTCATGCATACATTGATTCAATTAATTGGCTAGTGCACTAATTGATAACTACAATCAATATGGCCAATTGGAAGATTATCAAAGCATACTATTCGATTAGGCTGGTGTTGCCGACAAATGGTCATGGGTTTCTAGCTATGTACTGTATTTATCTTTAAATTGTTCTAAATTACAGCTCAAAAAGGATACAGTTTTTTATATTATCAATAAAGAAACGTTTTCCATAATCCTCTTTCTCAGCGATGGCCTTTTTTCCACGGCACAAACTTCAAACGGTTGATAGTGTCTCTGACTTTATTAGCTCAATTTCGGCTCGAATGTTTTCCTTTAATTGCGAGGTGGTCTGCGGTTTGTTTGCAATACTCTTCCCTTTAGGTACGTCCATTAAAAGGTCAGGAACTGTGAAGAGAAGGGAGCAGAGGATAATCCTCGGCACCGGAACATTCCTCCTGGAGTATTCCATTGCCAAAAGTGGCCTTTACTGCTTGCAGTGAGACATCCGCTGCTTTTCAAGAAGGTTCCCTCTACTCATTTTTCTGAACGGATTTAGTTAATAATCTGAAATTCGTGGCGATGAAATTCATGCACGAATACGATATTTAAGCGTGGAAGTGGCAGTTGAAGATTTCGAGTTGCTGGCTGGGGATCATGCTGGAACAATTTCTCAAGTGGAGTGGTCATGTCATACCTCACTTTGAAACTCTTAACGAGTACGTAGTGGACTGGCAGGCTGTCAAATTTTAGCGTTTTTGTACATTGAGTCGCTTACAACTCCGCAAGCAATGACTGCCCAACTAGCAAAGTAGTGCTATAAGCTTTTGGTAAAAGAACCGTTCAGCCATAAAAGCTCTCTATTGGTGTTGCCTGAATACCGAAATGCTGGCTTAATGTTGTGTGGAATGCAAATTTGCTTTCTGCAACATATTTGCTCTAAAATGAGGTGTTTAAAATATTCTTATAGCATAGTTACGCAACACCTTATAGGACAAATTTTTAGCTGTTGCATAAACATTTATACAACTATTTTATACGGCATATTTGCAGGTTAGTCAAAATGGTTGTGTTGTGGCATCCATGGTACCGTTTATAAAACAAACCCGAGCCTTGTTGTTTTGCTGTACAAATTTACTTCTTTAGCCAACAAATTGCTCCCAACGGAAGCACTTATACAACTGTTGTTTAGTAACTGTTAAAGGCTGTACATATGCTAAATAAGTTGGTAAACAACTTCACCATAACCTAATTCTCTGCTGTCATATTTTTGTTAAAATGCCATATCCAGTGTTTTAAGACAAACAACGCATGTATACCTATTGGTTAAAAAGGTTTTATCAACTGTTCAAACAGAAGATATAGATCTGGTACAAATTCTGGGTAAATCATTCGACTCTGTCGGTATTTCATTTCTGACATTTGTCAAATTGTTGTATAACACCTGCAGGCAACACCAAAATATTCTAATAAACTAAAGACAACATGGACGATGCCATGATTATACACAGCCACCCGCCATATTGGGCAAACATTTATTACTCTATTTGATATAAAATAATTATGTTTCAGTTCGAAATTACAGGTACAAAGTGAGAAACATTAGTGTAATTGTGTCTAAATATAGGATTTGCGGAAGATTTAACGCAGATAAGTTCAGATTTCCATCTTAAAAATCTAGACATACTTTTGATCATTGTCAAAATATGAATCAAATACGAAGCCCGTAGAAATTGGGTAACTAATCTGCACGATAATTACAATAAAATTTGCTGCGCAAGTAGTTCAATAGCCCTATATCACAGTGTAGAAGTTTATCATATACCTGTGTATGAAATTCACAATGGCCGATATATAAGTAAACAAGACGACTGTAATGTGTTAGTTATATATACGTATTCTTCACTTCGTCTATACAATACATAAGAAATAGTGTGGTTGCAATAAAGTAGAATCACGTAACAGAATAGGTGTATAGTTGACAAAAACTGAATCTTGCACTGATGAAAATGTCCTATAGCGGCTGCAAGAGGCACACTTTTGCTTTATAACTGTTACCTGCAGCCCTTATTTAACCTCTTAAATGACTGAAGTGTCCTAGTAGGTGTGCCCATTCCGCTTGTATAGCTGTTCTAAGAGGGTTTTGCCAATGTTCTTACAGTATACAATGCTGTTTAAGGAATACTGTATAATCATTCTTGCAACTCTAATAGGAGTGGTAATTGTTAGTTGGGTAACTTTTATCGTCTATCTCAAATAATCGATTTACGTATTGTCCTTACTAAAATATAAATTAGGAACTGTAAGAAATTATCTGAGCGTGTGGAGGGTGTATTATAAATGAAAAAAGAAACAAACAGAACAAAGGTTCATTCACTATTCAACAGTTTTGCGTTCAATGATTCCCTGGAAAATTGTAAGAGTAGTCAAGAAGGATTTTACTGAGCTAGCCCGGGGATTGAGTTTCCACATATAAGCGGGGAATTCTTGTAGCAGCAAGAATTTCTGATTTCGAGGTTATACACATGGGCGTGTACAGGTGAAAATGCTAGGTCGAAGGGCAAAATGCTAACTAATTTTTTTGATTTTAGAGGTGCGTATTTTTGAGGCGAGACGTTCTCCAACTGGCCTAACGATTATACAAGGGAACCCAATTAATGTTGGTGCTGTTGAACGTTCATCAAATGATTAGTTTGTACATAATACTCCATTGTGGTAGAGCGATATTGACAGATTCTTTAACACAACCGAGTTACACTGAGTAATTGAAATGGATTACTATTATAACAAAGACACCAGTTCTTACCGTCGAAAGACTAGTTTGCTCCTGCTGGAATAGTTTATAGCACTTACAACTAATTTATAAAGAATTTGTAATTATGTGGACCGGACTCTTATTAGCTCTCAATTCCGCGGTCGCTGTCCGCTGGTTCGACTGTGTCTCCCCGCTTCCGCCATCCGGTCGGGTATTTATTCTCCTATCGTCGAGTCGAGAACTATTCCAGTGTTTTTCAGTTCGAGTCGTGAACTTTCATGGAAGCAGTCTAGATGGCAACAGATTCATCTACAGACGTGCGGAATAATCGCGATGGTATCGCGAGCGGTTCATACATGGTCGCGTAATTCTGGTTGCCTAAGCATCGATCAAAATGTCGAATTCGTAGTTGTACGAGGGTGTCTCTCAGGGTACCAAGAGTTCCAATTATACGAGGCCGTTACTCTATAAAGCAACGGTACTGTGTTATGCTCTTTCACCAATTTTTCAATACCTCCCTCAAAGGACCGTACCTGGATTCTATCCATTTTATAAGTGGATGAGACTATTTTTTGAATAACGATGAACTTAAATCAAACTGCAAGTTAAACATTATTGGTATATATATATAGGGTGACTTTGAAGTTGAGTCATTAATTTTCAGATAATGATTGTAGAAGGAAGATAAACCAAAATATGTGTGTAAAAATAAAAAAAATGTTACCTTGTTTTATAAAGTATCCTCTAGACAAGTATTTCAGTGCGGACCTGTATTTGATCGGGCGGTCTTGGAGCACCGGCATGCCCTCCCCTGTGAGGTCTTAAGTCACCTGATTCACGAGACCTTTGTACTACATTAACAAAGGCACGAGGGGTTGGTTGCACTCGATTGAGAAACCGATTCGCATAAATGCGTGATGCCGTGGCAGCATTTTGTAAAGACTCCCCCCCCCGTAAATAAGAATCATGTCCACAAGTTCAGCATTTTCGTAAACATGTGCCATTTTTTATTTCGTTTGAGCCACGCAACAAACACCACTATTCACGCACGCGTTACCGACTGACACATTGACTGAATACGACTGAATAAAATTGAGTAAAAACATCGTGATAAATGTTTAAAATTCTTTTGTTGTTGCCAAACACGAGCACATAATATTATTATTGAGACAGGGCGGTACTCAAACCTCTAAAGGGCTATAACTTTGTTACTTTAATTTTACCAGAAAAATGTTAAAGGAAAAAAACATTTCTTTTGATCAGATCTACTCACTGTTTAAATAAATGACTCAACTTCGAAGTCACCCTGTATATGATGAAGCCAACCAGCAGAAATACGTATCGCTCGGGTTACCTAACCTATTTTCTGCTCGAATCCACTTTCCTCCTTTATGCGTATTATGCCCATTATTTTCCTACTTGTTATATACGAGTATATACATATACATACATACAGGGTGGCCCCCCATCCAAGTGTGGACAGAATATTACTAATAAACAAATACATTTTGGGAAAATCTATTTATGGGATGTTATACATGACATTTGAGGGCACATTTCTAAAATATTTACCATTATAGGGGGTGTCCCAATTTCGACCTAAATACCAAAGTTGTGATTTTTCAAATGGAATGCTTCAAATTTTATTGCATATTTGGATAAACCAATTCAAAAAAGAAAACTGATATAACATACTATGGGGTTTTGGTAATTAGCTACTGAGATATAAGGTGTTTTGCATAGACAACCGCCCCTCATTTCGGCAACCTCTCAGTCCGCCATTTTGAAATTTGGTGTGCTGAGTTTTATATCAAAAAAAACTTACACACCACAGCTTTTATCTTATTTGTTACTTTTTCGAATTTTAAATTTTGGTCATAGGTCATAGGTTAAGAAGGCAAACTGTAGTTTTTCTCAAAACTTTCAAATGCATCACCCTGTATGTTTGTGCAAGTTTGGATTCAAATTTTTTAAGCATTTTTTGATACGATAAACATACGGGTTTTTACGGCTATTTTTCGGTTATTAGCACGTCTTTTATGGAACGGCTTAATTCCCTAAAATATCGCGTCATCCTTGGAAACAAATAAATTGTTGATTAGTTACAGACTGTCAAAATTAGCTTTGTGAGCCTTATAATAAAAAAGTGTTTGAAAATGACTTTTTCTAAAGAAGAAATGGTGAATATGGTGTTCGTTTTGGGCGAAGAAATAGTTTCCTAGCATCTCGCATTTATAAGCAACGGTACCCTAATATGCGACATCCAAGGCCGGAAACATTTTCCACGAGAACGTTTTGAATTAAGTGGAGCATTGGAATATAGTAAAAAATGTATACATAATCCAAGTGTCACTAATACGGCGAATCAGTTGAAGACTCTATTAAAGTTGCAGAAAAATCCCCATTTATGTGCTCGGAAAATTGGAGCAGAAATATGAAGAACTCCTGTCCAAAGGATTATTCACAAGCATATGATGTACCATCGATATCACCTATGCTTGCATCAACGTCTTCGTCATCAGGATTTCGCAGCTCGAATGGAGTTTAGTAGAATAATGCTAAATAAAGTGAGTGAAGACACTGCTTTCCTGGATAAGGATCTTTTTAGCGATGAGGCAACTTTTAACAGCATAGGTGTTGTCAGCAGGCATAATATGCACTATTATGCAACGGAAAACCCTTACTGGGTTATGTAAATAGATTTCCAAAATAAATGGAGCTTGAATGTTTGGGTAGGAGTATTGGCAGACAAGTTATGGGGCCTTTCTTTTTCGACAACAGATTAACAGGTTCAGAATACCTGAATTTTTTGATCGACCATTTGCCTTTGCTTTTGAAGCGTGTTAAACTGCAAACTCGGATGCATATGTACGTCCAACATGACGGCGCACCTGCGCATTATCATAATCGTGTGCGTAACTATTTGAACACCTGGAGTAACAATCGATGGATCGGTCGTGATGGGCTTATATCTTGGCATCCTAGATCACCAGATATGACACCGATGGACTTCTTTCTATGGGGCTACGTTAAGCAGGAGGCTTATAGATATCCATCATCTACCCCGGAAAATATGAAGGAAAGGATTAAGGGTGCTTTTCTAAACATAAGGAAACACATGCTGAGGGATGTGCAACGGTCATTTGTCCAAGGACTACGGCTGTGTATTCAACAATGATGGAGATATTTTCGAGCAGTTTTTGTAGATTAGGTCTTGAGTGCTGTTGTTGTTATAGTTGTTTTTCTCTATTAGGCTTGAAGCTGATTTATACTGTTCTGATTGTTATTAGTGTTTACGTCAAATCTGTACTCTTAGTGGCAATATGGAACTAGCCCACTGTTTATCTTTTGTTTCTATGGATGATATGATTTTTTTCCTTAATTTTGATGTGTTGTTCTATTAAAAGCTTAATAATTCTAGTGATTTTATCTGAATCAAACTTTATACAAAAAAAGGCTTATAAAAATTGAATCCAAACTTGCACAAATATACAGGGTGATGCATTTGAATTTTTTTAGAAAAAGTACAATTCGCGTTTTTGATCACACTGTATGAGCAAAAACGAAAATTTGAAAAAGTAACAAATAAGATAAAAGCTGAGGTGTGTAAGTTCTTTTTCTTTTTCTTAAATATATTTTCCCAAAATGTAATTGTTTATGAGTAATATTCCGTCCACACATGGATAGGCCACCCTGTATATATATATATAAAGTCGTATATAGAATTGCAATTTATCCTATCGGATAATATCACCATCAGAGATTTAAATGCTGTGACTTCCAGTAAAACCATGTGCTGGACAAAAGTTGAATGAGTATGTTCTATTCTTCCTAAAATTAAGTGATGTGACTGATTTTTTCATTCAAATATACGTTAGTTACAATCTTATATTATCACCCTCAGAATGACTTTCTTCTGCAGCCACTCCGTGCTGGAGACTATTCCACTCTTCATAGCAGTGCTGGAACTCCGACACTGGAATAACCTTCAGCTAGCCGATTACAGCCGTTTGAAGGTTCCAATCTGAAAAATTTTTGGCAAGAGGCAGAAAAACGATTTTGTTTGTTGTGCTTTCGCCAAGCTGATATCAGAATTACTGTACTTCCAGAATGGCTGATTAAATATAATGGATTTACTACTAACATAAATGCGCTGTACCGAAACTTACCTGTCTTTCTCAAAAATATATCATCTCATTAAAATCAAGTAATCAGTTAGATTAGAATTTCCAGAGAAAGAATTCTATGGAACCATTGAAAACCTGAGTTTTCAGCAAGACAATGCCAAACCGCATATTGCCAGAGCATCGTTAGCCTTCATGGATCAACATCGCATCAACCATTCACCCTGGCCACCACTATCGCCTGACCTATCTCCAATTGAACATGTCTGAGGCATGATAGGTCGCAGACTTTTGGATTTTCAACACCCTCCACAGACTTTAGTAGCTCGTATTCACGAAGTTACAGTAGCCTGGAATGAGGATATCGACCACCTTATCAGCATGATGCCCAGGCATGTCAGTGAGTGTATAAGGAATCGTGGATCCTCCACACATTATTGAATCAGCTTTTGCAGTCAGTTGACGAATCAAGCTGAAAATTTAATCATTTTACTAGTACGGGACACTGAACACATATGCCAAAAATTATTAAAATCGGATAAACATACGTAGGTGTTTACTTTTTTTGTCTCTCAGTGTAGTTACTATACCGTCTAAATTTACAGTATTTTAGGGGCTTGTAGCTTGGTAGGGGGTCGCACTGGATATTTTGTTGTAGGAGCTTGTGGCATTACTTTTTTGTGTTTTTCTCTCTGTCCACACCTACACATTATATATTTTTGTTTGGGCTCATGAAGACCGTTCATCGGCACTAAAAGATGAACATACTAGAACATTTCCAGAAAATTTCATTGACAGACTTCAATAAGGATTGTGCGGGATCTTTTGCATTCAGATGAATCAGCATAAGGGTTGACATCTATTTAGAATAGCTAATAGTGTGACATGGAAACAAGATGGGTATGTTCGACCTTTAGCAGGAAGCATTCCCTCGAGGTCCAAAGTTAGCCGTGTTTACATGATACTGGCCTCGGACTAACAAGAACTGCACAATCCAGCGAAAATAGTAAATTGTCCTGACACTCCCAGGACACAGTAGTAACGGTAACTCGTATGTCTGGGGAATGTCTTTCCTTCCGCGAAGTTTACGCTGGCAAGTGCCGCTCTGCGGAGACGGGGTCATTTCCAGGAGCTGTAGCCCGGAGAAGTGCAAATATTAAAAATAAATGTTTACCTACCTTTGCCGCTTCGCAGTATGATAACGGCGACTCGGCCGTAGATTTATCCCCTATTTTAGAGGGTATTTCTCTATCACAGATTATAGATTATTGCAAGGCATCTTAAAATTTGTTTGCCTTGTGAGTTGCATTACTTATAACTTTCCGTATTTACTTTGTGTACATATGAAAAATTAAATAAATATCAAATAAAACATAAGTAACTACTGGAGCAGAATTTGCAGCTTGTGTGTGTTTTTTTATTTTTTTTCTTCATTTACAATTAAGCATTTTTTGTTCAAATCGGGATAATTGTCCATATCAGTCCATGAAATCTCTAAAAGTTTTTTTAATTTATGATCGCTAGTAGGTGAGTCGACTCAACGATTTCCCCTGCTTTTAAAATTGCATGACAAATGCTGGTATGGGCAGAACCCTCGTCATTTTGTTCATGGTTTATAACA
Source organism: Acanthoscelides obtectus (assembly GCA_963669975.1). Lineage (NCBI taxonomy): Eukaryota > Metazoa > Arthropoda > Insecta > Coleoptera > Chrysomelidae > Acanthoscelides > Acanthoscelides obtectus. The sequence goes on from CAVLJG010000010.1 coordinate 35,251,635, forward strand.
AAGAATCTTAAAGTTATCTCCATCAGCGATGGAAGGGTACTTGAAGCATACAGAAGCATAGTGTTCTTATTCTGAATATAGCATCAGAAAATAAGACAACTTTTGTTTTATCCTGCCTAGTAAATTCCTCTAGAATTTTAAAAAGGCAGGCCGCTATCTCCGAGGATCCTCTCTTACCTGCTGTTTCATGCCATACAAAGCAATAACAATCTTCACCAGCTAAATAATAGAAAGTGAAGTTGAAGTTCGACAATCTGCTTCTATAAAAAAATGCATTTTCCTCACTGATTGGTAAGTAAATGACTATATGAATATACAGGGTGTTCCATAATTATTGCGACAAAATGATAGGGGTTGTAGAGGGCATAAAAATATGCAATTTTGCCTTATAAACCCCTGTTCGTAAATATGCCGTTTGAGCACTACCGCTAATTTTACCTTAAGAGAAACAAAAAATTCAACAGCTGCAAAATGTTCGTCTAGCACATTTCATGGTCTCGCCGATTTGTAAAAAAAAGCCTGCTGTGTTTACATTTTTGTTATCGTAAATTCTCCACACCGATTCATTTAATTTATCTGAGTGGTGCGTCAAACTAGAGGCCAATCCGCGTACAAGCGTGCGTGCTATTGCACATGAAATGGGAGCGTCTCAAACTACTGCTTGGCGGGTTCTCCATGACCAGCAACTACACCCATACCACCTTTTAAAAGTCCAAGCCATGGGTCCAGAAAACTATCTGCCGCGTCGACGTTTTTGTCGTTGGTGGCTGCAGCAGGAGTTGAGGCAACCAAACTTTGGTCGCTACGTTTTGTTCACTGACGAGTCCTGTTTCACAAAGGAAGGTTATTTTAATAGCCGTAACAGTCACATTTGGGATGAAGAAAACCCTCATGCCATAGCCATCCATAGAGACCAACATAGTTTTCAATTAACATCTGGTGCGGCATTGTGGACGAGCATATCATCGGGCCATATTTGCTTCCACCACGTTTGGATGGGCATGCTTATGGTCGATTCTTACAGCATGTGCTACCGGAACTATTAGAAAATGTGCCACTGAACATAAGAGCCAACACGTGGTTTCAACACGATGGCGCTCCAGCCCACTTTTCTTTACAAGTGCGGCAGTATTTGGACGACAAATAGGTGGATCGGCCGAGGTGGCCCTGTGCCTTGGCCTGCGCGGTCACCCGACCTGACCCCACTGGATTATTTTCTCTGGGGCCATCTGAAAGCTTTAGTGTACGAAACTACTGTTCCCAACCAACAAGAGCTACTGGGAAGAGTGATGGCCGCGTCCGCACATGTTCAGGACAAACCGGGGGTATGCCACAGAGTTCGCCGATCATTGAACAATCGTGCACAGCTGTGTATTGAGCAAGGTGGAGGACACTTTGAGCAATTACTGTAGGTAAGCTGTTTCAAGAAACTGATCTTTTTTTTTTGCTGCATCCCAAACGGCATATTTCCGAACAGGGGGTTATAAGGCAAAATTGTTCATTTTGATGCCCTCTACAACCCCTATCATTTTGTCGCAATAATTATGGAACACCCTGTATATGAATATGGATATGAATATCAAACACACCACAAAAAACTGTATTCGCAGCCATCGCTACGTCTTTATTCAGTCTCTTCAATTCTCTAACCTTACTTTTTTCTTTAATATGATTTTCAAAGTCCCCCGCGTGATTCGCTGAAGACAGCATCGCGGTAAAAGGATTAGGAGACCAGAAGGTCACGAACTGTTGTATTTGCAAATAAACTTAGATACGACAATTCGTGACTTTCTTTGAATGCGTAGATACATTGAAACCAAATATTAAAATTAGTCAATGTTAGTTGAGAATTCAGATACGACACTTTGTGAGAAGGAAGTGGCGACTTTATATTGCTCATACCTGGCGTAACTCAAATTTGCAAAAAATGTCAGATACGATACTTCTTGTTTTGGGGGACGATATGGTTCATTATCTACTATAACAATACTTTGTCAAATCCACACTGGGTGTCAGTATACGATTTATAAAATGCATCTCAAGAAGCTTTATTCTTCCACTACCTATCATACTTTATTTGAGTTTTAAATATCGATACTGATGTTACATTGTCTCTAAGCGTCATTTTGGTGCCTCTGTCAAACACATTTTTTTCTTCAAGGGATTCGAAGTTCATTATGACGCGATTGATAAACATGAGAACTACTTTACAATTTAATTTTGCCTGCGTGGATCTTCTTTAGAATAGTTAAACAATAGATTCGTCGTACATCAAGATTTTAAATGTGAGTTAGTTTCTCCGCTCCATCCGACGATTCTAATAAGTGATTTTTTTGCTAGTATCTTTTTGGCAACGCCGTTTTTGACAGATGACGCGTGAATCGTGTCTTGTGTCATTGTCAAGCTTGTTCAGTTTGGTCTATAATTTAACCATGAATCGACTTACGAACGAACAACGCTTGCAAATTATTGAATTTTACTATCAAAATTCATGCTCGGTTAAGAGAGTGCATCGAGCACTGCTTCCAATTTATGAGGGAGCTATTCGGAAGCTTGTGACTAAATTTCGAACCCAGTTTACATTATTGGACATTAAACCACCAACACGCAGACGTAGAGTGAGGACTGAAGAAAATATTGCGGCTGTATCCGCCAGTGTTAGTGATGACCGTGAAATGTCGATTCGCCGCAGTTCGCAGCAATTGGGCCTCTGTTACGCCACTACGTGGAAAATTTTGCAAGATACAGCTGGTGCAAGAATTGAAGCCACACGACCTCCCACAACGTTTCCAATTTGTTGAATGGGCGCTGGCAAAGTTGGAGGAAGATCCACATTTTTATCGAAAAATTGTGTTCAGCGACGGAGCTCATTTCTGGTTGAATGGGTACGTTAACAAGCAGAATTGCCGCATCTGGAGTGAAGACCAGCCAGAAGCATTGCAAGAGCTACCAATGCATCCCGAAAAAAATCACTGTTTGGTGTGGATTATGGGCCGGTGGCATCATCGGGCAGTACATCTTCAAAGACGACAATGGCCGGAACGTAACTGTGAATGGCGAGCGCTACAGTGCGATGATAACAAACTTTTTTTTGCCCAAAATGGAAGAGCTGGACTTGGCTGACATGTGGTTTCAACAAGACGGTGAAACATGCCACACGGCACACGAAACAATGGTCCTATTGAGAGGCGAGTTCGGTGAACAGTTTATCTCACGTTTGGGGCCCGTCAATCGGCCGCCTAGATCGTGCGATTTAACGCCGTTGGACTATTTCTTGTGGGACCATGTTAAGGCTAATGTCTACTGGGATAAACCGGCAACGATTGACGCACTGGAAGCCAATATTGAAGCATTTATTCGTGATATACCGGCCGATATGTTGGAGAGAGTGTGCCAAAATTGGACCTTGCGCATGGGCCATCTAAAGCGGAGCCGCGGCCAACATTTACATGAAATAATCTTTAAACAGTAAATTATATCGACCGTTCTATCGACTCAAATAAAGATTTAATCGTTTTTTCAATTTTTTTGTGTTTCTTTTGAAAATCAAATCCTATACCACTTAAAAAATCACTCGATATAAGACAGCTGCGATTGGACCAATGCTGTGTACAGCATCTTCAAGTGATATTTCTGAAGCCCGAACTTTGGATTCGGGCCTCTCAATTTTTTGTTCATTTGAACACTTTCCACTACGGATTTATCAAAAACCAGTGATTGAAAGAAAAAACGCCGAGACACGTCAAAAGACTTGTCAAGGGGGGCAACTTTTTAACCAAAAACTACTTCACCCCCTTTCACCCTCTGCCCCCAGGGTCATCCCCTTAAAAAGTTCAAATGAGAAGGGGTACCGAGTAATAGATTGTTTAAAAGGTCTTTCGAAATCCTTTATTTTGACGTTTAATTTTCAAACGATTCGTTTTTGAGAAAATTAGAAAAATATTTATTTATCTTAATTTGTTCTAATAGAAAATAAAACACGAATATATCACTTTTTATTTCAATGAGTATTCAAAATGTTACCCGTTATTGGCCAAATAATGATATAGGCGATGTTCAAATTCCTGACGGACATTTTCAAAAACATGTTGTGAGTCATCAGGGCAGTTTTTGATGATGCGTTGACGATGTTCCTCCAAACTTTCAGGTTGCGGAGTAAACACATATTTCAAATGGGCTTATTGAAAAAAATCGAATGGCGTCAAATCCGGAGATTTAGCAGGCGATTGTATAGGCCGTCTTCGCCCTATCCATTTATGTGGAAACTCGTCGTCTAGCCATTGCCGAACCAAAAGAAAATAGTTAGGAGGAGCGCCGTCTTCCTGGAAATATATTCCAGCCTCATCAAGTATACGCTTTCCAACCTCTTCAATTTTGTTTTCAATGGTTTCAGTGATAAGCGGATTGATGGTGTTTTCCCGCATATCCAAATATATGTCTCCATTCAAATTTCCATTAATAAACAATGGCCCAATCAGTTTGTTTCCTAAAACGCCTGCCCATACATTATTTCTTTGGGGGTACTGGGCATGCCCTTCTACAAAAGCATGAGGATTTTCATTGCTCCAGCTGCAGCTATGCTTATCAACAAATACATTTAGATAAAATGTGCATTCGTCACTGAAGCAGATATTCTCTACATGAATGGTATTATCATTAATCGCTGCAGTCATTTGTTCACAAAACTCAGCTCGCCTATCGAAATCATCTTCGGTTAACTCTTGCAATATTTTCATTTTGAATGGTTGACATTTATGGAGTTTAGTAACTGTGTGTACAGAGCCAAATCAAATACCAGTCGCTGCAACAATTTTGTGTAATGAAGTATTGGGATTTATTCCAAAATGACCCAAAACTTCATCCAAAACTCTCCGATGATCACGTTTTCTATTGGCATCAGATCCAGCTTGAGTAACATACCTATGCGATGTTATCTTTCCCGGATGATTAGCGTTAAACGATTACATTGATTTTGGGTACCATAAATTATAATTATTTCAACTATTTCGGCTAGGGTGTAAGCCATTTTTGAAGTAAAATCTGAATCAATGAATGGATTTTTACTTTCCCACGTATACAAATAACTAAATAGGTATAACGATAAATACATTTTGCTCAGGATATCTGTGTTGATGAAAAGAATGTGGGGAGAAATTCGGGTTGTTATTTGGTTGTTGCCACGTCTAGTCTTCCGAGTTGCTGTTTATGTTGGTAGTTCTCGTTTTAATGTATAAACGAATTGTCGATTTGGCAAACGCTAACGGGCAATATTTTGAGCACTTATTGAAATGAAAAGTGATATTTTCGTGTGTTTTTGTTTCCTATCTGAACAAATTAAGATAAAGATTTTTCGAATTTTCTTGAAAACGAATCAACTGGTTTTAAAAAATTAAAGTCAAAATGAAGGACTTCGAAAGACCTTTCAAACAAGCTATTACTCGATACCCTTTGTCATTAAACATTTGTACGGAGTGACCCTGGGAGGCCGAGGGTGAAAGGGGATGAACTAGTTTTTAATTAAAAAGTTGTCCCCTTGACAAATCTTTTGATGCCAGACAGACCATTTCCATTTATATCAGCGACAAATCCGTGGTGGGAAGTCCTCAAATGAACACCACATTTAGTGTGCAGATTTTTCAAGTAGTTGTCCACTATGACACCAAAGTATTTCACAGAGTCTGACTCGTGGATTTTTATCTGTTTGTCAACTTGCAATGGTCGTAAATTGAGTTTACTAATAGTGTAAGATGTAAATGTCACATATTTTGTTTTACCACAATTTGTTAGAATTTATCAAATCGTAGCCACCCAAATATTGATTTAAGATCATTTTCTATTATCATAAGCTTTAGAATTGCTCACACCCTAATATTCGATGTTAGCAAGATTCCACTACATAGGTTAGATATACGAGTATGGAGTTATGATGCTTTGTAAAAATTTCAGGGTCCTGCGTTAAATGGGTCGGTCTGGAGACGGAAAAATGTAAATTTTAGTGTTTTGGAATTGATTCAGGCTTGTACCCACGCACTAAGAATTCCCTTTTCTAAGAATTGTTGTATTTATTTATTTTAAAGTATAATTCTTAGAAAACGGCAAATACTCAAAAATTGATTGTATTCTTAAATGCTATAAAATAAAACCAAAAACTGTAAAAATGAACTGTTCTATTTGAATTTTTCTAAGAAGTACGTTTTGCGGTCTTAAATATACTGTATATACAGGGTGACTTTGAAGTTGAGTCATTAATTTTCAGATAATGATTGTAGAAGGAAGATAAACCAAAATATGTGTGTAAAAATAAAAAAAAAATAAAAAAAAAATGTTACCTTGTTTTATAAAGTATCCTCCCGACAAGTATTTCAGTCCGGACCTGTGCGCCCAAAAGCATGTCACAAAAACTGTTCGAAATGATTTCCGTTTTGCTCGACGCACAGCTGGGCGCGTCTTAGCCATGTCTCTTTACAAGCACGCAATAAAATCACTGGTTGATTTCTGATCACTGTACTCATTTCCTCAATTCGAGCACGTAATTCTTCGCGTGTATTAACCGGTGTTTTATACACTAGAGTTTTTAGCCAACCCCACAAACAAAAGTCTAAAGGATTTAAGTCCGGAGACCTTGGCGGCCAAGGTACAAAACCGCCACGGCCGATCCAACGATTATTAAATTGTCTATTTAAAAATTCACGCACATTTCTTGCATAATGGGGTGGTGCCCCATCTTGTAAAAACCACATGTTTTGTCTAATATTTAAAGGCACATCTTCCAGTAAACCAGGCAAATTGTGTTGCAAGAAATCAAAATAATTTTCACCAGTTAAGCGATTTGGTAATTCAAAAGGCCCCACTAAAATTCCATTAACAATTCCAGCCCACAGGTTGATTGGTTCAAATCGCTGTTGAAAATTGGTTTCCCTTATTTCATGGGGATTTTCAATAGCCCAAACGTGAGAATTACGTGAATTAATAATTCCGTTTCTAGTAAAGAGGGCTTCATCACTCACTAAAATTTGATTTAAAAAATTGTCATCATTTTGATGTTTATTTAAAAGCCAATTGCAAAAGTCAACCCTTTGTTCATGATCTTCCGGTTGTAAGGCCTGCACTTTTTGTATGTGAAACGGATAGAACTGATTTTCACGTAGAGTTTTCCAAGTTTTATACTGACTAATCGCCAATTGAGTTGAAATTTGTCGGGTGCTTACTGTTGGATCATCACTTACTAATTCTAAAATTTGTTCTTCTAGTTCTATTTGATCGTGTGGTCTTGGAGCACCGGCATGATCTCCTCTGTGAGGTCTTAAGTCACCTGATTCACGAGCTCTTTGCACTACATTAACAAAGGCACGAGGGGTTGGTTGCACTCGATTGGGAAACCGATCCGCATAGATCCGTGATGCCGCGGCAGCATTTTGTAAAGAACCATGTCCACAAGTTCAGCATTTTCGTAAACATGTGCCATTTTTGATTTAAGCCTCGCAACAGACACGATTATTCACTTACGCGTTACCGACTACCGACTGATACTGACTGAAGAAAATAATTGTAAAAAGATCGTTCCAAATTCTTTCGCTTTTTTGTTTCCGATGCGATGAACGGATAAGGCGGATTATATCTGTTGTTGCCAAACACGAGAACATAATATCATTATTGAGACAGGGCGGTACTCAAACTTCCAAAGGGCTATAACTTTGTTACTTTAATTTTACCAGAAAAATGGTAAAGGAAAAAAACATTTCTTTTGATCAGATCTACTCACTGTTAAAATAAATGACTCAACTTCGAAGTCACCCGTATAATGAGCAAAATATCAAACAGTTAAGGGACACTAAATTATTGAATACGAAGCTCATTTTGACAAAAAGTTTGCTGCTCTATCTGCAATAATGTCTGACTTGCAACCTTTGAATGTTGTGTTTTTATTCGGATCAAATATTCGGTAGCTCCAAAAGTAGCAATCCAAATCTTATAGAACGTTATATTAAACTACTTCCATTGAAGATACTTTTGGGAATCTACTAAAACATATAGGGTTATTCTGTTTACAAAAATGTATGTTTGTGTTGTCGCGTAGTCATGAATCTCCCTGCAGAGGGCGGCATATTTTCCGTAGCATTGATTTGCCTATAATTTTTGTGAATAACTTTTGTAGATATTTTCGACCGATTATACACTAAAATCTTGCCGTGTATATGCGTCCAGATATCCAGAGCTTTTAGCAAGGAAATATGTATCAAATGTGGTATCCCATAAGAAACATTCTTAGATCCACTGTTATTTAATATATATTTGAACCATACTGTCCAAATTAATTGTGTTGACAAAATAAGCAGTTTTGCAGATGATACTGCACTATTATATGAATGCTGGTCTCATCTGAAAAGTATAATTGAAAATGATGGTTTATTAATAGAAAATTGAGCACTAACTATTCTAGAATACATTTGTTAATATTTGCATCTTATGCTATTTGCCTAATTACAAAGATATCGCCTTTAACGTTAATGATCTAAAACTGCAAATTAATACAGTGCCAAACACAAGATACCTTGGAATAGTATTGGATCCTCAGTTATGTTGGGATATCCATGTCAATTATACAGGGTGACTTCGAAGTTGAGTCATTTATTTTAACAGTGAGTAGATCTGATCAAAAGAAATGTTTTTTTCCTTTACCATTTTTCTGGTAAAATTAAAGTAACAAAGTTATAGCCCTTTGGAAGTTTGAGTACCGCCCTGTCTCAATAATGATATTATGTTCTCGTGTTTGGCAACAACAGATATAATCCGCCTTATCCGTTCATCGCATCGGAAACAAAAAAGCGAAAGAATTTGGAACGATCTTTTTACAATTATTTTCTTCAGTTGTATACAGTCAGTATCAGTCGGTAGTCGGTAACGCGTAAGTGAATAATCGTGTCTGTTGCGAGGCTCAAATCAAAAATGGCACATGTTTACGAAAATGCTGAACTTGTGGACATGGTTCTTATTTACGGGGAGTCTTTACAAAATGCTGCCGCGGCATCACGGATCTATGCGGATCGGTTTCCCAATCGAGTGCAACCAACCCCTCGTGCCTTTGTTAATGTAGTGCAAAGAGCTCGTGAATCAGGTGACTTAAGACCTCACAGAGGAGATCATGCCGGTGCTCCAAGACCACACGATCAAATAGAACTAGAAGAACAAATTTTAGAATTAGTAAGTGATGATCCAACAGTAAGCACCCGACAAATTTCAACTCAATTGGCGATTAGTCAGTATAAAACTTGGAAAACTCTACGTGAAAATCAGTTCTATCCGTTTCACATACAAAAAGTGCAGGCCTTACAACCGGAAGATCATGAACAAAGGGTTGACTTTTGCAATTGGCTTTTAAATAAACATCAAAATGATGACAATTTTTTAAATCAAATTTTAGTGAGTGATGAAGCCCTCTTTACTAGAAACGGAATTATTAATTCACGTAATTCTCACGTTTGGGCTATTGAAAATCCCCATGAAATAAGGGAAACCAATTTTCAACAGCGATTTGAACCAATCAACCTGTGGGCGGGAATTGTTAATGGAATTTTAGTGGGGCCTTTTGAATTACCAAATCGCTTAACTGGTGAAAATTATTTTGATTTCTTGCAACACAATTTGCCTGGTTTACTGGAAGATGTGCCTTTAAATATCAGACAAAACATGTGGTTTTTACAAGATGGGGCACCACCCCATTATGCAAGAAATGTGCGTGAATTTTTAAATAGACAATTTAATAATCGTTGGATCGGCCGTGGTGGTTTTGTACCTTGGCCGCCAAGGTCTCCGGACTTAAATCCTTTAGACTTTTGTTTGTGGGGTTGGCTAAAAACTCTAGTGTATAAAACACCGGTTAATACACGCGAAGAATTACGTGCTCGAATTGAGGAAATGAGTACAGTGATCAGAAATCAACCAGTGATTTTATTGCGTGCTTGTAAAGAGACATGGCTAAGACGCGCCCAGCTGTGCGTCGAGCAAAATGGAAATCATTTCGAACAGTTTTTGTGACATGCTTTTGGGCGCACAGGTCCGCACTGAAATACTTGTCGGGAGGATACTTTATAAAACAAGGTAACATTTTTTTTTTAATTTTTTTTTATTTTTACACACATATTTTGGTTTATCTTCCTTCTACAATCATTATCTGAAAATTAATGACTCAACTTTAAAGAAATATTTGTATCCTACAAAATTAAATACCTTGCGAATATACTGACAGAAATGTATCTTCATACATTATGTCATAACACTGATTGAGCCTCGTTCACACATATGGTATATTAGAATGGGGAGTTTCATGCTCATCCCATTTCTATAATTCAGATACTTTTCAAAAAACTTTTCAAAAAAACTGTTCTAAAAATGATGTTCAAAAACCGAAGCTTTATTTCACTGACGGGCTTTACGCAGATGTACAAATGTATAAGACAGCTCAATTTCTTACACACTATCACCCACTACCACAAGTTTCTCCACACCGACCAAAAAATTAAACGTCTCATTATACAAGGTATAAAAATCGTAGATCAGTAGCTCCTCAGCCACAAAAATCTATAATGCAACGGTCACATCTCTATTTAGCGCCAAGACTTTATGAAATTATACCTTAAGGTTTAAAAGATTTATATTTTCGGAATTATTTTAAGCAACATTGGGAAAAGTAGCTACATTCTATGTCTAGGACTGAGATTCATTAACTCATACATACGGGCATCAAGTAAATTCATAGTCCACTGAGAGTAATTCTTGCACTTTTTTTATAATTTGTATTCTACAGTTGCAGATTGAAACTATTGGTCCATGCGCACCATTGTTCTGGTTTTCATTCTATATTTACTCATAATGAATAAATATTACTGTCAATATATATGTGCGTTTTGGCAATATCTGTTTTCTATCACGAAATTGAAAGTTTGCTACTTTAAATGAAAACCTTTTGAATGTACTAAGCCAGAATCAACGGTGGGGCGACTAGGTATTTTTCTATCCAATAGAGGTGCACCGGTGTCGCCGTGACACTCCACTGACGCCTCGTCGATACCTTTAATAACAAATCGTTCTATTTCAGAGCGGTGCTCCCTGGTGGCACTTTGCTGCAAATCCATCCATCTATCTATCAGCTGTCGAGGAGATTTTACTCTAGCGCGGCAAACGACTACTTATTTACTGCCAATCCAACTTCCCGGAGACATTATTCCTGCTTGCGTCGGATCGTTTAATATTAAGTGGCTCCTGTCTCCAGACTCTTATCAAAAAAGATCAGCTAGAGAGCTAGCAAAGGTTGTACCGAGCAAAGTATCCATAGAAAATTCATCAAGGATTGGAGGATCATCTACATTTATAATTTATTGAATCATTGGTCTCGGCATGTCAACAGACTTTGCTCTTTACAGCTCTCCTCCATGATGTCACCACATTCTGGACATACCTGGCACCTGCTTCCCATTGTAACCAGATTCCTAGTTGGTACGGTCGCCGTTCTGTCCCAAAGGGGATTAAACAAGTTCTAATAACTTGTAAAACAGCTACTTGAAAAGCAGCGTGCCTTCGTGATATTAACAGTAGCATCCAGAGTTGACCATTTAGTCTGGATCTTTAGTGTCGGAAACCATAAACATCTAGGAATTACCTTTTGATGTATCCCTACGTCACCACGTTGATGACGGATAGCTACGTTGCACTAGTTTGGCCTGAAAAAAAATGTCATCAAGCAGGTTGACTCTGTACTTAACACGTAACGCTGTCATCAGTACATACAGGATTACGTTAAGCAAATTTGCCCCTCTAAGCAAAAAGTTAGAGGAGTCATTGACGAATGTGTAGGAACTATGGTCTAACGGCTAACTGAATTGATTCCTAGAATTGTAGGACGCCTTGCTGGCCTCCTTGATTTTCATAGTATTTTCTCTCCTACAGAAAGGGTGGGGTATTTCTAGATTTCTACTGCTACGTGTCAGCGTCAGCGCTCTCCTATTGTGAGGCTATGTTTTCTTTTTGAATTGTAGGATATTTAAGGCTTATATGACGGATGATATGGATCAAAAGCAATAACAGTTTGAAGCAAATAGATATTTGTAACATAACCTCAAAGTAGAGCGCTGACACGGAACAATAGAAAAGGCGTCCTACAATTGTAGAGACGACTGACAATTCGGCCCTAAATGAATCAAGTCAGTCAAACAGTTAGACCATAGTTCCCATACATGCGTCAATCACTCCTCTTGGAACGAATTGAGAATGCTGTGTAAAAGTGAATGAGATTACCTTCTTTTGTCGATTTCTATTGTTATTTTCTAGCATTCAGGAAATCCTACATGAAGTCCGCATTATCGCATTAATTAAAATATTATATTGCACTCTCTGGTATTTACTTTTACTTCATCATAAAATGTACACTTACCATTTTTTCAGCTTTGCATATCGAGCCGTGTAGCTACTTAGTACTTATGAAGAAAATATGGACCTTATGTTAGAAAACAACAGAAATGAAAAATTCTTTTAGCTATATGACTTCGAAGTTGAGTCATTTATTTAAACAGTGAGTAGATCTGATCAAAAGAAATGTTTTTTTCCTTTAACATTTTTCTGGTAAAATTAAAGTAACAAAGTTATAGCCCTTTAGAAGTTTGATTACCGCCCTGTCTCAATAATAATATTATGTGCTCGTGTTTGGCGACAACTGATATAATCCGCCTTATCGGTTCATCGCATCTGAAACAAAAAAGCGAAAGAATTTGAAACGCGGTGTTTTTACCACAATCTTTTCAGTTGTATTCAGTCAATGTGTCAGTCGGTAACGCGTGAGTGAATAGTGGTGTTTGTTGCGTGGCTCAAACGAAATAAAAAATGGCACATGTTTACGAAAATGCTGAACTTGTGGACATGATTCTTATTCACGGGGGAACCTTTACAAAATGCTGCCGCGGCATCACGGATTTATGCGGATCGGTTTCCCAATCGAGTGCAACCAACCCCTCGTGCCTTTGTTAATGTAGTACAAAGGGCTCGTGAATCAGGTGACTTAAGACCTCACAGGGGAGAACATGCCGGTGCTCCAAGACCGCCCGATCATATACAGGTCCGCACTGAAATACTTGTCGGGAGGATACTTTATAAGACAAGGTAACATTTTTTGTTATTTTTTTTTATTTTTACACACATATTTGGTTTATCTTCCTTCTACAATCATTATCTGAAAATTAATGACTCAACTTCAAAGTTAAACCCTGTACATGGTTTAGTCTATTACTGTATTTCAAATACTATTAAACTGAGTGTTCTAGCAGAGCCATGTCTGCTTTCCGTTTTCTGATTCGAAATGGCTAAATATTTACCTTATTGATGACTGCGAAAAGGCCTAAAACAACGTTGTAGTCTCAGAGACGGAAAGTAAATAGATCCTATTCAGGCTGTGCGTAGCTTTCTGGTACGAACACAACTCATCAATCGCGGTAGCTGTTGGGAAAAAGCTAGGTCATTTGTTTAGGGCTAATAAGTACTTTTATTCACATAGCCCCCTCACTCTTTACAACGTCTATGTAAGACATAGCCTCTAGTACTGCTCACATGTTTACGGACCTGCTGCCCCCACTACATTATCTATGCTCGATGCTGTTCATAGTAGGGCTGGCATACTGATCGATGACTCTACTCTAAAGGACACCTTCGGGACACTTACGCACCGTCGAGCCGTCGGCGAGTTAGTTCTATTCTATAGCTATGTCAATGACCTTTGCTGCTCAGTAATCTCCTTCATGATCCTGCGGCTGGATGAGCGTGACAGACACATCTGCCTTCGGCCTCCCATCCTGACCGTGTCGAAGTTCGTACATCAAGAACTTGTCGGCGTCAACGCCCCCATGTCCCTAGGGTATCGACATTGTAGAACGCTCTGCCCGCGGAGGTTCTTCCCAGTTCTAAAAACCTAAACCAGTTCAAACATCGGATTAGAAAAGTGTCTCTAAGCTCTTCATAGCAAAAGCGGTGCCCTGGTATTTAGGCTTTTGAATACGCGGCTGCTTCTGTATGAAAAGCTCTAAGCCTGAGTACCGAACCACCACCCATGGTATAAATTTCACCACGCAAGGAAGTGTACCATTTATCGACAGTATCTTCTGAAACTGAACTAGGAAGTCAGTTCTGGAAAGCCTGAGACAATACATAGCCCCTTGGCAAAACACGCGATCATAATTAGGATCACCTCAGGCACATTATAAACCTCCCTCTCAGGTATACTCCCAAACGCAGGGGCAGTTACGTCGTTTAGCTGGGATCTGGAAGCTGTGACGTCCAGCGGATTGAACCGACCAGTCAGAGTCGAGTTGTCCATTCTCGATTCAGAGCCAGGGAATTCCATAGTACAGTCGACCAGGGAGTTGTGAAATAATATTGACGTTGCAAAGTCACTCATCCACAGGTAAGCGTGCGGAAAAATCTCAACCCCCAACTTTTAACCTCAATAAGTATTTTTCTGAATATGATGAAGAGCTTCTGAAATGTCGAAAACTACATAACTTTCTAGTCCTTGGTCGTCAGCTTGTGTCTAAATTTTATTAAAATGTGACTGGTACTTTTCAAGTTATAGAGCTGTCAAGGATTAGGGGATAGGCAGACAAAGAGACGGAAATGAGCGACATGCATTATTCTTGATGCTCATGTTATCAAATAACTAAAAACGTATTAACTCATTTTCAAGATTTTTCTTGAGTACGATACGCCTTCGCCAGTTGGCGTGGGGAGTAAAAACGAAAATTGGTCCAATGGAGTTGTCACGTGCCAAAAACACGTAACCTTTTTTTTCTATTTCGTTCACTTACTAGTAATCAGAATTTCTCTTCATTAAAATGCTACAGTGCCCATTCGTAGGCCAAATCCTTTTCAATGATTTTCTTTTGGTAAATTTCATAGTTTATTGATCGCGTAATTTCACACGTGTTATATCTTTCTTTCTCAGTGATTCAGTATTGTGTTGGAAAAAAACTCTGTGGTTTTTCTCCGTTACTTGGTTTCCTGTTGAACGTATCTTCTTCAAGGCCACTCATTGAACCTTCCTTTATAAAGTTAGGTGTTTCGTGTCAGTCATTTTCCCCATGAGATTGTGGTGTGAGCACCATTTGCTTAATCTCCAGAGTTTGAGATATTAGGTGCCGAACACCAGTTAGTGGAGTTGTTTTGGTTTAGGTGCTATCCATTTACCTATGGGATGTTAATCTTCAGCGTGGGAGACATTGCAGAGAACCACCGTTCACTCCTCCGGCTTTGCTTGTAGCTGTTTTGCAGCTGATATTGCCAGAAACCATCCCTTCGCCTTAGCAAAACAATTCTTAAAGTGTACTTGATTTTGTTTGTAAAGGCAGGTTCAATGAGTGGTCTTGAAGAAGCAGGAAACCAAGTAACGGAGAAAAACCACAGAGAAAGAAAGATATAATACGTGTGAAATTATAAAATCACTAAACTATGAAATTTACAAAAGAAAATCATTGAAAATGATTTGATCTAGGAATGAGCACTCTACCACTAATGAGAGGAAATTCAAATTACTAGTAAGTGATCAAAATAATAATGAAAGGTTACGTGTTTTTGGCACGTGCCTGGGACTTCCTCCAATACAAAATACACAATGAGTCTGAAACTCCGTTTGTTCACGAATGCAGCAATTACATAAAAATAACGACACACCTGCTAATTGAAGCAATAACGTCTCGTTATGTCCCATCCCCCGGGTGTCAGCAATGATCAAAGCCGAAATCGCGACCCGCACTGTAAAAGAACGAATAAACTTTTATAGGTTACAAAATCCGTTTCGGCATTGCTTCGTTCCCCACGTCTACCCCGCTTTTACTCGGATATTAAGATGACGTAATTGTTTCTGGCTGTACTTTGGCAGCATTGGAATTATGTCACAGCGGCTTAAAATTACGGCGCGACGCTAACGATCCTGTCATCAGACGCCGACAACCAGCTGCGCATCGATGTGAATTCAAAACACAAAAACAGTGAAAGCTCGATGAGGACGCAGTTGCAGCTAAGATCGATCATCGAAGCAGCATTAGCGAAGTGCGAACGTCATTGAATTTGAGACAAGATGTCCAGACGTACCAAAAATTTCGTACATGAACGAGATTCTAAGTTTTTGTACGAGGAAGAGGTTAATACAAATGTAGTATACTTTTGTTAGTTACTTTAGGAATGATGGCAACGTAATCTGCCGTCATAAACCAGAAGATAGTATCTGCAAATTTCACATTTTGCAGGGGCGACGAGAACGTGTAGTAACCCTTCTCGAATTGTAACGTTTTTAGGGAAATAATGCTTTTGATTTGTACCCGGTTAAAATTGATAATATTTTCTAACGTATTCATTAATTTTACCAAAGATGTCAATATCTCAATTATTGACGAATATATGCTGTTTTGAAGAAAATCATGCGAATCAACATACTATTATCGACCCGTTTGAAAATTCAAAACCTAATGTTTGTAGTTCACAACTGAGTTCACAAATATTCTTCAAAAAGCGAGCACTTAATCTGTGTTCTGCGTGAGCGCGAAAGGAAGCAGAATATGAGCAACCGCCAGCTGCGCTTCTCTCGCACTCGCGCATAATATGAGTATGAAGTGTCACACCGTGAGATTGTCCAGTTCATGAAATAATCCAGAATTTGGCGTATCAGTTCTTGTAAAAAAATGTCTGGAAACATGTTTGCACGTACGCCACTTGTAGAACAATATCCTAACTTATGTCATTTCTTGACCTATCTTTTCTTTGATTTATTTACTTTGGGACTGTGGTTCACGCAGCCAGTCAATATCGTCTCATAACATGCCAAAAATAAATTAATACTCAGTATCCGTTCAAAGATTAAAAAAAAAATTCCCTGATTGAAAATTCAGCACCACGTAACTAAAAAGCTGAGCCATTGTGAACATATGTTTATATGAACTTTTTTCATAAGATTATTTGAGGAACCATATTCTGGAGCATTACCACATCATTAAAAAACGCCTTGTATACTGGTTACGTACCTCATTTTGTGGTATATGGGATGCCATACTATAAAGGTGAAAATGTTGGTTATACGAAATCCGAAGACATTAGACCTTTCTCGAATTACGAATCCCTTAAATGACAAGTTACTTCTTAAATCGATATTAGAAAGATCTTCCTCATAGCTTTTCAAACTTGCTATCATTCTTATCAGGCATAGTAAGTATCCACATTGTATTTGAATTTATTCCTCTCCAGTCTAAAATTAGATACATATCAATATGAAAGAGGTACCAATTCCAATACCAATTCATAACAATAAATAAACAGATACTCCAACGTGTTAGTAATTCATTATTTAATTATAGCTTTTCGACTTAGAATGCTTATCATCATGACCTCTGCGATGTAAACTGAGAGGTTGATGCTTTGATGCGTAAAGTTGAAAAGCAATTATCGTGAATAAAACAGCTAATGTCATATAATATAACCTAAACTAGGCCAGACGGTTACTTGAGTTATTTAAGTTACTGTTTCAATATTCATTAAGCATTCTTATTTATACTACTAAAATTATCAGGCTGTCATCAGGCGACAGGAGAACTATTAGGTCAAATTTAAACTCCTTCGTGATTGCATCCTTCACATCGATGAGCCATCGAACTTTGCTTTTCTGAGCTCTCCTCGGTGATTGCGTCGCGTTCGAGTTCTATAAGATGGATCATCCAGACTTCTGCTGCTCATTCTAACTGGAACGAATGAACACAACACGATAAGAACTGGCCGATATGACCGCGACTTTGTCCGTAAGGTGTCGAGAATTAAATCAACAGGGTATGTTCAGCGACTCTGTACTGGTTGTGGTATTTAGGTCTTATATTCGCCGCTACCACGTACTAATCTATCTCACAAAGGAATTAAGCAAGTCAGTCAAATAGGTTTATACAATAATAAGACCCTAGTCACCCCCCATTTGTCAACGTTCCGATCTAAGAACCTCTGCTCTACCCTGGACACAGTCGGATATACTGGATCCCAGCCAACCTCGCCAGCGATAGCGTCCGTCTCGTGAAATTTATATCAATATTTCATTTCAAGTTCAATTACAGAAAATATGTGAAATATGTCTGAAATGTGTGTAGAATTACCGGTGTTATATAAATATACTAACGCCTTACCTTCCCCACCCACTGCAAGCCCCACCGCCAGTTTTCAAAAACAGGCAGAGTTTGAGCGATATTTATCTCTTTCGCTTTTTGTCCGTTGCTTCTTGTGAAACTGCATGCCAGTTTGTAGGAACAAAGTGGAAAATAATAGATGATGATAAAGTGATAGTGGGTGTGTCTGTTGATCAAAACAAGCATTTGAACCTATTGACATAAAACTGCTGCTGAGAAAATGTGAATTGTGAATTAAGGGTTCAGCCCTCTTGAGGTTTCTGTTGATCACTGTATACCCCAAAGCACCGTACCAGGCCCATTGCTCGTACGTCAACTACATGTCCAATGCCTTTAACAATTGTTTTAAAAAATTTGTATGCTGATGATATATTAATTATAGGTTATGGTTCACTAAGTAGCGAAATTGTAGATGTGATCAATAGTGAAATGGATTAACTTACTTTATGATTAAACACAAATAAGATTATATTGTTTGTTAAAAAAAAACGAAATGTATGATCATAGGTTCGAAAAGTAATTGCAAGAAATTAGTAGATTTAAATTTGTTATTGAAAATTGAGGGAGAATTACTTGATTTTGCAGATAGTTTTAAATATTTAGGTATTATGATAGATCAGCAACTAACCTCCAACAAACATGTTTGTCGTATGTGTCGGAAATTAGACAAAATAATCAGGTATTCTCGTAGAATTTGTGACAATCCAATTGCCGGGTGGAACAATTCAATGACTTTTCCTCATTTTACTTATTGTGCATCACTTTTGATTAAGCATAATTGAGGAAAAGCATACAAATTCTATTAAATAAATGTATACGGATTTTGTTGAATTGTAGCAGACGTTGGATTTTTCAAACATACACCAAATCATTCAAGAGGCAAATTCAATAATTTTTTATAAAACTATTATGTAATAATCCAGCTCTCCTTATATTGAACATTTTCTAAAAACAAAAAAGATTTGAAAAGCAAGGTAACGATATTGGATCAAGATTTAGATCAAAAAATTTAGAAAAGTCAATCTGCCTATCAACGTAAGAACCTCTAGTAATGCTGAAATTTTTAAAAAGAATCTTGGGAGAGATTATTTTGGTTTGATGTGACGACCACTTTGTAAATTTAAGACAAACATTTTGTTAATACACCTATTTATTCTTGTTTGAAGTAGTTCTAAGCTAAAACAAAGCTTTTTCATCCTTTTCGCAACAGCCACCTTGAGCTAGAATTTCTTCAAAAGTCGAACGATACATTGAAAGGATGAGCGGACTAGCGGGCAGATAGGCAGATGGACAGACATACCGACGGAAATGAGTGACATGCTTTTTTCCTTGATGCACATGTCACGTAAGATCCCAATAACATATAGAAAATGTAGGGTATTTGGCACGTTGACAGAATTTCTGCTCTGAGAATCAACTCGCGAAAATCCAAGAAAAAGGCGTATAATAAGATCGAAACAGATCATGCAGGTCAGCAGGATGCTACTCCTAGCTGCCTCAATGTTGGCGAGACAAGGATGCCTTCATCAGCCTGCTGGTGGAGAACAATAAAAAGCAGCAAGAAACGATTGCAGCGCGGACGAAGCTTATTGAAAAGATGTCACTACAAATGACGAGTTGCAGAGGCAAATTAATAAATTACTGAAGAAGAGTGAATCGCCAAAAAAAGGTCGATATGACATCGACAGCGAAAGTTCTACAGTTAACGAAATGGAAATAGCAAACATGCATGAAGATATCTTTAAAGTATCGAAAAAATGCAGGTCCAAGAAGAGCTCCAGCGATTTTCCACCACTGCCAATTAAGCCCAGCCAGCTTCTTACTTCATCTTCATCTCCTTTGCCCCAAACAATTTTTTTTACCACTCAAACTCTAACCTCGGCTACTCACTCTAGTCAAAATACAAACTCAGAACCAAGCCGTCCATGTTCGAGCACTACACCTTCGAGACTACCTCCATCATCCCGAATCAGGAAAGTGGAAGTTTATATCTCAATCATGTGTTTCTCTCTCTATTAAAATTGAAAAAAATGTGGCTATCGATGCCGGAATTAGAATTACTCTAAAACAGAGGATGATTATAGAAAACTTGTACGCTTTCTAAAAGAAAAAGAAATAGCACACCATACTTTTCCCATCCATGGAGAAAGAAACATTCACGCGGTCCTAAGGGGATACCAACAACTGCGAAGGAATGTGCAGTGAAAGAGGAGTTCAAAGAATGGCGGGAGACCCACCGCTCTTATAATTGTGGTACCGCCGAAGGTAGCAAAGTCTCATGACATTTTCAATGAGCGTGAACTCATGGGCTTGGCTTTTTCTGTGCACGCAACACAAGCCCTGAAGGCTGTCTTATCGCAGCTAGTAACAGGGACGTAAATAAATAATAATAAATAAACTATACTCCGGCTCAAGAACCTAAACATAAAAGACCCCGCCTGGCTCTCTGAATTGTAAGTCTTTTGGCAATATTCTAACCAAATTAACCACCTTTCGGAATACAAATTAAATAAATTTCGTTCTTATTAATTGATCCTCTTCCTTTTTTTACTCCCCTTTCTCCTTTTCTTCGTTTTTTTCGCCGTCCTCTATCTTCTACAGAATGAAAAATCTCTCCTGGCTGGGCTCAGGAAGATTTTGAAGAAAGAAAACATCATTCTCCTAGACAAGAACCAAGGTCCTGCGGACGCCTCAAATAACAAACGACGAGACGAGAGAACATTTATCTCATTTTTCTCTCCTTGGAGTGGGGAGTACGGGGAGTTCTGTGTAGGAGGAAAGATGATCAGACAAGATTACAGCACTTATGTCCCTGGGACTCGATGTACGTCCTCCCCAGGGGACGTCAGTCACCCCAGACTGTCGAAAAAGGTGGTGATTCAACCCAGCGGTGTTTCCCTTACATCAGCCACAGAAAGTCAGCGTTCCCCGGACTGATAGGTCAGCTGGACAGTCGCAAAGCAAGTGCTCGACTGTTTTATCTTCCTGTTTACAAACCTCTACATGAGGATATGTCACTCAATCTCACGTTGCAGATATATCTCCTTAGATGTCAGTGTTCAGTCGCAACGCCTGTGGCAAATGCACCTATTCAACGGAGAGTAGATTACGACTATTTAATAGCATGTGACGTAGGAAAGCGGACCATACTTATGACGACGTTATCGTTCATTAAAAAACTTTGTGGTCTTGGTTTATAACGCAATTTGTACATATGTTCAGAGTTGAAAATATGCCTGCTTAGCTTTCACCAAATGTTAAAGCCTCATCGACGGAGTACGGTTCAGCCACCTGAACAAAGATTACACAGGTCTACAATTTTTTTTTCTTTGGTGCCATGTTATAATTCGGTTAATTAGCCCGCAAAATATCGTGCGAAACTGTCAAAATCTTGGTTTGTACCGATCGATAATAACCTAAAAAATGTATTGTTTCATTCTTAATGTCAGTATAATCAATTAATTTATTTGTTTAATTAATAATATGAATATTCCGTCGTCGAGAACGAGTTGTATAAATAGTCCAAATACATTTTGTTACATTTGTGGCGAATATGTAATGAAAAAGTTTAGAAAACCTATAACAGATTGAGTGAAGAAGATTACTTTAATATAGAGATGAAGGCTCTGAACAAACCGTGGGTTCTAAACATGGTCTGCAAGTTGTGTAGTGAGCATTTAAGACCGTGGGCAAACGGTAAACGTAATATTTTGAAGTATAGTGTGCCGATGATTTGGAGAGAACCGAAAAATCAAATTGATGATGTTATTTTTGTATTGCAGAATTACACCGTATGAACACAAGGAAAATGACATATTCTGATTTATCGTATGCTAAAAGACCTCGACTGTGTTCAGATGACATACCATCTCGCATGAGTCAAGATCTTTTTAGATCTATCAGATTTGTCGGACACAGATATGGTGGAAGTTTTTTCCGATGAACGTGACAATGATTCTGAAGTGTTAACAGCGCCTTTCACTCAAGCTACCTAAAGTAATCTGATTATTTAAAGACCTTGACTTTCCGAAATAGCGATTTGAGCTACTCACATCTAGATTCAAAGAAAGAAATTTGTTATCTCAAGATACAAAATTAACAATTACATAAATGATCTAGTTTATTGTAATTACATTGGTGGCCTTCTTCTAATGCAACTGAGGCTCTCAAGGTACAAAGCTGGAGAATGGAGATTGTTTATGGACAGCTGTAAGTGAAGCATAAAGTGTGTTTTACTAGATATTGGTAATAAACATGCAGCTCTACCTATTAAAAGAGGAGTATCAAAATATATGTGTCGACTTAAAAATAGTCAACTTTCTATTAGATCAACAAGGGGGTACAGTAATGTTCCATGCTTCATAGGTTTATGGGACAGTAGAGCAAATAACATGACGGTTGGCAAACAAAATATAAGCCCGCCTTTAGTTTCTAGAGATAAGATTATTTTGCCTCCGTTGCACATCAAATTGCGACTTATGAAGCAACATGTTAAGGCATTAGATAAAACTGGTCCGTGGTTTGTATATCTTTCAAGAAAGTTTCCCGGTTTAAGTAATGAAAAACTAAAAGCTGGTATTTATGATGGCCCACAGATAAGACTTTCATTGAAAGACATCCCAACTAACAATTATCACTCCTATTAGAGTTGCAAGAATGATTATACAGTATTTCTTACACAGCATTGTATACTGTAAGAACATTGGCAAAACCCTCTTAGAACAGCCATACAAGCGGGATGGGCACACCTAATAGGACACTTCAGTCATTTAAGAGGTTGTAGAAGGGCTGCAGGCAACAGTTATGCAACAAAACTGTAAGCCTCTTGCTGCCGCTATAGGACATTTGCGTCAATGCAAGATTCAGTTTTTGTCAACTATACAACTATTCTGTTACGTGATCCAGCTTTATTGCAATCAAACTATTTCTTAAGTATTGTGTCGACGAAGTGAAGAATATATAACTAACACATTACAGTCATCTTGTTTACTTACATATCGGCCATTGTGAATTTCATACACAGGTATATGATAAACTTCTACACTGTGATATAGGGCTATTGAATTAATTGCGCAGCAAATTTTATTGTGATTATCGGGCAAAGTAGTTACGCAATTTCTACGGGCTTCGTATTTGATTCATATTTTAATAATGATCCAAAGTATGTCTGATTTCTAAGATGGAAAGCTGGACTTATCTGCGTTAAATCTTCCACAAATCCTGTATTTAGACACAATTACACTAATGTTTATCACTTTATATCTGTAATTTCGAACTGAAACATAATTATTTAATATTAAATAGAGGAATAAATGTTTGCCAAATATGGCGGGTGGTTATGTATAATCATGGTATCGTCCATGTTGTCTTTGGTTTATTAGAATATTTTGATGTAACCTGCAGGTGTTATACAACAATTTGATAAATGTCTGGAATGAAATACTGACAAAGTCGAATGATTTACCAGATCTATATCTTCTGTTTGAACAGTTGATAAAACCTTTTGAACCAATATGCATGCGTTGTTTGTCTTAAGCCATTGGTTATGGCATTTTAACAAAAATATGACAGCAGAAAGTTAGGTTATGGTGAAGTTGTATACCAACATATTTAGCAACAAATGTATGCCGAGCACAGCAATTTTGTACTACAAAAGTTGTTATATTGTTGCATATGTACAGCCTTTAACAGTTACTAATCAACAGTTGTATAAGTGCTTCCATTGGGAGCAATTTGTTAGCTAAAGTAGTAAATTAGCACAGCAAAACAACAAGGCTCGGCTTTGTTTCATAAACGTTACCATGGATTCCACAACACAACCATTTTGACTACCGTGCAAATATGCCGTATAAAATGGTTGTATAACCGTTTATGCAACAGTTAAAAATTGGTCCTATAAGGTGTTATATAACTATGCTATAAGAATATTTTAAACACCTCATTTTAGAGCAAATATGCTGCAGAAAGCAAATTTGCATTCCACACAACATTAAGCCAGCATTTTGGTGTTCAGGCAACAACAATAAAGAGCTTTTATGGCTGAACGGTTCTTTTACCAAAAGCTTATAGCACTACTTTGCTAGTTGGGGCAAAGGCCAAGGCGGAAGTGCTAGCCAAGATCTTTGCTGCCAACTCCACCATGGACGTCCCCACCAACGCCCAAGTGCCGTCAATTCAAAGGGTTCCCCACACTATGCGGGAGGTAACATTCAGGCATAAGACCGTAAGACGAGTGCCCTTGTCGCTCGACATCAACAAAGCTTCTGGTCCGGACTTGATTCCTGCCATTGTACTGAAGAGATGTGCAGCGGAGCTTGCTCCAGTTCTTTCGCGTCTCTTCCAGATATCTTATGAATCCGGCACCTTCCCGGAAAACTGGAAATTTGCTCATGTACAGCCCATCCCAAAAAAAGGATCTAAAACCGACCCTTACAACTACAGGCCTATAGCTCTGCTTTCTGTTATAAGTAAAGTGATGGAGAGGTGCATAAATCGCGAGCTTCTGGACTACCTCGAACGTCACAGCTTGATTAACGACAGGCAGTACGGTTTCCGGCACCAACGATCCACAGGGGACCTCCTAGCTTACGTCACGCAACTGTGGAGTAAACTCATCCAGTCTCATGGTGAGGCTCATGTCGTTGCTCTTGACATCACGAAAGCGTTCGATCAGCTGTGGCACGCTGCCCTCTTAAGCAAACTTCCATCCTACGGCCTCCCAGAAAAGCTTTGCAGATGGGTGGCTGACCTTATCTCTGGCCGCAAGATATCCGTCGTAATTGACGGATTCTCCTGTTCATCCCACAACGTCAACGCGGGTGTTCCCCAGGGATCGGTCTTGGCTCCAACACTGTTTCTCTTACATATCAACGACCTCCTTTCCTGCACGATCAACCCAATCCACAGCTTCGCTGATGACAGCACTCTACATGCAGGAATTCAGAGTGACAAGCCGATCTCTGCCGCTGAGCTGGAAAAAAGAAGACTTGCGACGACTTCTTCTCTGACAAGAGACCTGGAGGCTATCACTGCTTGGGGACGCAACAATCTTGTACAGTTCAATGCTTCCAAAACACAGTACTGTACTTTGACGAACAAAAAGCTACCTAGCGCTCATACAGTTTCGATGGACGGCCGAGTTCTACCAAAGAGCTATTCATTTCGGCTGGTCGGAGTCCAGATCACCGAGGACCTGATCTGGCATGAACACATCTCGTCAATAGCTGCAGCTGCTGGGAAAAGGCTAGGCTATTTGTTTAGAGCTAAGAAGTACTTTTCTCCGCATGATTTTCTCACTCTATACAAGGCCCAGATAAGGCCTAGCCTCGAGTATTGCTCACACATTTGGGGTGCTGCCGCCCCGACTACATTGTCCATGCTCGATGCTGTCCAGAGGAGGGCGGTCTGACTGATCGATGACTCTTCTCTAACAGACAGTCTCGGGACTCTTTCGCACCGGCGGGCCGTCGGCGATCTAGCTCTTTTCTATCGCTACACCAACGGGCTTTGCTCCTCAGAGCTCTCTTCTATGATGCCGCCGCGCGATGTGCCTGCCAGACAGACCCGCCTGACTTCGGCGTCCCATCCTAACCGTGTCAAACTTCGTACATCCAGAACTGGCCGATACGACCGCTCCTTTGTCCCGAGGGTGTCTAGATTGTGGAACAATCTACGGGACGAAGATTTTCCCAGTTCTACTAACCTTAGGCAGTTCAAAAATCGTATTAACAAAATTTCTTTAGGATCATCATAGCAGCCGCGGTGTTCCGGCATTTAGGCTTCTGCCTGCGCGGCTGTTTCGATATAAAAAAAAAACGATTTCATACATTCAATGAATAATTTAGAAGCAGCGGCTTTGAAATCTTTTGTTTCTGCTGTACATTTTTTTTAGGAAGTCTGAAGGCCGTAAATTACAAAGAGTTAGTTCAAAACCTCTTAATTAGCCTTAAAAATCATTTAGACAAGTTTCCTGAAAATCTTGGAGCGTATAGGGAAGAACAAGGAGAACGTTTGCATCAAGACCTAAAGGTGATGCAAGATAGATATCAAGGTCGCTGGGATCAGCATAAGATGGCAGATTACTGTTGGACTATTCCACGGGAATGTCCTGAAGACACCCATCGGAGAAAATCTAAAAATGTTTTGAATGAAATGTTCTTTTGTTTTTTAATAAATTAAATAAATTTACCATTGCGAAGTCTATAAAACTACACCCAGAATTAAAAAAGCAAGTATCAAGTTTTTATCAGGGTACCGAATGTACTTGAAATCAGTTTTACTTTAAGCGGCACCAAAATCGTTGTAGACCTGTGTCATCATCCTTCAGGGTATCTACAACATATCGTCACCTGATACTCGTATAAGTATATTTCTGAAAATAAGAGAAGCTTCATCTAAACTAAGAAACCTGATGAGTCAGGGCAAAGTACGACATAATTCAAAAATCCTCAGAAAATCAAGCACAGAGCAAGTGTAAAGTAATGTCGTTGATTTCTGGAATATATGAAAAATTCCAGGCAAGTGTCATCTTGCCAAAGCCGCAATAGCTCCCTCCCCTCCATCCACTTGAGCTTTATATTGAAATATGTCACTTCGCCCTGTACAGTGCATTTGCTGTTACAAAATATTCTATTAAAGCTAAATCATTTTCTTGCTTTTTCAATCTGTTGATTGTTTGCATTTCATCAAGTCGGACTAACATGATGCATTACAGCATTCCTTAGTTCAATAGATAATCAACCAAGAAGAAATCACCGGATTGCTGGAATGAACTCAAATTAGGAAAACTGATAATAAAAACGAGTTTGTATTTAGCAGCAAGGTGACCTGGGCTATGCAATGCGCTTCTCAAATAGTGAGGTAACATAGTTCTAAAAACGTTATTTTGGAGAATTGGGCATTGAACCACGAACTAGCATTTCTCAGCTTAGCTCAAGGATAAGGAAGTCTCGACGGAAAGGTCGAGGAGAAATAAAGTATCGTCTTTCTTGGGAGCACTCGAAAAAAATCCTTAGTTGGGAGAATTCTCTGAAACAATAAAATTGTTTCATATCAAGAAGCCCTAATCTCGAGTCAAGTCGTAATATCAGCTTATGCTTTTTCATCGAGAAGTTTTTTGCGTGCACCCTTAAGTGGCTGGAAAACAGAAATAAGGTGAAATTACTGTGGGTACTCAGATGCAAGCGACTCAAATGAATTAGAAGGTGGATGAGCTAACCCAGAAAGGTGCTAGCAATCAAAAAAATTTTTGTTATATGGACGAAAACAGGAAGTAGCATACAAATAAAAGATCTCTACATGACTACACTTGACCTGAGAATCAATTCTACAGACAGCGCCGTAGGCGTCCAGTAAGCCTGTGATCTTAGGCATTTAGGCCACAAAACCAAAAGAGGGGTACTAACCACACAAAACTCTGTTCAAGACTATGGAATCTTGTGAACAGTGAAAATGGGAAACTACGATGCATTCAATACGTAGGATAATATCGGTCGTAGAAACGTTATGCCTGTGTCAATCCCAATGTGCCACTACTGAATTATTGTATACAGTGCTTTTCAGAAACGTCTCATGTACCTTTTTTTGAACAGGTCAAGTTAACAGGTTGAAGTTCCTATTCATGAATTTCATGCATGAACACTACGGTCTAACGTGGAACTGACTGAAAATTTCAAAAATATAACACTTAGTCTAAAAAAATTACAGATTTCGTCCCTTTTTTAAAGTTTTTATTAACATTCAGATCGATCCTTCCAAAAGAAGGTAGTTATAGCATAATATACTGTAATCATACTGCTTTTGTCCTGCAGAGCATAGACGACCAACCGGGTACACTTGTTTTATGCCTTTTGGCAATCATCAGCACGATCTATGCTTGGTCTCAGGAATGAAAATGAACGAAAGCGTAGCAGCTATTCTCTGTCTAAGGCAACAACCTACATCGTGCCGATGATTACAAAATAACATGCGGCAGCTATACACATTGGTTGTCTCTGGTTGGAGAGACGAAAGCAGTATTATTAGTTTTTCAATGGCGAGCAGACCGTACGTACTATGTCGCTAGAATCGACGGCATCTAGCGGTCATTGTGGTGATTCAGCTGCCAAACACAAACCAAGGCAGGTGACACTTTGGGATGTCTTATTTCGATGCAATAAAGTTTTGATCATTGATTGTTGAGGTATGAGTCACAAGAGATTCGTTATAAAAACGCACAACCTTGACAGCCTGTTATTTTAAGAAATAGTAATTTTATATAACATGCATATCAAGCTTATAAAAACTCACGAGAAGCTCCGAAATCGGGTATTGCATTTTGGAATTTCCAACTGTCACCTTAATGCTAAAATATAGTATTTGTTTGTTTATTCCATTATCCCAAATTTGAGCTGACCCACTCAAAAGATTATTGGGAAACACTCTCATACCCAAAAGCGCTTCGAAACGGGGTATATTACTGAATTATTTAGGTGCAATGGAGTGCCAAACAACATACGGTAATAATATACTAAGTGACAGAAAAAAGAATACACAGTCGTAATGAATTTATTATAAAGAATACTAGGTACGAGTATATGTTTATTTAAGTTGGGACAAAAAACGTCCAGCTTTTCAACCATATCGATAAAGTGTTTTTTGTGATATCGTCGGTTCTTAAAAAATGCAACTAGTGGCTGTGTTTTGTAGCTAAAATTGGCATTTGATCATCGTACAATACGTTGTGAAGAACAAGTTTAATTTGCACAGAAGATTTTAATAAAAGTTGGGGAATGTATTTATCTTACTGTAAATAACAAGTGAAAAAATGTTCAGCCTTATCAGTTGGACATTCCGGTTTTTATACTGCTTTTTTTTTAATTCACTAACGCTCTAAAAATGAATATTTCAGCCGCATTAAAGAATCAACGTTGGTGGATTTTGGTTCTTGACATCCTTTACGATCGGTTACGATGCCTAGAGTACGGAGACCTGTACGATTTCGTCAACTTAGTGAGTTTGATAGGGGCCGTATAGTGGAACTTCGGAAAGCTGGACTTTCTTTTCGGGCAATTGCGGTTAGAGTGCAAAGTGTGCACTGTGGTTGGGTGTTGTCAGGCATGGCTTCGAGAAGGCCGTACGCAAAGAGCAAGGGGCACTGGACGCCGCCGTAGAACAACACACCGTGAAGATCGCCGCCTAAGATTATTGACCTTAAGGGACCGTTTCTCCACTACCAGGTCCATTGAAAATGAATGGTTTGCAGAACACGGAAGACCTATTGGCATGCGAAGTGTTTACCGACGAATGAGAAGTTTTGGCTTGTTTTCATACCGGCCACATTGGGTCCTCCCTTTAACTCGAGAACATCGACGTAATCGTCTTGAGTGGTGCAGACAACGGTCACTCTGGGATCCGGAATGGAACAGTATTGTCTTTAGTGACGAGTCTCGATTTTGTTTAGGCATGCACGATGGTCGTGCCAGGGTTAGAAGGCGACGTGGTGAAAGGAGGAATCCACAGTTTTTTGTTGAAAGACATGTTCATCACACTGTTGGGGTTATGGTGTGGGGTGCTATAGCTTATGGTTCCAGGTCACCTTTAATCTTCATCAGAGGTAACATGAACGCGCAGCGTTATATCCACGAAGTTCTAGAACCCCATCTTTTACCCTATCTTGACACCCTGGTAGATCCAACTTTCCAACAAGATAATGCCCGACCACATGTTGCAAGAGTCAGAATAGACTTCTTTCAACATAATGATGTCACATTGTTACCATGGCCACCAAGATCTCCCGACTTATCCCCAATTGAGCACGTGTGGGATATGATGGGTAGGAGATTGCTCAATTTGCAACGTCCTCCTCAGACTCTAGAAGCACTTCGAGAGGAGTTGGTGGTTGCCTGGAATGAGATACCACAGGAGGACATTGACCACCTGATCAGAAGCATGCCTAGGCGCGTTGGAGAATGCGTAGCACATCAGGGTGCATCCACACATTATTAAACGTCAAAGGGCTTTAAAGCAGTGCAATCATTTAGAAATTTTCATCATTTACTTATTATGCTTCATTAAATCATACCTATATAACGAAAGGATTACCAATTTACAACAATAAAATTACAGAAGGCTATATATAGCCTTTGCAATAACAGTGAAAGAAAAGTAATTTTACACTAGTTTTCTTTTTCCACTTTTGTGCACGAGTTCCAATACTGTACGCACGTCACTGCGCGGTTCTGGATTTCCGACTGTGTGGGGCGGTACGTAAATTAATGTATGCTAGTGCTGCGTTCCGCGTGACGTCATTAGGTTTTATCCGTTCCGTTTTTACGAACGCACGGTCTGGCTTCCGAAACGTACGTACGGAGTGTATTCCGTTCGAAAAAAAAAAGAACGTGCGCGGCAGTCAATGTATTTTATTAGCGTTTGATGCATTCGGGTTTCCGAACACAAGGACAATTGCGAAACAGTGGTTTGGGGTTTATGGCAAGCCCAAAATAATTCAAATTATTTATCGTCAGATCAACAGTTTTGGACCTCATAAAGACCTCAGTTTGTCCTACTTCTTACTCCTAGGCACCGAAGAGGTCCACTGGCTTAGGACAGGGAACCTGAGAACTGGGACTTGATGGAATACTGTTGTCTTTAGCGATAAATGGAGATTGTGTTTGAGGGTGCTTGATGACCGTGCAAGGATGAGACGGCGACGAGCGGGAAGACAATGTTCTCAATTTTCTAATAAAACATATGTACCACACTGCTTGAATTATGGTATGGTGTCTGTTGCGTTACTTCCAGGAGGCGATCTTCCACATTTTTTGTCTTATACGAGTATATGTATGCTCACCGACCCACAACAAGATAATGCGGGACCACAAATAGCCAATTATATATATATATATATATTTAGAAGACAATCAAGTAGATTTGTTGTCTTGGCCTCTAGATCACCAGAATCTATCATAAGACATCGTGAAGACCTAACAAATTATTAATTTTTGCTCTTTTTCAACGGTTTTTTGAAATTTCGATCAACTACTACCAAACCCTAAGGGACATGTAATAAATTCATTATTATTGGGTGTTCTCTTTTCTATGCCGCTTCGTCTATTTAACATAGCGCGGCTACATAGTCACACATGTTTGACATGTGTGGTATTTTCTAATATTGCTGTTAGGTTGCCGATAGATAGGAATCCTCCTTACAGCCGGCACGGGTATCATGTAAAAAACCTACAAAATGTCAAAAAAACCTATTAGATGTCAACTTGCAGACTAGGTAGTTTTTAGGGCGCAAACAGTCATTCCACGTTTGCTCACTAGGATCCTTGTGAACGTCCATCTATGGAGGAATCACTCAAGTAAACTACACGCATTATTGGTTGCATAGTTTTGTGAGTTTTTATCTCTGAGAAGAAAGTTGGTTGAATAGCAAGATCACATCTGGATGATTATGTGTACTGGTGTGCATGTGCATAAAATCAGTGATATTTGCTGTGTGAGAAAATCATTACTGAATATTCTGAGTGTGACAGGTTATTTATATGTTGTGCTTTCTGAAGTGCGGTTATGTTCAAAGTTATAAATTACGAAAAACAGGAGAATTACGGGAAATCATAACCGTGCCCGCGTTGTGTGTAATTACTGTTAGCATGTTTATGGCTTATAATTCGACAGTGTACAGTGAATATAATTTCTAGCTTTGAATCTCGATTTGAGACAAGAATAAAATGGAATTAACATCAAGACATACAACTTACAGCTTAGACCTCCAGTAATGCCATCTCTGCAGCAGATTTTACATAAAATTAGAGCCAAACACTGATAACTAAAGCCTCATGACGTTTAGGCAACACGCACAACTAAGTGCTAAATTAATATCTTGTAGAAAAACCTACATGATTTCAAAAAAAAAAAACAGTATAATGTCAAAAAATCGATATATTGTCACAATATGGTCATGACGGCTGGGCTATAGTTGCTAATGTTATAGCCAAATATTGCAACAAAACTATTGCTCGTCCAGACGCTCCGTAAGATATGTTATTTTGAATGTCAGCATGACAGCTGTATCCTAGATTTTTCTTGGTTTTGATGCAGAGTAGTTCAGGCATGTGTCAGATGCTCACAGTGCCACGATCCCTGGGCTAAACGTAGTGGAAACGAGCTTTGTAGAATCGTCGGCGTGTTGTATGAGACCGCCTCAATTCTCTCCCTACAAATTAATCGAGCAACGTATGAGCACCTGCGGTTATTCCTTTGTGGCACCCCTGGTAGTTCCGACGACTTCTTGAGCGGGGGACGTGATAAACGAAATCGTGAATTACGGCCTGCTGGATGGGTCGTTAGTTGAAAGTACAGTAATGGGCTGTTTCGGTGAGTTCTGGTCATTCGGAAAATACTTCAGACAGTGCCGTTACACACCGTTTCTGTTTTTAAGGCACACAGGACCAACGAGTGAGATCCTTTCGCTGAATATTGAATCAGGGTAGGCAATTTAAAAAAAAAACAGAATGTATTAATATTCTGAAAAATCTCTCCATGCAGACATTCGTCAGAAAATTTCTGACAAAAGAGCTGCAATTAAGCAAGCGAAGAGGTCTTGTCAACCAGATGACATTCACAGAGCAACGAATCTTGTTCATGAAGTGAGAAATGCTCTTCATGAACTCCGTAATGAGCAATGGAGCGACTTTCTGTCGGGGATGCTTGACTCAAGTATTCCTTTCTGGAAAGCTGCAAAGTCGCTCAGAAACGGACAGCGAGAGCAACTCCCGCACATCCACGGTCCTAGGGGCATGGTCTGTAAGACAGACGAAAAGGTCGAGATTTTCGCTGATGCAATGGAAAGTCAGTTCTCTCCCAACTATGACCTTATAATGACCTTGACGAGGAGCAACATATTGTAAGATCCGTCAGGAGATATTTAAGGGCCAACGGCGTCAGTGGCAGTAGTGCCTCCCTTAGTGATTTTTCCTCAGAGGAATCTTCAGAAGATTCCTCAACTGAAGAGCTGCATTGCACACCAGCAGAGCTCCAAGGTCATATTAAAGACCTCAAGGACTTTTGCGGAAGTCCTTAACTTATCTCGTGGCGATAATCAATGCCATGCTGGGGACCCAGCACTTCCCAACGGCGTGGAAGAACGCTGATGTCATAATGATTCCAAAGAAGGTGGGTTCGATATTCCCCCAGGATTACCGCCCCATTAGTCTACCTTCAGCTCCTTCTAAGCTCGCTAAAAAGGTGATTCTACGTCACCTTGAAAATTTCTCGGCAGACCACAATGTGATTCCTGACGTGCAACTTGGCTTTCGGTCTGAGCATAGTACGGAGCTACAGGCCATAAGGCTTGTTGAATGAGTAATCAGGGGGTTCACCCGTAACGAAAGTACTGGCTTCTTGCTTCTGAATGTCTCAAAGGCATTTGACAAGGTGTGGCACAAGGGCCTACTCTACAGATTGATCCATAAGGGCTTTCCCTTCTGGTTCCTAAAACTTTTGAAATCCTTGCTCGAGGGTAGGAAATTTCGGATCAAAATTAAT
The DNA here is from genome assembly GCA_963669975.1 of Acanthoscelides obtectus. Taxonomy (NCBI): domain Eukaryota; kingdom Metazoa; phylum Arthropoda; class Insecta; order Coleoptera; family Chrysomelidae; genus Acanthoscelides; species Acanthoscelides obtectus. The sequence continues at coordinate 35,285,354 of CAVLJG010000010.1, forward strand.
AATGTTCTGTCGACAACACGACCCATCAAAGTCAGTGTCCCTCAGGGTTCGGTTCTTGGACCAGTCCTTTATTCACTTTTTATTCATGACGTCCCCTGCCCCAGCAACTGTGAAATCTATTTCTATGCTGATGACACTGCCCTGGTGGCCCAGTCGTGCTCTGGGGATCTAGTTCATGACAGGCTGCAAAGTGCAGTGAACGAGGTATTGGAATGGGCGAATCGGTGGCTGATCAAAATTAATCATTCGAAAATGCAGGCAGTCTATTGTACTAAAAAACGTAGCGGTGCCCCGTCTGAGGTTTCAGTGAATGGAGCTCGGGTACGATGGGAAAGCTCTGCTAAGTATCTCGGTGTCATTCCTGACAAGGGAATGACCTGGCAGAAGAACACTGAAGCGTTAAAAACTAAATTCCAAATCTCGTTTCGGCAACTCTACCCTGTGCTATGTAGAACATCAAAATTAAGTTTGATCAACAAAGTTCGACTATACAAGATGGTTATTAGACCAGCGATCACTTACGTAGGTGCGGCTTGGTGCTTTCTCGCCAAAACGCATTTGCGTAGCCTGCAGGTTTTGCAGAACAGAACCTTGCGTACAATCACTAACGCCCCATGGTATGTTTCCAACGAGACCCTTCACAGAGACCTTGACATCCCTTACCTAAGGAACTACATCAAACAACAAGCGCAGCTACATTATAGTCAAGCGAAATCGCATAACAAACCCTTTGTTGCGCGTGTCAGTAGACTACACAGTCGAACAAGTTCGCAAGTACACAAGGCCGCGACTCGCACTTGTGTATAATTTTTCTTCAACCACCAATCCCAAAATCAATTTTAGGATCAATTTAAAATTGCCGAATACTAATTAGCAATGTCAAGACACCCCTCAAATTGACGCACTTCTTTTAATTTTGCTCTCCCTCCTTCCTTCGTTCCTTTCTTCTTCCCTTCTTTCTCCCTGACTTTGTTTGGTATCTGAGCAGCCAGACCTGACAGACCAAGCAAAGCTCGGAACGCTCTGACAGACAATGACGAATAGAGAATCTGAAAAAACTTCACAAATAGTGAAGTTTGCTATAACTCATTTAAAAACCTCCCACCACGGATTTATCGAAAACCCCTGATTAAAAGAAAAAACGCCGAGACACGTCAAAAATACACAACTTTTTATCGAAAAACTACTTCACCCCTTTCACCCTCAGGGTCATCCCCTCAAAAATCTTAAATGACGAGGCGTATCTGTAATAGCTTGTTTGAAAGGTCTTTTGGAGTTCTTTACTTTGTTGTTTGATTTTATTGAATCAATTTATTACCGAGGAAATTAGAAAAGCCTTACTTAATTTGTTCAGATAGAAAACAAGAACACTCGAACATAACACTTTTTATTTCAACAACTGTTCAAAATATTGCCCGTTAGGGTTTGCCAAATCTACAATTCCTTTATAATTTAAATCCGAAACTACCAACATAAACAGCAATTAGGAAGATTAGACGTGGTAACAACCAAATAACAACCCGAATTTTTTCCGCGGTCGTGTAATCAACACATATTCTGAGCGAACTGTGTTTATTGTTATACCTGTTTAGTTATTTGTTGTTAAGGGACTGAAAGAATTTAATTTGCTGTCAGTTATCTTTGCGACAATCTTGGGATAGTGAAAATTAATTTATGGATCCTGATTTTAATTCACTTTATATAATGATTTCGATAGACGAGGTGAGCTTTGCGAACAAATGACTGCAGCGACGAATGGTAGTACCATTCATGAATAGAATATCTGCTTCTGTGATGAATGCGCATTTTATCTAAATATATTTGTTAATAAGCATAACTGCAGATATTGGAGCAATGAAAATCCTCATGCTTTTGTAGAAGGGCATACCCAGAACCCCCAAAAAATTAATGTATGGGTAGGCATTTTAGGAAACAAAGTGATTGGGCCATCGTTTATTAATGGAAATTTGAATGGATACACTTATTTGGATATGTTGGAAAATACCATTGATCCGCTTATCACTGAAGCCATTGAAAATCAAATGGAAGATGATGGAAACATGATGAGGCTGAAATATATTTCTTCACTATGGTCTTTCGGTTCGGCAATGGCTAGACGACGAGTTTCCAGTTAAATGGATAGGGCGAAGAAGGCCTTTAGAATGGCCTGCTAGATCTCCGGATTTGACGCCATTAGAGTTTTTTCTGTGGGTCCATTTGAAATGTATTGTGTTTACTCCCCAACCTGAAAGTTTGGATAAATTTCGTCAACGCATCATCGAAAGCTGCCATGATATCCCACAACATGTTTTTGAGAATGTCCGCCACGATTTTGAACATCGTCTATATCATTGTTTGGCCAATAACGGGCAATATTTTGAACAGTGATTGAAATAAAAAGTTATATTTACGTGTGTTTTTGTTTTCTATCTGAACAAATTAAGATAAATAAAGATGTTTCTAATCCTCTTGAAAACGGATCGATCGATTTTAAAAATCAAACATCATAACAAAGGACTTCGAAAGACCTTTCAAGCAAGCTATTACTCGATACCCCTTGTCATTTAAAATGTTTAAGGGGATGACCATGGCATAGGCTGAAGTAGTGTTAAAAAGTTGTCCCTTTCAACAAATCTATTGACGTGTCTCAGCGTTTTTTCTTTTAATTAGTGGTTTTCGATAAATCCGTGGTGGGAAGTTTTCAAATGAACACCTTGTATATTTGGATTGCTACTTCAGGTACTCTTAGAAATTGTCTGAAAAAATACGTTGCACATAGGACAGCAAACCTTTTGTCAAAATAAGCTTCATATCCTCTTGGATATATTAGATAGTGAATCGCTTTTTTGTATTAAACACAAAGTTTATTACACCCGGATCCTTTTAATTTGAGAGATACACAGAATCGCCCAAGCAAAGTGGTATCCGTTCTCCGGCATGAAAAATTAATTTTTCATATAAAGCTCATACACCAAAGACTTAAAATAACCAAGATGTTAGGTTCTGAAATAATGTCCGATATGAGATGGCCTTGAATCTTCAAATAAAGTATTTTAGATGTAGGGTTTGTAAAAAACCGAAAATAGCACATCTTTGATAGAAGTAAGTAATGAACCTGTCGAAATTATGCCAGTCTATGAGGAGGGCTGGGCTGCGTCCGTAAAGTGTTGTTTGTTCTACTCTATACCAATTTTGGCGTTCGCAATTGCTTGACTTATATGTTCCATGCGAATGGAAATAGAACAAAGTAATCCTTCTGGAACGTCAAAGGTGTGCCTTTCTTGCCGTGCTCAAATCCTTGTCACTCTCATCGTTCATTGTTTATTTACTTTATCAGGTTATCAAAGAGTGCTCGAAATTGGCTGAATATACAGGGTGACTTCGAAGTTGAGTCATTTATTTTAACAGTGAGTAGATCTGATCAAAAGAAATGTTTTTTTCCTTTACCATTTTTCTGGTAAAATTAAAGTAACAAAGTTATAGCCCTTTGGAAGTTTGAGTACCGCCCTGTCTCAATGTGCTCGTGTTTGGCGACAACGGATATAATCCGTCGTATCGGTTCATCGCATCGGAAACAAAAAAGCGAAAGAATTTGGAACGAATTATTTCATTCATTTGTATACAGTCAGTGTCAGTGAATAGTTGTATCTGTTGCGTGGCTCAAACGAAATAAAAAATGGCACATGTTTATGCGGATCGGTTTCCCAAACGAGTGCAACCAACCCCTCGTGCCTTTGTTAATGTAGTACAACGGGCTCGTGAATCAGGTGACTTAAGACCTCACAGGTGACCTCACGATCAAATTCAGGTCCGCACTGAAATACTTGTCGGGAGGATACTTTATAAAACAAGGTAAAAATTTTTTTTAATTTTTATTTTATTTTTACACACATATTTTGGTTTATATTCCTTCTACAATCATTATCTGAAAATTAATGACTCAACTTCAAAGTCACCCTGTATATTTTTCACTATAAATGGGCTACCTCATCTCTATAGAGCTTCTTATACGAGGGATGTCTTTAAAGTTTTGCCTATGGAAATAAAACAACACGAAAATTAATACACATCTGCATGCGCTAGAACCAATTTTCGAAGCACTTATTACACTCGTTTGCTGGCAGATCCACAACGGCGTGTTTGAATGCGTCAACTGCTTCTTCTGGTGACTGGAACCTTTGACCCCGCAGTCTGTTTTTAATTTTCGGGAAATTAAAGAAACTGTTAGAATTTAGATCGGGAATATATGGAGGATGGACCAATAATTCCACGTTTTCTTCCGTTAAATACTGCCTTGTTTTTTGGGCTGTGTGCGAGCTTGCATTGTCTTGGTGGAGGATGATTCTTCTTTCGGGGTTGATTTTTTGAAGCTCGGTGATGGCTTTTGGCAAACAAATGGTGGTATACCAATCCGCAGTAACAGTTCTTTGCTCATTAAGAGGAATTGTTGCAATATGACCCGCTTTTGACACAAATGTCGCGACCATCTTTTACGAAACCTTCGAGAACGGATGACTCTTGTTGACTTTTCTTCACCTTGGAACACCCAAACAGCTGACTGTCGTTTATTTTCTGGTACATAACAGTAATTCCACGATTCGTCACCACTAACAATGCTGTACACATATTTTGAGTTTCCGGAATTGAAACGGTCAAGCGTTTTTTGAAACCAATTAACCCTGGCTGCTTTCTGCTCTTCAGTCAACAGGTGGGGTATCCAACGTGAAACTAATTTTCTCACTCCTAATTCTTCATGTAAATTTTTTTGAATTGAGGTCTTTGAGATCTTCAAGGACGCCTCAATCTCGCGATATGTCACATGTCTATCTTCAAAGACGAGTTTGCGCACAGCATCGACGTTTTTCTGGGTGACTGCTGTTTGTGGTGCACCCACCCTGGAATCGTCGCTAATACTGACGCGTCCACGTTTGGATTCTCCATACCATCGGAAAATTGTCGACTGATGTGGGGCTTCGTTGCCGAAAACAGACAGTAACTCAGCAAGGCATGCTTGTTGCGATAATTGTCTCTGAAAGTTGTAATAAATTATGGCGCGAAAATGTTCTCGGTTGAGTTCCATTTTTCTAATGGTGACTTGGTGACACTTAAAAATTCACTGTAGTGGCAATACTGCTCGTATTGTTGTGAAACTTTGAATTTAAGTTTACTAAAGAGTGAGGTTAAGATTCAGTACTGACGTTCGATCCGCGCGGCCTACTATGTTTCTATATGCAAAACTTAAAGGACATCCCTCGTCATAAATGCAAAGGTCGCAAACGTGGTTAGAAATTAGTCGGCTGTCATCAGGTACCATTTCATGACTCTATAATAATTACGCGTTCGAAAAATTCAGCTTGACAGTATTCCAGAGTAAAATTGCATCTGTCAATCAACATCCCATTACTGTGTACGGTATTACATTACTAACTGATTTACAAATGCAGTCCTGCTGGAGATCGCGGGTGTATTCAGCCGTTTACCGAGACGTTGATATCCTACGCCGTTTAAGTCTGTTTTATCTTATATCAAGATCGTTTGCAACTGAGCATATACTTGTATTCGTTGGAATATACGTGCTGAGAATTATTGACAGTACTTATACGCATCGTGGAGGGTACTTGAAATCTATCAAACGAGCAACATGTTATTACAAACGTCGTTATTACTGAAAAGCAAAGTCCCAGTTTAACCAAAGCACCTTGTATATCATCCACAATATGCATCCTGGACCTAAAAAGACCTGCGTCTCGGATCCGCGGAATGAAATTGCTAAGCGTCCAGCGTCTAAAATATCTGACACTAACAAGTAATTTCTCGTCGTCAGTTTATCTGCGCGCCCTTATAAGGGCTGCAAGCAAATTTGCATTATTATGCACGGTGCATGGCGCTTTGCTCAAAATTCTGCTCGAGCCCTCTAGACTAGGTAACCCCTTTTCGTGCTGCTTTTAATAAAAATAATTCAGCTGGCGCCGTAAATCGTCGCATCCTAGCAGGAACATCAACAAGGGTGTTATTTTAATTTAAACAGCCATGCTTCGGATGTGCTAGATACAGTAAAGTATCATCTTTTGTCAGTCGGTCATACCAGTTTTTGAATGTAGATCCGTATTTTGAGATGCCATGTCACAGTTACTTTGCTGGAACGGATGGTAATCTGTAAACCTACAAGTAGATTACGCTAGTTAAAACAAGGACACAGACGACAGCCTGTCAAAAATGAGGTTATTTCAAGGCCACCTTGAGCTCTATGCGTTTGGTAGGCTTTCCGTTGCTAACAACTATTGCTGTGACATTCATGGACTTTCACTTATTTCTACTGTTGTTGATGGTTATATCCAATACAAAAAGCTCTGCAAGCCTTATCTTGCCTAAATGCATCTAAGCAAATGACACTAGCTACGTTTTCTGTTATAAGTAAAGTGATGGAGAAGTGCATAAATCGCGAGCTTCTGGACTACCTCGAACGTCACAGCTTGATTAACGACAGGCAGTATGGTTTCCGGCACCAGCAATCCACAGGGGACCTCCTAGCTTACGTCACGCAATTGTGGAGTAAACTCATCCAGTCTTATGGTGAGGCTTATCTCGTTGCTCTTGACATCACGAAAGCCTTCGATCATATGTGGCACGCTGTCCTCTTAAGCCTACTTCCATCCTATGGCCTCCCAGAAATGCTTCGCAGATGAGTAGCTGACTTCATCTCTGGCCGCAAGATATCCATCGTAATTGACGGGTTTTCCTCTTCATCACACAATGTCATCGCGGGTGTTCCCCAGGGATCGGTCTTGGCTCCGACACTGTTCCTCTTACATATCAACAACCTTCTTCCCTGCATGATCAACCCTGTCCACAGCTTTGGTGATGACAGCACTCCACATGCAGAAATTTAGAGTGACAGGCCGATCTCTGCCGCTGAGCTGGAAAGAAGAAGACTAGCGACGACTTCTTCTCTGACGAGAGACCTAGGAGTTATCACTGCTTGGGGATGCAACAATCTTGTACAGTTTAATGCGTCCAGAGGAGGGCGGGCCGACTGATCAATGACTCTTCTCTAACAGACAACCTCGGGACCCTTTCGCATCGGCGGGCCGTTGCCGTCGGCGATCTAGCTCTTTTCTACCGCTACACCAACGGGCTTTGCTCCTCAGAGCTCTCTTCCATGTAGCCGCCGGGCGATGTGCCTCCCAGACAGAACCCGCCTGACTTTGGCGTCCCATCCTAACCGTGTCGAACTTCGTACATCCAGAACTGGCCGATTCGACCACTTCTTTGTCCCGAGAGTGTCGAGACTGTGGATCAATCTACAAGAGGAAGCTTTTTCCAGTTCTACTAACCTTAAGCAGTTCCAAAATAGTATTAACAAAATTTCTTTGGGATCATCATAGCAACCGCGGTGTCCCGGCATTTAGGCTTCTGCCTGTGCGGCTGCTTCAGTATAAAAAAACATTTCTTGATTCTGTGGTTTGGAGAATGATATTCGTTACGTCAGACTAATGAGGTTTAACCACCCCTGGACAAGATTCCTCTGGACGTCCATGGAGTCAGGTAGAAAATGCGCCAAACGATTGGGAACAAATATCAAAGGGACCGGCAGTAGCATCTCTATTATCTGTGACAAAAATGTCAAGTGCTGAGAAGCTGTCCACCTCAAAATGTGGCGCTGATATCGAGCGATCAGTAAGATCGAACGTGGATATGATCGTTCGAAATTATTTCTTATTTCTTTGAATGATTCTTAAAAATCGAAGTAGTTGTGACAAGAATCAGAGGAGAATACAAGAAGAGTTACAAACTTTGTGTTTGATAATGAAGTATTTGGCCCCAACCTGAAAGATTCCTAGAGTGCTTCTAATTTGTAATTTCTATACAAACGTAGGCTTGGTAATGCTTTGTTTTAAAAAATCCATTTTAAAAATATCGATCAATCTTTTCGTAAAAATATCAATAATTCTTAAGTCAGTTTTGTTGGGATTTGTTAACTTTTCGTATGCACTGATGCAACACTGGAAGTTAAAATAATGGAAAGTCACGTCAATAAAACCCAAACACTCTTAAAGGAAAAAAATTAACGGATATAAGTGTGGTGTTTTAGAAAGCCACGACCACCACCACTTGCGGTTGCAATACATTAAATCTTCGCCGTTACGTATGCACCTTCAAAACTTCAACTTTCAGTAGAACCGGCTGAAGACCTTTTATGATTTCAAAATAATTAATTTTTAAAGAAAGTTTGACAACCTGTATCTTGAAAACGGAATTTATATATGTTTTTTCCTTAGAATCACCCAGGGAATGACCCCTTGAAGTATGACCAGATATTCCATTAACACCCTGTATATTTCGATTATGGTCATTTTCGAGCGTTTTACTTGTTAAAATTTGTAAAAACCGTCTTTTTTCTGTTTTATAACTTGCTGATGCAGTCATAAATAAGTAGAGTACTGAGAAAGACCTCAAACTGGGCATATATTTCATTTACACAGGTTGTTATCAATGTTGATTCATTTATTTTAACTGCTTGTAGGACTCGTCAAAAGGAGTTGATATAATAGTCATATTAGACGAAAATACCCCTGGTTTGCGAAACCAAACTGTCGTCGCATTACCAACACCTGCAGTTTGCCTCGGTTTTCGGCCATAACTTTTTTGCTATTAGTCGGATCTTTTGACGTGTGGTCTCATTTTGTAGGCCTCATAAATACTTAAAAATCTTATAAGGAGATTTTCTTCGTCTCAGTTATTTAGATTGAATCCCAAAAAACACGTTTTCTCATTCTTTGTTGTTGAATAAAAAACTTCCCACATATATTGGTGTACCCATTTTCTGCGTCCATGTTTAGAATACCCCCTTGGGTAACTTGCAGCAATGAAACCAGACTTTAGAATTATTTCGCAAGCCAGGGGTACTTTTGTCTAATATGATTAGACCAATAGTGCTTCGCTGTAACACCAACCCCGAACAAAATCAGTCAAGCTTTACACAAATTACTATTGAGTAACAAACAGAACATAAATCACTTTTTAAGTGCAATCTGTATAGCTAATATAGGATTGCTTAGACTTGTCACAATTCACAATACTCGTATATACGTATAAATCGTACGAATTGTGCTGTAAACGTTAGTGATGTCGAAGAGGGACAGTGTTTGGAATACCAAAGGATACCGAAAAATCGCAATGCTCAGTTCCTATAGCTGTAAGTTATAGTTAGTATGCCTCTGTTGATATGTGTTGAGTGTCAGAAAGCAACAGAATGGTGTCAGACGTCTAGGGAGGAGCGCGCGCCCCCCTCTAAATCTGCCACTGATTAAGCTTCAATTCAAGATCAGTCAAGGTGCCATGAGTCATTCAGAGTAAAGGTGAGAAAACTGATCAAACATCAGCTTGTTCACAAGACAGCACCTCATTCCATTCACAGTGGCGAGTAGTTGCCAGATAGACTGGTACATATTATTATTGTTTTCAGAGGCGAAAAAATCAATTTCATTTTCGTGCTTGAGTTTTGATTAAGTTGTGATTGTAGGGCACTATTACTACGGGATAAAAAAGGATAATTTATCTCTTGTGAAATGCCCATGTTCCGATTGAAAAATTATAGAAAGATTATGATTGTATAACGAAAAATGCCGCTCAGGTCAGGCCAAGAACAAAAAGAGTTTTGAACATTGTGTCGAAGGATGCGGAGTTACATGTTGAAAACAAAAATAATATAGGTCCAATACTCACGATTTTTGTATATTAAACCAGCTTCTGACAAAATTGACCAGAACTAATATACTTTTCTGAGGGTTTTGAAATTTTAATTAGATATCTTGCCATTAACACAAAGTGGTCAGGTTTTTCTGTATTGTTTGGTGATAAAGAAGCATCCCGTTTTTGTACATTCATGGTGTCAGTTAAATCGTGGATCCTCAGGACACTATTGAACCAGCTTCTCCAGTCATTTTACGAATCAACCTGGAAATTCAATCATTTTACTAGTAAGGGACAGTCAACATATATGCCAAACATTGTTAAAATCGGATAAACGTACGTAGATGCTTACCTTTTATTGTCACTCAATATAGTTAGAGCGTATATCTTGACCAAACTGTTTAGCGTCTAGCATCCAGGTTTTTTACCAATTTTCTTCTCGCCTGCTCAACTGCAGAGATCTATTCGATACTCTGAATACCTACATGCAAAGTGCTGCCATCTGCAAAACCATATATCGAATGTTTCGTGCAGGAACCCACCTCTGAGTGACATTTGTGAAATGTAGAGGATAATTGGGAGAAGCTTCACTGGAAACACAACAACTCTGGTCATCCACGAGTAATCTTTTGATGAACTAACATATATATGCCTGCTTCTCAAATCGGATATTCTTGTTTGCTTACCTGGAGTTTCTGGAAGAGGGAAAAGAGGGAAAATTTGATTTCGTCGACGTTCTTCAACGTAACGCAATTATGCTCGGTATACAATAATGAAAGTGACTCGTCCATCTCCTTTAAAATTTGATTTCCGCTCCTCAAAATTACGCCATATGAATAATATAAGAGAGATTCGTTTAAAATTCAGATGTCATTATGCGGAAAGCAAGAGAAGGTCCTTATCTGGGAAATGAGGGAAATAAGGTCGGTGCAAAATCAGGCTGGGTATCGCTGCATTGGTATCGTGGTGAGATCTACTCCTAGAAGCGGATACGTTGCTTAAGTATTGTAATCGCGAGAAAAATTTAAAGTTAGATGCTCTTTAGATATTACGTGGCCTATACATCTCGGAAAACTGTGTCGCTCATTTCCGTCGGTGTGTCTGCCGGTCTGTCCCCTAATCCTCAACTGCACCTTGACTCGGAAAGCACTGCTCGGATTTTGGCTTTGTAATACGAAGTTACTAATATGGGCAAAAATAATAATAATAATAATAAATAATAGTCGCAATAGACGTCTTTATTTTTCCATAGTTACACTGTAGTATAGCCAAACATCAGATTTATACGGCACAGTTTAGCATACTGCTACTCTTAAACTTAACCATATAGTGGCTAAAAAACAAAAAAGAAAAAAGCACACTTTCCAAGCCCAAGTACACCAAATATACTAAGTGACATATATATCCGAACACCCAGTTTAAATGGTTTTATTTTAATAAAATTTTGTATAAGTACTTAATGAAGCATAATAAGTAAATGATAAAAATTTCAAAATGATTGCACTGCTCTAAAGCCCTTTGACCTTTAATAATGTGTGGATGCACCCTGATGTGCTACGCATTCTCCAACGCGCCTAGGCATGCTTCTGATCAGGTGGTCAATGTCCTCCTGTGGTATCTCATTCCAGGCAACCACCAACTCCTCTCGAAGTGCTAGAGTCTGAGGAGGACGTTGCAAATTGAGCAATCTCCTACCCATCATATCCCACACGTGCTCAATTGGGGATAAGTCGGGAGATCTTGGTGGCGATGGTAACAATGTGACATCATTATGTTGAAAGAAGTCTATTGTGACTCTTGCAACATGTGGTCGGGCATTATCTTGTTGGAAAGTTGGATCTGCCAGGGTGTCAAGATAGGGTAAAAGATGGGGTTCTAGAACTTCGTGGATATAACGCTGCACGTTCATGTTACCTCTGATGAAGATTAAAGGTGACCTGGAACCATAAGCTATCGCACCCCAAACCATAACTCCAACAGTGTGGTGAACATGTCTTTCAACAAAAAACTGTGGATTCCTCCTTTCACCACGTCGCCTTCTAACCCTGGCACGACCATCGTGCATGCCTAAACAAAATCGACACTCGTCACTAAAGACAATACTGTTCCATTCCTGATCCCAGAGTGACCGTTGTCTGCACCACTCAAGGCGATTACGTCGGTGTTCTCGAGTTAAAGGGAGGACCCAGTGTGGCCGGTATGAAAACAAGCCAACACTTCTCATTCGTCGGTAAACACTTCGCATGCCAATAGGTCCTCCGTGTTCTGCAAACCATTCATTTGCAATGGACCTGGTAGTGGAGAAACGGTCCCTTAAGGCCAATAATCTAAGGCGGCGATCTTCACGGTCTGTTGTTCTACGACGGCGTCCAGTGCCCCTTGCTCTTTGCGTACGGCCTTCTCGAAGCCATGCCTGACAACACCTAACCACTCTAACTGCAATTGCCCGAAAAGAAAGTCCAGCTTCCCGAAGTCCCTCTATACGGCCCCTATCAAACTCACTAAGTTGACTAAATCGTACAGGTCTCCGTACTCTAGGCATCGTAACCGATCGTAATGGATGTCAAGAACCAAAATCCGCCAACGTTGATTCTTTACTGCGGCTAAAATATTCATTTTTAGAGCGTTAGTGAATTAAAAAAAGCAGTATAAACCGGAATGTCCAACTGATAAGGCTGAAAATTTTTTCACTTGTTATTTATAGTAAGATAATTACATTCACCAACTATTATTAAAATAAAACCATTTAAACTGGGCATTCGGATTTATATGTCACTTAGTATAATAATAATAAATAATAGTCGCAATAGACGTCTTTATTTTTCCATAGCTACACTGTAGTATAGGCAAACATCAGATTTATACGGCGCAGTTTAGCATACTGCTACTCTTAAACTTAACCATATAGTGGCTAAAAAACAAAAAAGAAAAAAGCACACTTTCCAAGCCCAAGTACACCAAATATTATTAAGTTGACTTAAGGCATGGAAAAATGAATGCTTGATTACGTAAATTATATTTTTGGGGGGTTGAGTTATATTGTTTCAACTTTTTGTCAAAAGACAGCTAATGAAAATTATTTATACAGCGTGTTTTTTTGGAAGCTTCCTACCACGGATTTATCGAAAACCGACGATTAAAAGAAAAAACTTCCAGACACGTCAAAAGATTTGTCAAAGGGGCAACTTTTTAACCAAAAACTTCTTCACCCCTTCCAACCTCGGCCCCCCAGGGTCATTCTCTTAAAAATTTTAAAAGACAAGTGGTATCGAGTAACAGCTTGTTTGAAAGTTCTTTCGTAGTCATTTATTTTGACGTTTGATTTTTCAGAATCGCTATCGAGAAAATTAGAAAAATCTTTATTTATCTTAATTTGTTCAGAGAGAAAACAAAAATACACGAAAATATCAGTTTTTATTTCAATAACTGTTCAAAGTGCTACCCGTTAGGGTTTGCCAAATGTTCAATTCACTTATAATTTAAAACTACCAACATAAACAGCAATTCGGAAGATTAGACGTGGCAACAACTAAATAAAAACTCGACTTTTTTTCCGCATTCTTTTCATCAATACAGATAGCCTGGTATTTACTGTTATACCTGTTTAGTTATTTGTTGCAAAGGAAAAACAAATTAATTTGCTGTCATTTACCTTTGACACAATCTTGGGATAATGAAAATTAATGTATTGATTCAGATTTTACTTCCAAAATGATTACACACTAGAGTGAAAATGATTCTAATTTATGGTGCCCAAAATCAATGTGCTCGGCCAACTGTCGTCAGACATCCGGAGAAGATAACTTCGGAAAGGTATGTTTTGCACCTTGTTACTAAATTTACTCAGACTGGACCTCTTGTAAATAAAAAACGTGATCATCGGAGAGTTTTCGATGAAGCCGCTCAAGTTTTGGGCCATTTTGAAATAAATCCTAATACAGCTACTAAACTCCACAAATTTCATTCATGCGAAATGGAAATATTGCAAGAATTAATCAAAGATGATTTAAACAGGCGAGATGAGTTTTGTCATTAAATGACTGCAGCCATTAATGATAATACCATAATATTGGAGCTTTGAAAATCCTCATGCTTTTGTAGAAGGGCATACCCAGAACCCCCAAAAAATTGATGTATGGCCAGGCATTTTAGGAAACAAAGTCATTGGGCCATCGTTTATCAATGGAAATTTGAATGGAGACATTTGTTTGGATATGTTGGAACATACCATCAATCCGTTTATCACTGAAGCCATTGAACACCAAATCGCACAGGATGGAGACCCATACTTGATGAGGCTGAAATATATTTACAGCAATACAGCGCTCCTCCTCACTAAGTTCTTCGTTCGGCAATGGCTAGACACGACGAGTTTACAGATAGATGGATCGGGCGAAGGCAACCTATAGACGCCATTAGACTTTTTCTATGGGGCCATTCCAAATCTGTTGTGTTTAATCCCCAACCTGAAAGTTTGAATTGACTTCGTCAACGCATCATCGAAAGCTGGGCTAAAATAATGCAGCAACTGCGTGTCATCTGCAAAAGACTCGACCTGAGAGTTATCAATACTTTTGATTAAGTCGAAAGTATATATGAGGAATAGCACGGGCTGGGATACAGAGCTCTGAGCCACGCCGGGGGAATTATTGTCATTGGAGACATTTCTTGGTTGACAAAAACACACTGAGTTCTTGCCAAAAAATGAAAGGGATAAGTTCTGAAGCCTTACGTAATTTAATTTAGCTAGTAATAATTCATGATTGATGATATTGTTATGCAGATTAAGTAGTTCAGATGTTGTATACTATATTTTTTTCTAAAACCGGGTTGAGTATCAGTATAAAGGATTTTTATAGGTAAGCGGTTAATCGGAACTTTAGTATTTTTTCTAAGAAGTTTTTGTACTCACTGGGTTTAATTTTTTTCAGGCATTGGACATTTTTAGAGCTTGTTTCCACGTGTATAGAAAGTAGCCTTTTTCCAAACAATCGTTAAAGATGCGGTCGATGTGATGGAAGATATCTGGCAAGCAAAGCTGGATCATTGACAGGGATATACCATCAATTCCCCGTGCATCAGATCTTAGGCTCCTTATTGCCTGTAATAATATTGTAGGTTTTAAAATCGATCTAGTGCCCACGGAGAAAAAGGCAAAAAATTAGAAAGAATCGCTCAAACCTCGTTTCTTGACGTTCCAGAGACTCCTGCTTACTTTTGGAAAGGAGATGGCACATTTCATATGATAAACGGAACATAATTATAACATTTGCTTGCTGAACCCTTTGTCATGTATGAATAGATGCGTCCCAATAATTGTCACGGCCGTATATGCGAGTGCGAGGTGTACCTTCCAAATTAATTTCTGATACTATCTGTTATTACATATTCATAATCCGCCGATAATTGCCAGCATTAACAGGACTGTTATTGCTAGGAACGACTGTTGGACAATAGATACCCCAAATTTGATCAAATAAAATATTCGGAAAATAAACGGAAATAAAACTCGGATCGCACTATCTCTATAGCCCGGTGCGTATGAATATGGGATAAACAAGCATAATGTAGGTAACATATGGTAGAGTTTTGTTGCATTTAAACGAGATTATAGAAACTAGGAATTAAGAGCTATTTAAAATTAGGAAGAATCCTTTAATATTCAAACAAACCTAGGCCCGCAGCTCCATCCGCAAAGGAGGCCATCCGTTTTGCATTAGTGTGAAGGAGAGAGAAAATCAATATTTAAAGTAACGCAACAGTTACTTTGGCAATAGACATTCTTTACTAAACATTTCCTGCAACAATAAATTAATCAAATTTGTAATCAGAATCACAACAAATAATACGTGCAGTATCGCACAACCGGTGCGGCATATCTACACATATCTCAACCCAAGGATATTCCTTCACAGCTTTGGTTGAAGTAAGTCAGAACACCTCACAAATCTAAATCAAGATTATCAAGAATATTGTAATGCAGTAAATGCAAAATGGAATTGCCCTATTTGTATTACTAATCAATACAGTACCAGCCACCGGAACCCAACAAAAATTTTGAGGTATAACTGTTTCTTATGTTAATGTAAGCTGATCCTAACACTGCAATTCATATATATCTGGCTTTTCTGGCATTTGACCTAAGTATGCATGCATTCCCTTTTTAATTGCACCCAATGAGACAATTATAACTGGTATAACTTCAGCTTTTACTTTCCACATGCTACTTCTACCTGCAAATCTTTGTATATTGAAATATCTTCAACCTCCTTCATAGTATTCGATGATCGAATATTTAAGTGACCCATAGAAAAATTGCT
Organism: Acanthoscelides obtectus; assembly: GCA_963669975.1. NCBI lineage: Eukaryota > Metazoa > Arthropoda > Insecta > Coleoptera > Chrysomelidae > Acanthoscelides > Acanthoscelides obtectus. Next base: position 35,301,367 of record CAVLJG010000010.1, read on the forward strand.
GTCGTCAGCGACCCCTCAGCCGCGCGAATATCGCTGCAGTAAAATCAGCAATGACCGCAGCTTCGACTGTCGTCTGCAGTTTGCTGTTTAAGTTTTAAGATAAGTATCTTTCGACAACTCGAGGGGCTCAGCTTCGCTGCAGCTTTTAAAACATTCACCACCAGAGCGACATCAAATTATATCTCTCCAGGGATGGACCAGACATTTGTCATGGATTCAGGACACTGCAGATTTCTAAAAAGATAATTTAAATCCACATATTTGCTGAGCAGCATCGGGTGCGTTTGATAGGTAATGGGACTGATCTCAGTGCCTCTGGAGGTTTAAAATTATGTCAAGTTATCTAAACTAAGACGAGAACCTGCCGTTACATTGGGATGCTGACATAGCGTGTATTTGAGGTTCCATGCCGAGGCTAGTCGCCTTCTACTCAAAAAGGAAATCTGACGAACTAATTCACTGACCAACAGCCCAAAAAAAAACATCCTAAATAAAATCAACAAAATATTACTATTTTTAATGTGCTAAAACCGGAATGAAACTTATTTTTTCAATATTAGTTCAAGTTTTAGAGATACGGTAATTATATGTGTTCCTGCTGTGACAGTGTTAATATACTGTAATTCACAAGAATGCACGTGCTACATTTTTATATTCGGCAAGGAAAGATGATGTAATCGGCATGATTGTGTTACGTTATACATACGTGTACATTATATTGTTTTATATTAGCCATTTATTCCTCAGTTGGCTGACAGCGTTCATGCAAGATGTCTCGAAAGTGTGTAAACAATCCAGATCAGTTTTGTTACGTGTGTGGTGATGTGACTTTTGCGTCTCAGAGACGGTCTATTACTCCACTAATAACAAAGGCATATCAGCTTTATTTCGGTTGTAAACTAGGTGATCAAGACAAACAGTGGGCACCCCACATCTGCTGTAATACATGTGCTTCAAGTCTGAGGAGCTGGTTAAATGGCAAAAAACGGTCTATGCGCTTTGCTGTCCCAATGGTTTGGAGAGAGCCTACAAATCATATTAATGATTGTTACTATTGCATGGTACCTTGTGTTGGACAAGCCACAGGTATGTCCAAGAAAAAAAAATTGGTTATTAACTACCCAAACATACCATCTGCGATGAAACCTGTGCCTCACAGTGACGAAAATCCTATTCCAAAACCCCCGGAATCCTACACTTGCGAATCAGAAAACAAATCAGATCATGGCGATCGAGTGATTCGTCAGGAAGAAGATATGCCATCAACGTCAAGAGATCCTGATTTTATACCGAGCACGTCATGCCACCAACCGCACAAAATAACACAGTCAGAATTAAATGATCTTGTAAGAGATTTAGAACTTCCAAAATGTAAGGCAGAGTTACTTGGATCAAGACTGCAGCAGTGGAACTTGTTAGAAGACGATGTTTCGGTATGTGTTTTTCGTAAACGCCACAAAGACTGAGAACCATTTTTCAATATGGATAATAACTTGGTTTTCTGCAGTAACATTAACGGCTTACTGGCGGCTTTAAATATAAACTATAACCCAGAAGAATGGAGATTGTTTATAGACAGTTCAACAGTTTAAAGGCAGTGTTATTGCATATTGGAAATATTTTACCATCTCTTCCTGTAGGGTATGCAGTTCACATGAAAGAATAATATGACAATATGAAGTACCTATTGACATGCATAAAATACGATGAGCACCAATGGCATATTTGTGGTGATTTGAAAGCTGTTGCACTTTTACTTGGGCTGCAGCTAGGCTACACAAAGTTTTGCTGTTTTTTGTGTGAATGGGACAAAGGAACTTCATTACACCAGACAAAACTGGCCTGTTCGTCAATTCCTAGAGCCAGGTCAAAAAAATGTACAGCATATGCCATTAGTAGATTCGAAAAAAATTGTATTACCACCACTGCATATCAAGTTGGGCCTAATGAAAAACTTTGTCAAGGCATTAGATAGAGATGGGTCAGCTTTTCAATACCTGCGTCAGAAATGTCCAAGACTAAGTGAGGCAAGGGTTAAAGAAGGTATTTTTGTTGGGCCACAGATTCGAAATATTTTGAAAGATACACAGTTTGAAAACACTTTAACAGGTATTGAAAAAACTGCTTGGAATGATTTCCGTCTGGTGGTCACTAATTTCTTGGGAAATAGAAAAGCTGACAACTATAAAACCCTTGTCAAAAATATGCTGTCATCGTATCAAATGATGGGCTGTAATATGTCTCTTAAGATACATTTCCTATACTCACACCTGGACTTTTTTCCTGACAATTGCGGAGCCGTAAGTGATGAGCACGGCGAACGTTTTCATCAGGATATTTCAACAATGGAAAAAAGGTACCAGGGAAAGTGGAATCCTTCCATGCTTGCAGACTACTGTTGGCCTCTTGGTAGAGATGCTCCAGAAACGATCCATAAAAGAACAGCAAAAAGACAGCGCATATAGTAATTCTTATAAGTATATGAATCTTGTTCTTTTTTTAATATATCCTTAAAAATAAAAAGTTTTTTTTCTAAACCGCAACAAATTTCTTTATTTCATTGTCATTTTGGGATTCAGCGCCCCATATTTTCATTTGATCGAGTAGCGCTCTTAACAAGAAATTGCATTTCTTAAATCATGCCAAAAAAGGAAAATCTTGATACCAGTACAGTATATTGAACCTCAAAATGAAGTGGTTTCAAAGATCCACTCCAGTTGGAGAAAGGCTATTATGAAATCATATGATTTCTTTTCTAGCTTTTTGTCATCTTGTATCAAAGTCATAATTTATTCAATATTTTAAGGAAATTCGCGCTCATGAGTCTTGAATTGTTTACATCATATCTCAACGATCGTAACTATCTTGAATTCTATGTATATTTGGAGAAGCGGACAAGAACAGTTTTCTTTCTGTTTTCCCTATCTCCCAGTTTCTATGCTACAAGTCGAAAACTTTAATGACTACGAATATATGAAATTTATCAACGGCCTGAATACGAGTGTCACTATTTATATATACGTTTCCAATTAAAAGTTTGACATGCTTAAGCATAACCTTCTGCAGAGCGTTTTGTAATTTGAGCACGATTTGTGTTGTTGATAGAGGCGTAAAAACTGTGTCTCAGTGGAAAAATGGAATTAACTTGTGACAATCTCCGGCTTTCTACGTGCATTATAGAGGCGAGAGTGACCTCTGCCACTGTGAAACGCGGGGACAACGAAATTAACCGTAGCCGCCATTCAAAATCAGTTGTTGATTCAGAAAAAAATGATGCTGCGCAAAAACTAATTAGGCATTAGGCCAGCTTTTCTCAACATTTTACCATATATAATTTTCAATATTTTTTTTCTCCGCCTCCCCCCTCCTCTCACAAATAAATCCCTCTTTGAATTTTGGGCAGGAGTGAACCATGAGTTTTCGGCAGTGAAAACCAGGGCGTTACGTATACTACTACCATTTTCAACATACTACCTCTGCGAAACAGGATTTTCGGCAGTGGCAAATATAGATCGCAGCTTAATACATCAGGTAACCAAATAAGTTCGTGCGGTTTTTAGTAGAAGAATATAAATTTTTATTGATAAACAATAAGACACTATTCATTCGTCGAAGTAATTAGCATCAAATTCAATGACCTTTTGCCAACGTGGAACCAATTTTTGTATGCCGGTATTGTAGAACTCCCTGGATTTTGAGTAAAAAAACTAGCGGACTGCATTTATTACACCATCTCGAGACAAAAAAAGGTGATAATCACTGGACGAAATGTCGGGAGAATATGGTAACGTTTCCCAGCCGAGTTCAGAAATTTTTTCTCGAGTCACTTTTGCGGATGAGGCTTGGCGTTATCCTGTAAGAATATCACTTTCTTCCGATTGATCAAAGAAGGTTGTTTCTGGATGAGTGCTGCTTGTATCCGTTGAAGCTCCTCACAATACAAGTTAGCAGTGATGGTATGACGTCTTTCCAAAAACTCATAATGGACAATTCCAGTTGCTGTCCACCAAACACACAACAAAACCTTGTTTTAGGTGCAAGGAAGCCATGGGCGTGTGTGGTACCGAACCAGTAGGCGACAACCAATGATCGGAACGCTTAGAATTTGAATACAAGATCCATTTTTCATCGCAGGTTAATAACCGATTAAGAAATGGTTCATTAGCGTTGCGTGAAATGTCTGCTGAACAAATGGTAAGAAGACTTAATTTGTTATCATTTGTCAGTGCATGTGGGACCCATTTGCTTGACTTCCACGTCCTTCCTAGCTGATGAAGATGCAAACGAATGGTTTCAGGTCTCATTCTGCAAGTACTTGGCATGTTGTCCTGGAATTTGCGTCCACAACCTGTCGAAGATCCTCGTTGTTCATGATTTTTGGTCTCCCTGAGCGCGGTTCATCGCTTAAACTGAGATATACCGAAGAAAATTTGTTGCACCACTTCTGTGCTGTTCGATCACTAACGGCATCATCTCCGAATGCGGTACATATTTTTCGCGCTGCCGCTGCAGCGTTTGTACCAAGTTTGTACTCATACAGTAAACAACTTCGAATTACTGTTTTATTCGTCGCCATTTTCAATTATTAAAACTAGGTATGTAACAATTTTCAGCAACTTTTTATGTGTGCCAGAAAAGAATGATTCATACTAGAGTGACAACAGGTAATAAACAATCGATATCGAGCAACAACATCCATGGCAATGTGCGATATACAGCAACCGCACGAACTTATTTGGTTTCCTGATAGAAAAAGAACTCAGAGGGTCTATATCAAGCGAGTCACTTGTAATTATTATTATTTCTAATGTTATTAATCTTATTCTCAATTTAGTATAGATAAATACAGTCCTGTTTATAAGTGTACCCAATACATCAGTGTTAATGTGTATTTTATTTTTGATTGTCAGAATTTGGTTTTTCTTTCCTTTAAGTAAATTATTCAATGTTGTTAGTGTTTTTTTCTGATATGCTCGCGCTCCCCCTTTAATGTTGACACGCCCCCCTAGAGGGGCGCGCCTCTCAGGTTGAGAAACGCTGCATTAGGCATTAGTTTCACTTGCATCCATAAAATATTACATGATCATTTAGATGTGAAAAGAGTTTGTTGTCGTTGTATTCCACATAATTTGACAAAAGGTCAAAAAGAGGCTAATGCCGCTCGGTGCTAGAGAAATACAATGGCGGTGCTTCAAAAAAATTGTAACAGGTAATGAATCATGGATCCATGCGTGTGAGCGGGAAAGAAAACAGCAGTCGACTGTGTGGGTGTTTTGCGAAAAAACTTTTCATGTGGCAACAGTAAGTTAGAGGAATGTAGAATGGCTAATCTTGAATGTTACACAACTATTTGTTGGCCGAAACTCTTCGGTCAAATCAGGCAAATAAGACAATGCAAGCTCAAATCATTTATTTAATGCGTCATTCCATATACAGTTCTGACTTGGATCCCAATGACTTCTGTTTGTTCCCGTAAGGCTAGAACGAAGAAGCTGTTGTTGCGTTCATAGAGCATGTTTTGGAGATATCTCAAGCGGAATGAAAAAAGTGCTTTGAAAAATGGTTCGAACGCATAAAAAGTGTATTTGTATTATTAGGCTCAAAATATAAATACTGATCCTCATATACAGTGCTTTTCAAAAAGGCCACCCCATTTAATTTTTTGAACAATACTATACGAGTATTTTGACGTAGGAGCGGTAGTCGAAATTTCCAACATTTTGAAGCCCCGAGTGCCTTATAGCTCTAGAGTGTAAATTTGAATCTCCCTAACTGATGAACTGGTGGGCTGCCAACGTTGAGTATTTTTGTATATTGAATCGATTATAACGCAACAACTAATCATAAAAACGCGAGGATGATATATCAATCTTATTTTGGAAGGGCCTATCTGAATATACAATAAAATATGGAATATTCAGTTCAGAAGAATTGACAGATTTTGGGATTATTTTTTAAATGTAACATCTTATGTGTGAAATAATTGAAATTCAATACACAAGAACGCTCAACTTAGGCAGCCTGCAAGTCATTCATTCTGTCTCAGTCCCTAATTCTATGTTCTGGGGTTATACAGTATTCCTGAGGAACTTCAAAATAAATAAATTTTTACTTCAACATTAATGATCAAAAAATGCAAATTAATAGAGTGCCCAACATAAAATACCTTGGAGTGGTCTTGGATCCTCACTTACGATGGGACATCCATGTCAATTATATTTTAAAGAAAGTTAGATTTGTATCCTACAAAATTTGGGAATATATTGACAGAAAAATATCTTCGAACATTATACCATGCACTGATTGAGCCTCATCTCAGATATAGTATATTAGCATGGCGAGCTGCATGTTCCTCTAGTATCTATAATTTAGATGTTTTTCAAAAAAGTATTCTAAAAATGATATTTAAAAAACCGAAACTTTATCCCACTGATAAATTATACGCAGATGTTCGGATGTATGATATAAGACAGCTTTATTTCTTACACAGTATCACTCACTACCATAAATTTGTAAACACCGACCAAAAAATTAAACATAATCATTATACAAGGTACAAAATTCGTGGAACAATAGTTCCTCAGCCGCATAAATCTATAATGCAGCGGTCATATCTCTATTTACCGCCAAAATTTTATGAAATTATACCTAAAGACTTAAAAGATGTACGTTCCGGAAATTGTTTCAAAAGAAATTTAAAAAAGTGGCTACATTCTATATCTAGGACTGAAATTCATAAACTCATAAATATGAACATCAAGTAAATACATAATCTACTGTAGCTAATTTTGTCCTTTTTGTCATTTGCATTCTACAGTTGAAACTTAAAATTATTGGTCCATGTACAGGCGATGCCTTCTATTGGGCCTGTTTTGATTTTATATTTATTTACTCATAATGTTTGTTATCTTTGTACATTGAGTGAATAAATATTATTATGATTATTATTATTATTATTATTACATGACCTCCATTATATTTAAAAACGTTGTACCAAGAGGACGACCAGTCGCCATCTTAAAATTTTTAAGTACCACTTTTACACTAAAACATAGTATCCGTGCGTGAATTCCATCATCCCAAATGTCAGCCAACTACCCTTACTGGTTCAAAAATAGAGCTCTGTATGTAAGATGGCATCTTAAAACTTAGGGCACTTGTCTGTCAGTAAGTATAGCTAAAAAATGATTTACACCGCTCGGAAACTATATGATTAGACATCATTTTAGTGCTACCACTATTATTTTTTGTATAGGGCATTTTTTTAAAGAAATTATCCAATATACAGAACCACTATACGACCTGTAAGATATTATGGAGCATTACGATATTATAAATACGTTCAACAAGAATAATGAAGCAAAGTTTTTATTTTCAATTTAGATGTAATGAAAAATTAGGTACATGTTTACGAAGAACCTTACAAGAGAACAGAAATTAAAAAAGTTGTTTATAGCGCTGGAACACTATGGGTGGAAAATTAATCGTTACGAGATGAGAAAATGAACGCGTGTGCTGTAGTATCCTTATCCAAATTGAGTCAACGCCAGTTCAATAGGCAGGCTAATTGGGAAAACGTAGGCTGTATGGTTAGGGCACTTGCTTTATAGATTCAGATATTAAACACGTTACTCATGTGTAATTTTTATATTTTAATGGTAGATAGCAAACTCTGCGCCTTGGTCGCTTATAGCTGTTCTCATTGTTCAAGTAGTCCAAAATGTTCCCTACAAAGTTTACTGACAGGTAATTGTCTAATACACTTGCCTACAAAAAGATGGACCCACCCCATACGATTTCTTTTAAAACTGGATAGTTTGAAAAATAAAATTAGTAAATAGAAACTTTTAATACTGTGGGAAGGTAGGTGGTTTCATAAACGTTACTCCCACATGCCTTCCCGTTTGATAAAAGTGACGTTGTTGACAAGATGAATAATTAGGTGCTCTGATTTTGTTCACTTTAGATGAGTCACAAAAAATAGGATTTTGTTTTAGCCAGAAATTTTTGGAAATCTTAGTAACCAAAGAAGTTGAATCACGGGTGGACAGTGGTACATTATTATCGAAAGAAGTAAAGTTAAAAGAGAATCCATAGTTGAGACTATTTTTAATGCTGTGATCGTTCAACCAACTGGTTTGTAACAAATAAAAGATAAAAGACTATATTCTTTAAAACAAACTTTTACTTAGTTGTTAGTAAAACAAACCGAACATTTACTGTGTATGGCGCACAAGAGGAATGTTCAAATTCCTCTAAGAGTTGCGTCTGAATTTTATAGATTTCGTCAAAGGAGTTGACTTACGGGTGGACATTCTTATTGAAAGAAGTAAAGTTGAAAGAGAATTCCAAAGTTGAGACTAATTTTAATGCTGTAATCGTTGAACCAACTAGTTTTATTTATTTATTTATTTATACATTATTGCCCAACAGAACTATTCCAATTAAAGGACAATATCATGGTAACTTTACTTATAATTCATACATGTAATGTATACCTAAAACTAATTTAAAAAAATAGAACTAGCTATTATAATAGTACCTGAAATTCGACACGATCTTACTGATACAATCAAAATTAATGTCAGAACTGTCTGCTATGGAATTATAATTGTTGCATATAGAATGTAGCGGAGAATAAAATAATACATTTGTACGGGAGGTACTGCAGTAGAAAGTTAGAGTTCTTCTCGTATTTAACCGAGGAATATAGAAATTTAACCTCTGGAGAAGTTCTGGTGCATCCACTCTGTCGTGCAAAAGCTTATGAATGAATGATAGGCCAGCAGTGGAACGTCTTAACTGTAGAGACTCTAGTTCAAAACGACGCAGCAGAACAAATTGAGAGACCCCCCTTTCTGGATATGTGCCATCGATTTTATAAACACAGAATTTAAGAAATTTCCTCTGCACATTTTCTAAGATGCTTATATAATACGCATAGAAAGGGTTCCATATCAAACAGGCATACTCAAGTTTTGGTCGCACCAGTGAAATAAAAAGAGCTTTTAGTGCCGCTTCGTTGGAAAAAGATCGGCAGTTGCGCATTATGAAACCGAGAATCCGTGTCGCTTCGGAAGTGACGCGTGCTATATGGACAGAAAAGTCCAATCTACAGGAAAATGTTACACCAAGATCTTTAGTCTCTGTTGTTCTCTCCAAAACCGCATTATTTATGGAGTAATCAAACATAATCGGGTTCATTTTACGACAATATGAACATACTTTACATTTGGAAATATTTAAGAAGAGAATATTATTGTCGCACCACTGTCTGATGCTATGCAGATCGTCCTGAAGGGAAATACAGCTCTCCAAATTTGTAATTTTGGTGTAGATTTTCAGATCATCAGCAAATAGTAGACATTCACACTTTAGTGAAGCGACTAGGCTATTTATGAAGAATAAAAACAGCAAGGGACCTAGGTTTGAACCTTGCGGTACTCCAGAGGGAACAGTATAATTTGCTGAAGAATAACCATTATAGTAAACATATTGCGTCCTATTAGAAAGATATGAGCTTAAAAGACCGACTAACGAGTCACTAAGGCCGAAATAATGAAGGCTATCCACAAGAAGATGATGGTTTAATTTATCGAAAGCCTTGCTGAAATCCATGTAAATAACATCGACTTGTTGTTTCTTGTCTAACGATTCTGCTATATACTGCGTAATTGTCATTAAATTTGACGTAGTGGATCTACCTTTGATGAAACCATGTTGTGATGGAGTAATTAGGCTTTTAACGTTCACGAAGATAAAAGAGTAAATGGCCATTTCAAAAACCTTTGCAAAGTTGTTCAAAATGCTTATAGCTCTATAGTTGAGTACATCAGATTTATCACCATCTTTCAGGACCGGACACACCTTAGCTATCTTCCAAACATCAGGAAAAATTCCACTCTTTAATATAGCATTGAAAATTATCAGCATCGGCTTGACGAAAACATGAGCACAATCTTTAATAATAAAACTAGGTATTTGATCACTACCAGACGTAAGTTTATTTTGAAGCTTAGAGAGAGACTTCAGTACATCAGCTTCCGTTAATTCCTCTAGATAAATACATGATATTGAAGTGACACTAACTAAAGAAGAGGGAATATTTCGAGGAGTAACATACACACTCTTAAAATAGTCGGCAAATGCATCAATAACACCTTGTGGAGTACTGAATACGTTGCCGTTGAATTGGACTTGGCCTGGTATTCTGCTAGAGTCTCTCTTATTCCGAATGTATGACCAGAACTTCTTCGGGTCGTTGATTATACTATCCTCAACCGACGACAAGTACTCACTGTAAGCAACTCTAACTCGCCCCTTTATGATTCTGCGCAATCTAGAAAATTCATTGTAATGGTAAACATTGCGTGTTTGTAACAAATAAAGGAAAAACAACTATATTTTTTAATGCAAACTTTTACTTAGTTGTTAGTCAAAATAACCGAATATTTGCTGTGTATATGGTGCACAACACGAATGTTCAAATTCCTCTAGGAATTGCGTCTGAATTTTATAGGTTTCGCAAACAGGCTACCTCTTTAATTGTATATCAAGCGTTCTAAGGAGATCGTTTAAAATCTGGTGTTGTGAAAACCCGTTTTAAAGCGATTCCTCTGCAATGCCAGTCATAAAACCTCAGGAAAATCCCTGCCATCCGTAAAGTCATAAAACCGCTGCTCGTTATATGGCAAAGAATCAATGGCCGCACAAATATAATCTGTTTCCCTTAAAAGAAAATACGGGCACTCAGAAAGCAGTAACTATTTTCCGATAACTTATTATTCTCAAGTAAGTCTGCCCATTTCCTACTATGCAATAAAGCCCCTAAAATCCCCTAGTATCGATAAGGTTACATATCCTATTCGCGAAATGCTGCGAAAATACGTATTGTGTGAGGCTTTCTTCATGAGATTGCAGGCTTTTTGAGAAATTTTAATTGTCAGGTTCAAGCTTAAAAGGGCAATTGGTAAAGTTTAATGGATGATGGCGTTCTTTCTTCTCTTGCGGTTAGTGATGCTTGTGACAACCCTAATAAGTCATCGCTGGCTGCGAGATAAAGAACCTACAATGCCAAAACCATCCTGAATCTTGAATAAAGCATTAAGTTCTGCTCAATTTAAATCCTTATACAATCAGTCCATAGACATTCTTTCCCTATCCTACTTTTAGTTACCGACTATGTGTCAACGTTGTCCCTTCCCACATCTGAAGGGTATCGCGGCAGTGAGTTATCTTTCGTTTTGTGCAAGGTTCGTATGTTTTTCGCGCGTCAGTACGGATACATATGGCTAATAGGTGCATAGAATTACCGGGTTTGGGAGCGTATAAATATATAGATCAAAAAAAGATTATATACTCTCCTCCACCCCCTATAATCCCAAACCCAAATTCCAACCGCAACGCTACAATTTTACGTTGAGCCTTACTTTCATAATACTTACTAGAGCGCGAAATTGTGGGCGTCAAAGAATACACTGATCAACAGCCAAAAAATATCCTAAATAAAATCAACAAAATATTACTATTTTTAATGTGCTAAAACCGGAATGAAACTTATTTTTTCAATACTAGTTCAAGTTTTAGAGATACGGTAATTATATGTGTTCCTGCTGTGACAGTGTTAATATACTGTAATTCACAAGAATGCACGTGCTACATTTTATATTCGGCAAGGAAAGATGATGTAATCGGCATGATTGTGTTACGTTATACATACGTGTACATTATATTGTTTTATATTAGCCATTTTTTTCTAAGTTGGCTGACAGCGTTCATGCAAGATGTCTCGAAAGTGTGTAAACATTTACTATTACTCCACTAATAACAAAGGCATACCAGCTTAATTTCGGTTGTAAACTAGGTGATCAAGACAAACAGTGGGCACCCCACATCTGCTGTAATACATGTGCTTCAAGTCTGAGGAGCTGGTTAAATGGCAAAAAACGGTCTATGCGCTTTGCTGTCCCAATGGTTTGGGGAGAGCCTACAAATCATACCTATTAATGATTGTTACTTTTGCATGGTACCTTGTGTTGGACAAGCCACAGGTATGTCCAAGAAAAAAAAATCGGTTATTAACTACCCAAACATACCATCTGCGATGAGACCTGTGCCTCACAGTGACGAAAATCCTATTCCAAAACCCCCAGAATCCTACACTTGCGAATCAGAAAACGAATCAGATCATGGCGATCGAGTGATTCGTCAGGAAGAAGACACGCCATCAACGTCAAGAGTTCCTGATTTTATACCGAGCACGTCATGCTACCAACCGCACAAAATAACACAGTCAGAATTAAATGCTCTTGTAAGAGATTTAGAACTTCCAAAATGTAAGGCAGAGTTACTTGGATCAAGACTGCAGCAGTGGAACTTGTTAGAAGACGATGTTTCGGTATGTGTTTTTCGTGAACGCCACAAAGACTTAGAACCATTTTTCAATATGGAGAATAACTTGGTTTTCTGCAGTAACATTAACGGCTTACTGGCGGCTTTAAATATAAACTATAACCCAGAAGAATGGAGATTTTTTATAGACAGTTCAACATTGAGTTTAAAGGCAGTGTTATTGCATATTGGAAATATTTTACCATCTCTTCCTGTAGGGTATGCAGTTCACATGAAAGAATCATATGACAATATGAAGTACCTATTGACATGCATAAAATACGATGAGCACCAATGGCATATTTGTGGCGATTTGAAAGTTGTTGCACTTTTACTTGGGCTGCAGCTAGGCTACACAAAGTTTTGCTGTTTTTTGTGTGAATGGGACAGTCGGGCAAAGGCACTTCATTACACCAGACAAAACTGGCCTGTTCGTCAATTCCTAGAGCCAGCTCAAAAAGATGTATAGCATATGCTATTAGTAGATACGAAAAAAATTTTATTACCACCACTGCATATCAAGTTGGGCCTAATGAAAAACTTTGTCAAGGCATTAGATAGAGATGGGTCAGCTTTTCAATACCTGCGTCAGAAATTTCCAAGACTAAGTGAGGCAAAGGTTAAAGAAGGTATTTTTGTTGGGCCACAGATTCGAAATATTTTGAAAGATACTCAGTTTGAAAACACTTTAACAGGTATTGAAAAAACTGCTTGGAATGATTTCCGTCTGGTGGTCACTAATTTCTTGGGAAATAGAAAAGCTGACAACTATAAAACCCTTGTCAAAAATATGCTGTCATCGTATCAAAAGATGGGGTGTAATATGTCTCTTAAGATACATTTCCTACACTCACACCTGGACTTTTTTTCTGACAATTGCGGAGCCGTAAGTGATGAGCACGGCGAACGTTTTCATCAGGATATTTTAACAATGGAAAAAAGGTACCAGGGAAAGTGGAATCCTTCCATGCTTGCAGACCACTGTTGGACTCTTGGTAGAGATGCTCCAGAAACGATCCATAAAAGAACAGCAAAAAGACAGCGCATATAGTGATTCTTATAAGTATATGAATCTTGTTACTTTTTTTTAATATATCCTTAAAAATAAAAAGTTTTTTTTCTAAACCGCAACTAATTTTTTATTTCATTGTCATTTTTGGATTCAGCGCCCCAAAATTAACAAAGAAGTGCACTTTTCCCACAAGATACAATTAAAAAACTAAAATTTGTTGTCCAGTGATATTTGATCTTAAAATGACCTTAAAGGTGTGGCTGAAGGTCGAATCCAGGTTCACCATTGGAATTGGAATTTACTACAAAAGCATTGTTTCATCAATAATTCTGCTAAAGTTCTAGCAATTTTCCCTAGCCTCACTTATTTGACCTCTATTTGACCATAACAGGTGACTTCGATCTTGGGTTCTAATACAGATTCGGACGTAGAATTTTCTGTCCATTGTACTGTCGTATCCAAAAAGGAATTTGTATTTAAAAAACAAAAGCTGGCCATGAAATAACGTTGAAGGTGCGGTGTAAGGTCAAATTCAAGGTCAGCATTGAACCCATCGCTCAAAGTTACTACAGAACATACCTTTTTTTTCAAAAATACTGTAGCTGGTGGAGTGCGAAGCCATTTCGTTATTTTTGTTGCGCTCGATCGGTGCTGCATGAGCGATCCAAGGAATGTTGCTCATGGAAGGTCCAGAGGATTATCACGTAAAAAACCTATATAGCGTCAAAAAAAAAAGCGATTAAATGTTCAGCTCTCTTCTACCGCTACACCAACGAGCTTTGTTCCTCGGAGCTCTCCTCCATGATGCCGCTGCGCGATGTGCCTGCCAGACAGACCCGCCTGACTAACCGTGTCGAACTTCATACATTCAGAACTGGTGATTTGTCCCGAGGGTATTGAGATTGCGGCACAATCTACAAGAGGAAGAGGAATCTTTTTACCAAAGCTTACATGATCACAAAAGCAAAGCTTTTTGAAGAACGGGGCTAGCAGATTTACTCATGCGTAGGAAGTGGGTGCAAATCCAAAAAATCCCCAAAATTGTTCACCAGATCATGCCGACTATGTAATTTCTATGTTCCTTCCTCACCCCCCCCCCCCCTGCGGGCGCTCATGATGTACGACCTAACACCTTTCTAGAGCTACTTTGACGTCATATTTGCCGTATCAAGATGAGTCGCTCCAACTAGCGCGGCGCAGCAGCGCTCATTTGCAGCAATTACGGTCGCGAGAATTTTATTGTGCTTGGAAGCCTGGAGCATGCAGATGTTATCCTAGAATAACCACCAACGACGCCGGGCCAATTCGCGGGGAAGCGCAGAAAAATTACGCCATGGATTTGCCGCGTGCATTAAGCCTTGTCTTGAATGCTTAATTAAAAAATATTGCTAAAGTCCTTTGCAGTTTAATGAAATTCGAAAAGTTTCTTCTCGTGGTTGTCTGTGGCGCGAGTAATGGGTAACTGCATGCGGCAGGAGGAATTGAAGATGTAACAAGATGGAATCGGGTTAAATGAACGAATTATTGCGAAAGATCACTTGAGGTAGAAATTTTTTATATAAGGTGTCCTAGAATAATATGTCAATCTCTCCTATGAGTGAGAATGAAAAAAATAATGCTACACGCTGCTATAAAAATACCTGACCTAACATCGGTTCTTCTTAAATAAGCTTTGAATGAAACTGTAGAATTCAACTCCAAAACATCACCCAAATTTATTTGCTGCCTTCATCGCTCTCCCTTGGACCATAACTGGGATGACCTACTTGAATACCTCGCCGTCAAGATCGACTTCCTGAACATCAATCATCCCGCTTCAGAGGTAGTTCTTCTCGGTGATTTCAATGCCCATCATGAGCTTTGGTAGGGCTCAAACAAGACAGATGCAGCAGGTCGTGCAGTCGAAGCGTTCGCTTTTACTCAAGGGCTGACCCAGCTGGTGATAAGCCCTACTTTCTCCCCCGCGTCTCGACACATGACAGTGGCCTGCTGGATCTCTTTCTGACCACGCATCTTGTCCCATACAGCACTGCTGCCCTGTCTCCCCTGGGTGACTCAGACCACGATGTTGTGGTGGTTAGGGTTCGGTCAGAACCCGCTGTGGCAGCAGAAACTCGTACCGGCTGCAAAACTTGGCATTACGGACATGCCGACTGGGAGGGGCCAGATACTTCTTCTCTAGATTTCCTTGGAGAGATGTCTGTTTCACTGACGTGGATGCGTCGGCTGTTTGTTCTTCGATAACCGAAATTATCCACGTCGGAATAGAGGAATACATCCCTCATACAGCGAAAGTGCCTAAACCAGTGTCCAGCGGCTGGTTTAACAAATCGTGTGACACTGCTCGCCAGCGGAAGACCAAAGACCAAGGCACACAGAAGCTTCTTACAAAACCCCACTGTAGAGAACAGACATGCCGAGTCGAGTCCAGAAACAAATATAACGAAGCGGTTGGCAATGCCAAAAACCAGCATGATATAAAAGTTAGGCACAGGGTAATGTCGCAGAGCAATGGCAATCAGTCTTTCTGGGCGCTGGCCTAGCAGATTGAGAAGAACTTCTCACATAATAGCCTTCCACCACTTACGTGACAGGATGGAACGATTGTATCTGAATCAAAGGCCAAGGCGGAAGTGCTTGCCAAGATCTTTGCTGTCAACTCCAACATGGACGTCCCCCCAACGCCCATGTGCCGTCGATTCAAAGGGTTCCCTACACTATGCGGGAGGTAATATTCAACCACAAGACCGCAAGACGAGTGCTTTTGTCGCTCGACATCAACAAAGCTTCTGGTCCGGACTCCAATTCTTTCGCGTCTCTTCCAGATATCTTATGAATCGGGCACCTTCCCAGAAAAGTGGAAATTTTTTCATGTCCAACCAATCCCAAAAAAGGATGTAAGACCGACCCTTACAACTACAGGCCTATAGCTCTGCCATCTGTTATTAGTAAGGTGATGGAGAGGTGCATAAATCGCGAGCTTCTGAACTATCTCGAACGTCACAGCTTTCCTCCTCAGAGCTCTCTTCGATGATGCCGTCGCGCGATGAGCCTGGCAGGCAGACCCGCCTGACTTTGGCCTCCCATCCTAACCGCGTCGAACTTCGTACATCCAGAGCTGGCCGATACAACCGCTTCTTTGTGCCTAGGTAAAAGGATAATCAGAAGTTAAAATTTATCTGAAACACCAACATATATTCATCCACCGAGTGAAAGCAATTTTCTAGCAGTAATTGCTTAACCTCTTTTTTGAAACTCTTGAACGGAAGTTCATTGTAGCTGGATGGTAGTTTGCTAAACCAAGTTAGGCAAGTATACGCTACACTCCTTTGTTGTATTAAGGGGTTTCTAAAGCATCAATATTTCGAGTAATTATAATGATAATGATAGAAGTGGCAATATTCCACGCTATATGAAACGAGGTAACAATGTGCATCAACATTTGATTTAGATAATATTTTCAATATTCTATTTTGAACTATAGATACTCTCAAACATTTATAAGCAAAATACAATGAACGTAGTATATTGGAAATTGTTTTCGAAGCTGAGTAAAATCATAACGAAGTTTAGGGATTTTATTGCACAGAGTCTATGTGGACATCCCTTTGAGACTTTTATGTAAATTGATACATGTAGGAGTATGATTTTCGTCCTGTTTTGGGTAGGAGAAGTTTATCAAAGCACATTTGTCAGCATTTACTATCAATTTATCATTTTAGAGACATTTATTTCAAATCAGGTCTTCACGTCTACACTTACTAGATGGGAAGTATCATCTACAAACAGAATTGCTTTTCCAGTTGTTATGTGCTGAGCATTAATGAATATAACAAATATGGTATCTACGAAAATAATTAGCTCGTTTAGATCATCAGGGATGGACTAGTCCCAATGCAATAAAGCTATTCTTTTGCATCCTGTCTCATAATAACCCAACAATAATATTTTCGGGGAGACTAATACTTCAACTGGAGAAAATCTACTCGTGTTTGATTTCGATGGACTGAACCGTGTTTGAGATAAACAGTTTTGTTCCAACACCGCTCCTCCAAAAGGTTTTTCTGACCCTGAAACTCAATCAAATGATTGTGAAGTCCTGGATATTCTGAATAAGATATAATTATTTTGCATTGACATAACCAAGTAAGTCTACAACTGGTTACTAGGCTATCAAAACTTGAATCCTACATTGTAGTTCCAATGTTATTTGAGATAAACCGGTTTCCAGCAGCGTTCTTTAGGGGCCTGTAGGGCTGCCCTCTAGAACATCTTTCATAGGAACTGGCGCTCTTTGTAAATTATGTAAGAAGTACCATGTCTTAAAACCATCGAACACCACAGTTATCTGCAACACCCCTTTTATTTTATATTCGATAACAGAACTGTCGAAAAACTCAATTATGTCAAGTGCATTTCAAACGTCACTACTGCCTACGGCATGAATGATATAAACAAATCCTAGAATGGCTTCTTCTAGTTAGTCTGAATTTGTTGGTCGACACTGACATAATGATGAGTAAATACTGATGACACGGACAGTAAATACCGATCGTGCAACATTTGCCTTGGATGATCTCTACACGTCATGTTTTCCATGTGAATATATCAAAATACTCATTCCAAACTTGAAATACAGTTCTACCGTTTAGCAACATTATGCGCGGTTTGCTTAATATACATATGTACAAGCATTGGACAAATTCGACTTTCGCACAACATCAGAAGGTTGCCTTTAAAATATCATATAATGTCCATCTTCCTCTGAACTTGAGTTAAATTCGTTGACCAGGTGGTTATGACGCATACAATTAATTCTATTCTTGTACCTGGCCAGGCTTTCCGAGGGATGCCGTATGAATTAATAAAAGAATTTACGTGTGTGCGAGCTCTTTATGTCAACGTTCAATATATTTTTTGACATTTTAGCATGTTATATACACGAAATATATCATAACTGTGATGAGCAGTCCCATGAAATATACAAATAATAGTAATAACGTCAAACTGTATTTATTCTGGAGCTATGACAGGTGATTTATTTTAGTCAGAACATAATAAAATTATTACATAATGGATAAAAGTTGTCCAAATAAAAACCCTAGGAAGACGTGTTTAATGTATGGTGTGGTGATCATAATAAATTGGACATGCGTTTACACGATATAAAAAAAAAACCGAACAATCAAGGGAGAACCGGAAAAAGCAGCTTTGAAACTTTCCAGCACTGTGTGGCATATTAGTCGTTAAACCCATAGGATGGGCTACAATAGAAGTTCTTTTCACATGTTCTCAAGCTAGAATCTGCATTGCAATCCATATACAGGATGCTCCTAAATACCATGCCGCAAATAACGATTCTTCTGGACAGCGAAAAACCTATACAGGGTGTTTCACAACTTAACCGACAAATTTTAACCACATATGCACTGTTACGAAAGAAGTTGTTTTCTCAAAAAAATGTTATAAACGTCCTACAGCAACTAAGTTATAAACCTGAGTTTCAATAATAACTTGCAAAATAAATATCTGTATTTTTCATTCATCGTCGTGATATTAGAACACGCATTAATAATTTATTGAAGCAAATGTTGTACCAAACAACTGACGAAAACAAAACACCAGTAACTATTTGTTTTTTTTATACTGATAAGAACCTGTAAATAGGGTTTAATCTGTATCGTGGAAGATCTGAATGAAGAACGGTCGATTTTTGTTAAGTTAAATAAGAAAGTATTTTGCGAGTTTATGTTTTTAGTTATTTATTGATAAACATGGCACATGTCCACACTAATGAGGAGAGGGTGGACACTGTTTTAGAGTACGGAGAAACAGGGCAGTTAGCCCAACAGGTCCCAGAAGTATCACATGCAACAGCGTCGCGCATATTACATGAGGCCCAACTGTACCTACAGACTACCTCCTAAGAGTAAGATTTTGTGAGTGGTTGTTGCAAGAAAATGCTCGAAATGCCCGTTTTGGCTACCGATCAAGCTATTTTTACTCGTAATGGGATAACCAATCTTCATAATACACACGATTGGTCCATTGAGAATCCTCACGCAGTGGTCCAGACACACTTCGCTTTTCTTCAAACGTTTGGGCAGGTATTGTCGATGCATGTCTAATCTCACCGTTCATATTGTCAGATCGGATGGATGGTGACCAGTATTTGGAATTTCTTCGGAATGATTTGCCGGTCGTTCTTGAAGTTGTGACATCGGCGGTCCGAGCACGGATGTGGTTTCTGCACGATGGGACATCTCCGCATTTTCGTTAAGAA
Organism: Acanthoscelides obtectus; assembly: GCA_963669975.1. Lineage (NCBI taxonomy): Eukaryota > Metazoa > Arthropoda > Insecta > Coleoptera > Chrysomelidae > Acanthoscelides > Acanthoscelides obtectus. The sequence goes on from CAVLJG010000010.1 coordinate 35,321,052, forward strand.
GCTCGTGATTTTTTGAGTCAGGTATACCAGATTCGCTGGATCGGAAGGGGTGGACCAATTGCATGGCCTCCACGGTCTCCCGATCCGAATCCTCTGGACTTCTTTTTATGGGGATACTTGAAAAACGAGGTATACAGGACTCCAGTTCAAAATATTGAAGAATTGCGTGACCGAATCACAGTGGCTGCCGATAATTTGAGCCTTCAGGCACAGCAGGAAGGAGGTTCATTTGAATTAGTGCTCCAAAATTGGATTAGATGCGCCCAAGCTTGCATTGCAGTCAATCGAAATAAATTTGAACAGCTTTTAGAAGTAAGTGAACTGTTAAACTGTGTTATTTTATTATCTCGATTTCTGTAGGACATTTATTTCATTTTTTTTTAGAAATCAACTTGTTTCGTAACAGTGCATATGTGGTTAAAATTTGTCGGATAAATTGTGAAACACCCTGTATAAGCTCTCTCAGGCGGAGAAGCTCGACAGTTTTGCCGTGTTCCCCCTTAGGTACATGTGTAACCGAGCAAGCAGTAACCTACTGTTGGTTCCTATTTTTGTCCTTCTGTACCTTGTTCAGCAAAAATTTGCCTCGCCACCGCCTGGAGATTAATCTATCTGCCCTCGCTTACATGCGTGGCAAAATTGTCAGTAGTGAGACTCTCGCTGAGCGTCAATTCGAGCTGTCTTTGGTAGTCAACTAATCTACTACATTGGAGTAGGATACTCCTAGTCATCTAGTCTGCAGCTGAAGTTGATGCTCGGCAAGAGGTTCACAGCTGACAATTTTGCCACGCATGTAATCGATGGCACATGAGTTGATATTTGACCGGTAGCGAGGCGCATAATGCTGAACAAGGTATATATATAAATGGAGCTTGAGTATTTTTAGCGAACTATGCAGGTTTTGAGGAATATAGAATTTTATGTTCTTGAGGCAAGCCTAGAGCCGGCTAAGACCTAGACTTCTTCTACACTCAGCTCTCAGTCACGGTTTAAAGCAGGATAAAAAATACCGGTGAATGATGAACCTATCTTCGGACTACGAAGCCCCAATGCTACGCCCATGCAGTTGTGGTTATATACGGTATAGAGGGAGCGATGTTGATACTTTATTCAGAGCTAATGTACCGTGCGCACGCTTATCACGTTCCCGTGAAAAATCGGACTTAAAAACATTAACTGTAATGAAACCCAGCTGTGTCTGCTAGCTTGGGGTTTGCGTCTATATTGATCTGCGTTATTATATAGATGGAAAACATCTTGCAGCACTATTTTTCTATGATTCTGTAGCTGAAGACAGTTTTGTTTGGATTATATACAGGGTGACTTCGAAGTTGAGTCATTTATTTTAACAGCGAGTAGATCTGATCAAAAGAAATGTTTTTTTCCGTTAAAATTTTTCTGGTAAAATTAAAGTAACAAAGTTATAGCCCTTTAGAAGTTTGAGTACCGCCCTGTCTCAATAATAATATTATGTGCTCGTGTTTGGCAACAACGGATATAATCCGCCTTATCGGTTCATCGCATCGGAAACAAAAAAGCGAAAGAATTTGAAACGCTTATCACGATGTTTTTAGTTGTGTTCAGTCAATGTGTCAGTCTTTAACGCGTGAGTGAATAGTGGTGTTTGTTGCGTGGCTCAAACGAAATGAAAAATGGCACATGTTTACGAAAATGGTGAACTTGTGGACATGATTCTTATTCTTTACAAAATGCTGCCGCGGCATCACGGATTTATGCGGATGGGTTTCCCAATCGAGTGCAACCAACCCCTCGTGCCTTTGTTAATGTAGTACAGAGGGCTCGTGAATCAGGTGACTTAAGACCTCACAGGGGAGGGCATGCCGGTGCTCCAAGACCGCACGATCAAATACAGGTCCGCACTGAAATACTTGTTGGGAGGATACTTTATAAAACAAGGTAACATTTTTTTTGTTTTTTTTTATTTTTACACACATATTTTGGTTTATCTTCCTTCTACAATCATTATCTGAAAATTAATGACTCAACTTCAAAGTCACCCTGTAGATATCTGCGTAATTAATTAATCTTTTTGAAGTACATTCCAGTTAATCACTTGATTCGGGGAAGGTGTATCACATCTTCACACCCATATTTTGAAAAGAAATATCTCAGATGATAAAACTCCATTAGCAACTGGAAGCTTATTGCCCTGTTCTCAAGATGCATTAACCCAAAACTTACTTCTTCAAAAAGGCTTAGTATAGTTTTGAGTTCTTATTATGTGCTTTTGAATATAGAGCAGATATAGAGCAAATCCTAGTTTCCTGTACTTAGAGTTTTCGAGGTCTAACTGAGTCAAATCATGGAATTCAAAAGTTACACCGCGCTTCAGGACATGTAAGTAAAGTTGGAGGGACTACAAGCCTTTGAAACGCTTTGAAAAACAAAAAACCATATAAGTTTAGGTAGTCTGACGTAGGGAGATAGCAGCCTCTCTCCTACCCTCCGTTGGCTTTACTTATATATCTAACTATGAAAATTACCTAATTATATTCTTAGAGTTCCTGATATACGCATACCTCATCAATACAAGATCAACAACAATTCCAGATACGTTATGCATACATATTATGTCCATTCTCAGCGGGTTGGGGACCTAGATAAGCAGGGTCCTAGTTTCCTATGCAAATGCATCACATGCGGTATCACTCTTGTTATCGTTTGTGGGCTAAGCCAATAAATAATTATCACGTATTTGGAGCAATTAGCGTTACGAGATTTTACTGTATGTGCATGTAGACAGTACAGTTGAAGGTTCAACTCGGCTTGTGCCGAAAAGATTAATACTCTACCAGGAACGGGAATTTCATCGTTAACTGAACCGTCGACGTTAATTTTGCATTATTATCCTTAATTAGCTACAACTGCTATAATGGATACCTTTACCGGGCTTATTTTGAACTTCCATTAGGCAACTGGACCCACCGTTCAGTTCTGAGCTGGAATAGCATTATGTTGATGCGCCTTCAAAGAGTTTAAGGCCCGATCTAACTCACAGGGGACCAAATTCTTGATCTGCATCATAGCGCATCAATCAGAAGGCATCTTCATAGTGATGGATCTAGTGAATACAGACAATTTTTTTCAGAGATGTGTCTCAAATTAACGAAAATTATACGATTTATCTAAGAAGGGCCTCCCCACATTAACTCAAGAAATTCTTTATAAATCGACTAATTTAGCTACAAAAACATTTTTTCAGTTGATCCGGAGATTAAAAACACATCCTCTGTGTGTGCGCGCGATATTTATGCAAAGTATTGGCAATCACATTTATAATAAAAGTATTTTCACTAAACATATAACGTATGTACGTTTCTTGGGGGAAAACAAAGAACACATGAAAATCGTTATTACATTTGAAAACAGGACTGCCTTTCATCAACTCAGCTATCCAGTTACAGTGCTACCAACAAAGGGGAATTGAAAAATAGATGATATAAGGTGCAACCACTATGTTTTGAAAAAGATATATAACACACCTATGTGTGTTAATATATATTATTTATGTTGACTGCTATTAGCTTGGCAGCACTATAAATGTATCAACTATCAAGAGTAGAGAGGGAAAACGAATACTAGAGATTACGCTAGGAGAAGGTGCTCACAAATATTCAGAAGTGTTAATGAGGATGATTTAACGCCATCAAAAATATGTTGATACAGTATTCACACCGGAAGAAATCTGTGGTTGTTGTATGTTGATCAAGTTCTATAGTTACTCAACTATCGACCTCACACTGTACGAAACATAACATCTCCCTCGTGGGTGCGGCTTGGCTGGAAATACTTACAAAAAGAGTTATTTCAAGTGCCGCTACGATCAGTGCGAGCTTACTTTAAATGTAATACTGGGTTCTCTTTGGGTTTGTGATGAATGTTATAGAAGGTAGTGGTTTTTAATAAATTAAGTAAGTAGTAAGTTTAATACAGATTCATCCGGATTTAAGGTAGTGGTTTCTAATGCAGAAAGTAGGCAGTAAGTTTAATACAACTTCATCCGGATAGTTTCGGTGTCAGATTATTATAGGGTAAGTAATCTGTAGGGAGACCCACTATTTTATGCGGAGTTTATATCGATACTTTACAATAACTCTGCGATGGATTCATCCTCTTCAAACTCTAACCAAGACGTTGAAGTTATTATATAAATCTGAATTATCTGAATTTGATTTTTTTTGTTGTATAATTTCTTATCTGGTTTCAACCATTTTTTATAAAACTTAATAATACAAATGTAGCAGCATTCATTCGTCTAAGCCGAGCAAAGGTGTTTAAAATAACTGCAACCCAGAAATATCTATATTTACCTTCAACGACGGCATGCGGATTTTGTACAGTAGCAAAAACATGTGATAATGGAAGATAATTAAGGAATTTGTTGAAATCTATACCTAATTAACAACCGAAGCATCCCTTTTACAATTTTCCCAGGTGTTTATATTTGTTTTGAATTTGGTTCTATCATCTACAAGGTGGGTTTATGATGTTGTTTCTGATTGCCTAATTTTCGATGCAGCTTCACGAAAACGCATCCTAATTGGTCATTGTTGACCTGGATCATAGCTTTTGATCTCCGGATCAAGGAAAAAGTATGCTTTTACAGCTGAACCAGGTAATTTATAAAAAATTTCTTGATTTAATGTGGGGATTAGAGGCCCTTCTTAGATGTTACAACTCGTATATTTTCTCGCTTGTTTGACAGGAATTTTAGGAGAAATCGACTAAGATACCATCTCTATACAGTGGTAACCATGGTAATCATACTCGAAGACGCTGCCAGGTCAAAAAGTTTGGTTATTTTGATGGAATCCTTGTCAAAGATGAATTAATGTTGATGCTGCTCATTATACAAAGGTCTAAAAGACCAAGTAAGTGGAAATCCATAACTCACATATTTGTCTCAGTATAATGAATGAGGAATGCATCAATTAATTGCTTCATAGTTTGACTGGCAGCATGCAGCGTGGTTTCCAACAGCAGAGATCAACTGAGAACTTTTTGGCTTACACCACGTATTTTTGATAGGCTCATGTCGTTGCTCTTGACAAAACAAAGGATTTTTGTAACAGTGATATGCTTCTCTTTTATACAAATCGCTGTCTTATGGCCTCCTGAGAAGGCCTTGCAGAGGGTTGACAGGCCTTTTTAATTGAAGTGTTGTTCCTTGGGCTTCCATTGTCCTACTCCTTTCTTGCCCATTCATACTGTTTGATGATCATGATGATGTGTGTTGGTTGTGAGGTGTCCCTTGTTTCGGTTGGTTGAACTGCAGTTTCTTTTTATTTATCATAGCCAGTTGCCATACTGCTTTCATTTATTCGTTAAATTTTCCTACCTCCTTAAGTAAAGACCCATTACGTTTGTTCGGTAGAATGAAACTTGTTATTGGGTTATTTGTTTAAAATGACTATCGTTGCGTATCCGTTTAAGGATAAGAAAAACTGAAGGGTAGATTATACTCTGTTAGTCGGTAAGATGCTCCATTGCCTCTGAACTTACCCAGAGGCAATCGATTTTCGTGCCTCTTTATTCCAGAGAAGGGTGTGTCTGTTTTTTTAAAAAAAGCATCGCACGTATTAATCTTCTACATGGATTGAAGTCTAGCACATGTATGATTTTTTGAGATACTGAAAACTTAACATATCAGTTCATTACAAAACAGACTAACTACCTAAATGCTCTCAAATGAATCATGTGTTTATTGTATACCTTTGCACATTTCCTTAGCCATATTTCATGGAAACTGTATATTCTGTAGTCCTGTTGCTTGGCATCCTCATACTGGAAATCAAACTACTCTAACAGTAACTCAACAGAATCTGGCTATGCGAAAATCTAATTATGGATGTATTCTTCTTGTTTATCATCACAGTTGCATTGAGCGGATTTTCAAACGTTTTACGCATGAATTTTGACCACTATGGAATTCAGCAGATGCGAATGTTTGCGAGGAAAACAACTGTTTGAATGATTATTGATTCAGCACCAATTGTAATTGTATATTCAAGAGTCAACCCGTGGTGTAAAAAATAACTTTGACAACAATTGTAGTGATTATTTTAACGAATTATAGTTTCATTGTCAACATTTATCCTGCCTGAAAAGCACAATGAACATAGCAAATGATATTAATTGTTTTATATACAGAGTGATCCGTGATGAATGCGCGAAGACGCGATCCTGGACTGAAACCGCAAAAATAACGAAATTGAGCCAAACACCCCCCGGTAAAATAATGTTCGTCAGTGAGGTACCAGAGCCTAATTCTCTAAACTGTTATTTCTCTATAGCTTAAGCCTTCTTTGAGAGAGAATCAGGGGCTTCTGAGAATAAATAGTATTACCATATTTCACTATTCAAAATAGTACGTAGAGAACGTTCGTTGCAACCCATGATCACAATATTTGATAATATCGACAAGCGTATCTGTCCGCCAAATAACAGAACAAATAAAAAAAAAATTTAAAAGTTTAAGAAATGCCGTTTGACGAAGTTTTTGATGTATTTTCTTTTCAACATTCTAACTTACAGTAAAATGGCCGAGTGCAAAGCAGTCAAGAAATTAGGATACTCATCTTTTTTTGAAAATAACTATTTACCATACATATATAGTGTCCCATTTTTTCTCTCCGCCTAAATATTTCGAAAACTGCATTCTAGGAAAAAGTTTCAAACACAAGCTGTAGCGTTTCGGGTGACTAAAATGACGGTGACCTAAACATTGACCTTGACTACGTACTTTGAGGTCAAGTGGATTCTTACGAACGGAAACACCCTTTTTCACATCGAAATTGAGAACAAGAGCAAATTATATGTCCACAGATTGCCTTCGCTATGGCCTTGACCGTCAAGGACATTCCAAGGTTAATTCAAGACGCCGAAAATGATTTATCAAGCAAAAACTATTTGACAGCACTGGTGTGAGCTGTGTGGGGGACGAACAAGGAAGCTGTACATCCGAATGTGACCTTGTCTTCGAATAACATTTAAAATCGTCACGACTTGTCATGACTTTGATGTCAAGGTCGTGTATTTTCCACTTCCAGTATATAATAGGTAGCGTTTATTGCCCAACAGTTAAGGAAACCATTTACAGGACAATCCTAAGATAAATCAAACTAAAAAGAACAGAAAAGACATAAAAAGTGGGTGATTTCATCTAAAGAAAATAACAAACAAGAAAAGGAAGCAAAAAAAAACCTATTTCACTCAGGTGAGTAGCATTTATCCACGCAATTTCTAGCTATTCCCAGAATGCTGTTCAAACTGTCAGCATGTATATTACAATAATTTGATATTGCATTGAAAATTTCACACATCACATACATATATGGGTGCCTTCAAAAACAAATTTGTGCGAGCCCTGCCACAATAACAGGTTTTGGTTATACGAGTTTGAATAGATGGAATATTAAAGTTTAGTTGAGCCACAATCCCATTAACATCAATTTGATAGTGAAGTAGTTTATGCAAGAACATAATCGATGCACATTTCCTTCTCAGTTCTAAAGACTGCATTTGAAACCTAGACGACAAACTTTTAGATACACCACGCTCAGGATATACAGGGTGACTTTGAAGTTGAGTCATTAATTTTCAGATAATGATTGTAGAAGGAAGATAAACCAAAATATGTGTGTAAAAATAAAAAAAAATAAAAAAAAAAATGTTACCTTGTTTTATAAAGTATCCTCCCGACAAGTATTTCAGTGCGGACCTGTGTTTGATCGTGCGGTCTTGAAGCACCGGCATGCCCTCAACTGTGAGGTCTTAAGTCACCTGATTCACGAGCCCTTTGTACTACATTAACAAAGGCACCAGGGGTTGGTTGCACTCGATTGGGAAACCGATCCGCATAAATCCGTGATGCCACGTAAATAAGAATCATGTCCACAAGTTCAGCATTTTTGATTTTTTGATTTCGTTTGAGCCACGCAACAGACACCACTATTCACTCACGCGTTACCGACTGACACTGACTGTATACAACTGAATAAAATAATTGTAAAAACATCGTTCCAAATTCTTTCGCTTTTTTGTTTCCGATGCGATGAACCGATAAGGCGGATTATATCCGTTGTTGCCAAACACGAGCACATAATATTATTATTGAGACAGAGCGGTACTCAAACTTCCAAAGGGCTATAACTTTGTTACTTTAATTTTACCAGAAAAATGGTAAAGGAAAAAAACATTTCTTTTGATCAGATCTACTCACTGTTAAAATAAATGACTCAACTTCGAAGTCACCCTGTATATACCGTCAACTTTGAAAGACAAACATTTTAGAAACTTTCTCTGGACATGCTTAAGAGAATCAATGTAGCAGTTGTCAATTGGATTCCAAATTAACGATGCTTATTCCAATTTCGATCGAATATATGCAGGCAGCAGCGGTGGCTGCAGTAGTAGACTCTTCGGTCTCCTGATCAGTCGCCGAGCGGGTTCTAATCCCGTCCCAGGAGAAATTTTTCTCCTGCTATGGATGTTGTGATTGTCCGTAGGTGGTAGACGGTCTCTGACTGTCGAACGCGGAGGTACCACCCGGCGGATCTCGTAGGCGGGGTCAGAATGTGTGCATATGCACACGTGTTCCCTCGCCAGAGTCCGTGTGGCGCCCCCCCCCTTTCCCCTGTATCCTCCTAGAGCCCCACGGTACTCCATGGGTGTTTAGGTCTTAGGCCTTCGTGGTAGTTGGAGTATAAAAAAAAAGAACACAAAACCAACAGTGACTCTGGACGGCTAAAGCTTCTACAGTTTCTCACAATAGAACCGTACGCCCGCGAAGCTTCACTCAATATAAAAATGAGCGGTTTTCTTTGGAAATTTTGACTTGACTTTGGAGATCTTGGACAAAGCCATGGTCAATATCTCGGTTAATGGATCAATGTCATGGTCAATGTCATTACCAATATAATGGTCGATGTCAGTATCAATGTAATGATCGATGTCATGGTGAAGACCATGTTCGAGGTCAAGGTCATGGTCAATGTCACGGTCAATGTCAATCTCTTGTTAAATGTGATGTTCAAGATTAGGACCAAGGTCATGGTAAAGGTCACCTTTGGGTGATCGCCACAAACACCACAAGCGCGATGTCGAACATTTTTCTTAGAGCAAATTGTCTTCGATGCTTTGATTTGAGCTTGAATAACCTAGAACGCTGTGGTCAAGGTCATAGCCAAGCTGATGTCCGGATATAAGCCTTGTTCCTCTTTTCAATTTCAATGTAAAAAAGCGGGGGATTTCATTTGAAAATCTTGAGTTAACCTTGTCATTAACAAGGTCATTGTCAAGGACATCATCATTATGCTCTCTCGAATGCTTACACATTCGATGGATACTTTTATTTTTAAATACGCACTTTTCGAAATATTTAGGTGGGGATAATAAAATGGACCCCGCGTATACATATCGACGGTGGGAAAGTGTCATTTCAATAGATGTGCATGTAGAAACCACTTTGGAACCCTTTAGTTTCATTTCTCAAGGATTGATATTTGTAGTTACTGCAGTTGCTCCCCTCTGCCGGAGGAAAGATGCTTGTCGACGATCTGAGTAGCCATCCCCCGTGTGCACTAGCTCTAAATAAGCTATTCAAGTTAAATACCTCAGCTAAACTTAATCCAATTATTTTTGACGAGTTTTCTCATGGAATCTATCAGTAGAACAAGACTTCACTCATTTTACCGCTGAGTTTGAATTACTAAGTATGGTTGAAGTGATTTTCTTCACCGTCCAATATGGAACGCCACTGTCGAATTGGATCGGTAATCCGATCATTCCAGCCGTTATTATTGTGGATGTACCCCGATGTACACCGAATCAGATGCGATTCTCTGAATCGATTCATTTAATTTCGAAAATTAAAAAAAGCGAACGGAAAATCCCCACATATCCCGACAGAAAGCGCTTGGATCGTACGCGAAATTGGTTGGAAAATAGGATACTGGCTGGCGTACAGTTACTGGCACAGAGTGCTTACATCAGTCTTAACATCCAATATTCAAAACGAAGAATTTTATGATAGCTCGCTGCTGGAATACCAGCCGTCAGGGCCTATAGAACTGGGCTTGAAAATTTCTAGTTGGAGGAAAACTATATCCTTTCGCCGGGACAATGTTATTGCTTTCAAAATACTCAGCTTCATTGTAACAACTCTGGCCAGATTCTCAGAAATTTTCCATTCGTGGGCTTCTTAATTTCTAATGTACTTTTTTCCACAATTCCTTCAAAGTTAAACAAAATACATCGATCCTCTTATCTTAACCTTCCACTGACATTGACGAGTTTAGCTGCATTTCTAATTGAGCACAGACAGAAAACCTGATGTGGAGTACCGATATATGTAAAAAAGACATAACTTAAGAAATGCTTTTATAGTTCAAAGGTACATAGGTTGAACTTAAACTATTTCTGTTCAAGTTTAACCTATGCACCTTGTACCACATTGTATAATTAGATACTATTATAATATAAAATAATTGTAAAACAAAGAATATTCTTGGATTTTTGTAGAGAATTAATAGAATAAAACTTACCAATAAGAAAAACTTACACAATGTACCTACATGATCAAGAATTAAACTTGATTTTTTATATGTATACTTCATATGGTATCAACCACAAATTGCAACATTAAAACTTATTACAACACAGAATGACAATATTGCACCTTGCCGATATGAATCACAAACCATTCCGAAAGATAAATGTTACTTTTATGCGAAAAACGAAGGTTACGTCTTTTTCTTCTAAACAAATTCAAACACTTCATATTTGTGAGTAATTGAACAAATGCGCTACGATATTCGGAACTATAAGTTACTATACATATTATAAAGCAAAGAGGATGTATCTATCATCTTTTGTTGCGAATCACTCACAAATACGAAATGTTCGAATTTGTTTAGAAGGAAAAACGTAACCCATACTTTTTTTGCATAAAAATAACATTTATCCTCTGGAATGGCAAGCGATTCATATCGGCAAGGTAAACTAGTGTATTTTGTTATAAAATGCCCTTTGAACTAACCGTGTAGGTCTATTGCTGAATAAACTAGGTGTTTTGGGATAAACAACTAGAAATTCTTAAAAATTACACTGATCAACAGCCAAAAAATATCCTAAATAAAATCAACAAAATATTACTATTTTTAATGTGCTAAAACCGGAATGAAACTTATTTTTTCAATATTAGTTCAAGTTTTAGAGATACGGTAATAATATGTGTTCCTGCTGTGACAGTGTTAATATACTGTAATTCACAAGAATGCACGTGCTACATTTTTATATTCGGCAAGGAAAGATGATGTAATCGGCATGATTGTGTTACGTTATACATACGTGTACATTATATTGTTTTATATTAGCCATTTTTTCCTCAGTTGGCTGACAGCGTTCATGCAAGATGTCTCGAAAGTGTGTAAACAATCCAGATCAGTTTTGTTACGTGTATGGTGATGTGACTTTTGCGTCTCAGAGACGGTCTATTACTTCACTAATAACAAAGGCATATCAGCTTTATTTCGGTTGTAAACTAGGTGATCAAGACAAACAGTGAGCACCCCACATCTGCTGTAATACATGTGCTTCAAGTATGAGGAGCTAGTTAAATGGCAAAAAACGGTCTATGCGCTTTGCTGTCCCAATGGTTTGGAGAGAGCCTACAAATCATATTAATGATTGTTACTTTTGCATGGTACCTTGTGTTGAACAAGCCACAGGTATGTCCAAGAAAAAAAAATCGGTTATTAACTACCCAAACATACCATCTGCGATGAGACCTGTGCCTCACAGTGACGAAAATCCTATTCCAAAACCCCCAGAATCCTACACTTGCGAATCAGAAAACGAATCAGATCATGGCGATCGAGTGATTCGTCAGGAAGAAGATATGCCATCAACTTCAAGAGATCCTGATTTTATACCGAGCACGTCATGCCACCAACCGCACAAAATAACACAATCAGAATTAAATGATCTTGTAAGAGATTTAGAACTTCCAAAATGTAAGGCAGAGTTACTTGGATCAAGACTGCAGCAGTGGAACTTGTTAGAAGACGATGTTTCGGTATGTGTTTTTCGTAAACGCCACAAAGACTTAGAACCATTTTTCAGTATGGAGAACAACTTGGTTTTCTGCAGTAACATTAACGGCTTACTGGCGGCTTTAAATATAAACTATAACCCACAAGAATGGAGATTGTTTATAGACAGTTCAACATTGAGTTTAAAGGCAGTGTTATTGCATATTGGAAATATTTTACCATCTCTTCCTGTAGGGTATGCAGTTCACATGAAAGAATCATATGACAATATGAAGTACCTATTGACATGCATAAAATAAGATGAGCACCAATGGCATATTTGTGGCGATTTGAAAGTTGTTGCACTTTTACTTGGGCTGCAGCTAGGCTACACAAAGTTTTGCTATTTTTTGTGTGAATGGGACAGTCGGGCAAAGGCACTTCATTACACCAGACAAAACTGGCCTGTTCATCAATTCCTAGAGCCAGGTCAAAAAAATGTACAGCATATGCCATTAGTAGATTCGAAAAAAATTCTATTACCACCACTGCATATCAAGTTGGGCCTAATGAAAAACTTTGTCAAGGCATTAGATAGAGATGGGTCAGCTTTCCAATACCTGCGTTAGAAATTTCCAAGACTAAGTGTGGCAAATGTTAGAGAAGGTATTTTTGTTGGGCCACAGATTCGAAATATTTTGAAAGATACACAGTTTGAAAACACTTTAACAGGTATTGAAAAAACTGCTTGGAATGATTTCCGTCTGGTGGTCACTAATTAATAGAACAGCTGACAACTATAAAACCCTTGTCAAAAATATGCTGTCATCGTATCAAAAGATGGGCTGTAATATGTCTCTCAAGATACATTTCCTACACTCACACCTGGACTTTTTTCCTGACAATTGCGGAGCCGTAAGTGATGAGCACGGCGAACGTTTTCATCAGGATATTTCAACAATGGAAAAAAGGTACCAGGGAAAGTGGAATCCTTCCATGCTTGCAGACTACTGTTGGAGTCTTGGTAGAGATGCTCCAGAAACGATCCATAAAAGAACAGCAAAAAGACCGTGCATATAGTGATTCTTATAAGTATATGAATCTTGTTACTTTTTTTAATATATCCTTAAAAATAAAAAGTTTTTTTCTAAGCCGCAATTAATTTTTTTATTTCATTCTCATTTTTGGATTCAGCGCCCCAAAATTAACAAAGAAGTGCACTTTTCCCACAAGATACAATTAAAAAACTAAAATTTGTTGTCCAGTGTTATCTGACCAAACTACTCCAATTTTGATTTTGTTGTGGTTATTTAGAAGTACGAATCCTACGAATTTGAAGAATTTCAAATATCTGCGAGAAACCACCATAGCATTATCAAGTGCCAAAATCTGCAGTTTGCCTCGGTTTTCGGCCATAACTTTTTTGCTGTTAGTCGGATATTCGTACGTGTTTCGTTCCTGTCAACACTTTCGATTGAATCCCAAAAAACACGTTTTGTCATTCTTTGTTTTTGAACAAAAAGTTTTACCACAAAAATTGGTGTACCCGCTTTATGCGTCCATGTTTTGAATACCCCCTTGGACACCTTGCAGCAATAAAACCAGACCTTACAATTATTTCGTAAACCAGAGGTATTTTCGTCTAATATTATTAGACTATCGATGTTCCACTTGAGCAGGATGCACGTTAGAAATGCAGCTTCACAAATAAGCGATTTCATCAGTATCACATAGATTTGGTTTGGTAGTCTCCAGCAGGAAGGCTCATTTGTAGCTGTAGCAGTACTTGACATTAGCTGTGAAAATTCTACACCTTTGTTTCTTGCATCCCAGGTCTCAAATTGACTGCACTATCTCCAAGCAGTGCAGAATTGTTTGTTTGCGAATTGGGAGGCCAAAATATCGCCGAATGCGGTTAACCAAGAGCTGAAATTTGTGGTAATACGTCTGCAAGTTCCTTATACAGTCGCTTTGTCTCGAAAATAATAGCGGGCGTTCTCGTTGCGCCTAGAAGTTGGAGCAACAGAGAAATTTCCATTTCTAACTTATTAGGCTGTAAATCAAGGGCCTGCTTAAACAACCATCCGAAATTTAAGTACCAGAAACAAATGACGGCTGATTGTACTTTAAGTTTATTGCCGGAATGGGACACACGAGACCGGAACTTTTGAATAAATTACTGCTTCTCGCCATCCGAAGAACAGATTAGCTGTAGCTGGACACAGAAATATGACCGACTTTGCATCGACGATTATTCACTTGATACTCGTGGAAAATAATGAGGAGATCACAATGCGGAAGACATAATTTTATGATCAATGTTGAACCATAAATATATTTCTCCTAGCTGTTATAACAATGACGAAAGAAGCAACATTTCAATACAGGGATGCTAACATCAGCAGCAATTCTCAGCTTACTGTAGGTTTGCTGACGTATATTTAAGGATTCTTAAGGCTTATCCATATTACAGATATTCCACAACACGCCACGCAGCATATCATACAACATGCAGCGCAACATATCACGCAACATGTTCAGCACCGATATGTAACGGTTCAAAATTTCGTTACGTAAAATATATGAGTATTTACTAATTTTTCATAATAGAACAAACACCATAACATACCTTTCAATATTTATTTTTGATACAATACAATCTGGTTACAGATTTATAGGCAATACTTATTACATCCTCAGACTTTTTTTTATTTTGTTCGTGATAACCTGGAATAGTACCTCCAAAATCTCCCGAAATAAAGATTTTACTGCATTACCCATTTTTGTCTTTTTTTTCGTGCTAAATGACACAAACACATGAGCCGTATTCATAAAAGAGAAGCATATCCTCGGAAGCTTAAGGTAAAAGTATAAGGTCTTGCTTCTGAGAAAAAGGTAGAGGTATAAGCATATCCTTGTTTTCATATTCATAATACTCGCGAGGATATCCTCCAAGAAGAAGTAAAAGGTTGAATGGTATTTGTATCTGGAGCGACATGTCCTGACTTGTTCCAGCTTGTAGTTGACGTGGGAGTTCGTTCACTCAGCATCACTGACAGTTGTACTCCAGAGCTTACACAGACCGTTCCGTATTTCTACTGGATTCAGTTTTTTGTCAAATTAATAAGCTTGTCATCCTCAAGTGATGAGGAAACTATAGAAAATAATGGCAGCGACCTGCAGTTCATCGCAGATGAAATCGCCATTGCTCCCATTATTTTGCAAAAGTCACAAGTTCCAAAAATAAAAATGAGAAAGGACGATGCCTTGAAGAAGATGTTGAAAAAATACGAATCTACATTCGGTAAACCATTAGATACTAAAGGCTTATTAAAAAAAACAACAACACGAAATCAAGATTGAAGAAAAAAACATCTAAACAAAACTGGTAATAAAGCAATTAAATTGTTAGATTGGGAAAGACAGTTGCTGAAAGCTATGGAAGAAGACTGTAATCCTACAATTGGGAAAATTAGAGGTACCATTCAGGTTGGTAGTGTTCAAGAAGAAGGAAGTGAACTATATACCGAACGCAGTGAGCAAACAGTTAGTATTACAGCGCCAGCAATTCAGAAGACATTGCCACCAAAAAGAAAATTCGGAACAGAGAAATACGAAACTGAGGAAACCAAAGGATTAACTACAAAAAAACTGCAACGCCTAGTGATATTACAGAAGTACCAAACAATTACACAACATATTTTTCAACAAAAGTATTATAAAACGAAGTTAGAAATGATGTAGCGTCAGAAGCCACCTATAACTTATGATGTTCACGAAAATAAAACTTATTATAACTCATAAATACATTTTAATCAGTAAAACTGTTTATTATAATACTCAAGTTTCTTCTTATCTGTTGACCTAGTTGGCGGCGAGGAAGTTCTTCACTCTCATGATTTCCTTCAGCTTCATCTGGGTTTTGTTCAACTAACTCAAAGTCAGGATTGCCCAGGCTCTTCGTAACATTATGGAGTACAATAAAAGCAATAATTATTTTCGGCACATTTTCCAACTTTACGCGGCAAACATACTGTAGGATAGGAAACCGGCGTTTCAGTTGGCCGAAACAGCGTTCAATTATAACTCTTTCTTGTTTTAAAAGCTTCTTATAATTTATTTCTGCACCTATAGTAGGATTTTTGAAAGGAGTCATAAGGCATGGCTCAATACCATAACCGTGATCGCCAAGTAGTACAACATTTGCTTTATTTACTAGTTGTGATCTAGTCTGTGAATTTCTCCATCATGCACTGATCCAGGCCAACTGACATCAACACCTGTGAACAGCTCTCTGGCATCGGTTGATATACTCATCTCCATGGCGATTTGGTTTCAGGATTCCAATATGTGTACAATCAATTACACCAATTTCTGTCGGAAATTTATACATGTTTTGCCATATCCGCTTGGCCTCCATCAGTTCATGGTTGGTAGTTGGAAACTTGATCCATTCGTTCGATTGTGCAACTATGCTGTTCACAACTCTATCCACAGTCCGAGATACCGTTACTTGACTAACACCAAGTTCCTGACCAATAGCTTGTTGATATCCAGGGTCACCGAGATAGCGTAGACATATCTTCATTTTATGATTACATGAAAGTGCTCCTCCTCGAGTTTCCTCATCCTCAACAAAAAACTGTCCGCAAGCCATTGTACATTTGCTTCGTCGAACCGATATAATTTTTTGAAGTCAGACCAAGTGAAGGTAAACGAGGTTTGTACGTTTTAACATCCATTAAATCTACAATTTCCGCCATCATCGTTTGACCACCTTTCGTTACGAAGTTGAGTCTGCTACTGACCACACTCAGAATTTTTGAAGGATATGCTTCCTATGCCAAGTATAAGGTGAAGATTATGAATATCCTTTTTCTTATGTCACTGCTTTGAAGGATATGCTTATACTCAAAAAGCAAAAGCACTTTGGGTGGCGTGAAGTAGCTTCGCGCTATCAACGCTAGACAACCAGAGTTACGCGACCAGGCGACAGCGCTTGCAGGCTTGGCCGAGGTTCAAGAATAATCAAGAGCCGCCTGGAGGAACCTGATGCAATCTGGACCACTTCTACGGAAGTTAAGCGAAAACGCTGGAATATTTCTGTGCACAGTCGAGCCTACACACACAGTCGAGCCAGTGCAGAGTGAGCTCGGAGTTAAGCTGAAATAATAGTCCTGTCGAAATAATTATAAATTTGTTTTAAATTAGTCGCAAGAGTTACAAATTAGTGTAGAGTGATAAATTAGATTTTGGATAGTAACAACGGTGTTCTCCTTACAATATGTTGATTTAAATATTTCTTACTGGGTTTTGTAAAATATCATCTTAGATAAACTTGTAATTGTATCTTCGGTTACTTCGGTACCGTAGATAGCAAATAAGGGTTGTATCTGTCTTTTTAGGTCCCTTTTCTGGCCAGTATATGCTGTAAGAAAGGGATATATTTAGTGAATTGATGAATCCAACGATTAGATCTGTTATGTTTCTTTACATACTTCTCCGTTGAATGCAAGAGTAATGAACTACACTTTAGGTAACATGTTGATGTGACTTACCTGTATATTTAGATATAATTCAAGTACTCTTTTTGGTTGACTTTGTCTAATTTTCATTTCTTTGATGGAAGAAATTGGGCGATTGTTATAAATTTTGACGGAGCAACATCATAAATGCAAAGTACTGAGTACTCGGTCCATGCCAAGTCTCATTCCGGTGAAAAGTGTCAGTTTCGGACCTCTCAACCACCGTTCTACAGCACCTCATTCAGAAAATGTTATAACAGAGATTTTGTTTCTCAACCACAGTAACTGTTTAAAATCAAGCTTTTAAAAAACCATTATTTATTTATTTGTTAGTTATTCACTACTAAACGGCAACAGCCATTTACAGAGTAGGACTACAAAAAAAAATAAAGACGAATATTTACTAATATCATGATGCAGATAAGAAAGTAAAAAACAAACACAACTTTACAGAAATATATCCAATTGTTCTGTATCATCAATAGCCATCCCACAAGAATAAAATAGTGAAGAAAACTTTAAGCTGTTTGTTCTAGGAGTAGGCAAATAGAAAGTATCAAATTGTCTAGAATTTAAACGGTACAATTGTGCAATATATCACGCACGTGATTAACGAAGCACGCATCCCTGGGACTTTCTAGATGGAAGGCTTCTAAAATTTTTAGAGGATAGCCAATTTGCTGAATATGTCCAAGCTTATTCGTCCAAAAGTTATCGAAAGGATGCCAAACAATTCATGAATGTTCAAGCTTTGAACGACCAAGTGAGCAATATAAAAGCTTAATTGTATTAATGTCTTGAAAATCACGACCGCGGCGTATAATACCGCCCAGCCTTTTGTAACTCTCAGCAATAATTGTCTCCATATGACTATTGAAGCAATACTTACTATTAAAAATGACACCCAGATCCTTGACTTAAGGGTGTTCACCTGACCGATAATTCATATTCTGTTTGTTGACGAAACCGTTTAGCCAAAAATGCGCCTCAGCACTGAAGATGATTTTGCGATGAAATTGGTCATTATCTTGTAACATTTATAGAGTCCAATTCGAGAACGTACGTCGGTTCATATGATCAAGCAGCGAATATGTGGACTCGAATTTTTTCACTAGACTGGGGACGAGAATTACGACCAAAAATTGGCGTTAACGCCCTTAAGCTTTCAGTCACCGACTCGGAACTTCGGTAGTCAAATTTTAGTTATTTGTAAGCGTTGTTCGTTCATGGACTTCGCCATGATGTAAATGTTTTCTTCACTGAATCTTTGGACATTGATAGTTTGGTAATTGATTTATAGGTTCGTTCACAGTGAAAGTTCAAAGTTGTCAAGTCCCTATTGGAAAACCCGATATTAGATCTGGCACCTTTGTGCATTAAGTATGTGACTCTGTCAGATAGATAGGATTTTATAACCGAGAAAAGATGTCCAGTCATGCTGAAGTTAGCTAATTTGTGAAGGAGAATGCCTTGAACTACCCGGTCAGAGACTTTTTTGTCAGTTTGAGCGACATCAACTTGAACACGAGATATTCTCAGATGTGCACTGCAGAATAAGTTTGTAATTATTGGTCGCTTTTTCATGAAACCATGCTCTTGAGTTATTAGAGTATTATGCACATGTCAATAAACTGCATCATAAAAAAGAAAATAAAACGCTTATGAAAAGCCGTTGATAATCATGATTTGCGTATAACTTTCAATATCGCAATTGTTTTCTTTATTCTTAAAGACAGTGCAGACCTTTGAGCCCTTCCACGATGACGGGGAGAAACAATTCTTTAGTAATTGGTTACATATATTTATTGATGTAGGCTTTGCAACACAGAAGCATAGTATTTCAATACGAAAGCAGGAATTGCATCTGGTTAGGGAGTTAATTCAGGCTTTAGTTTTCTCAAGGCATTATAACCTTCATCTACATTCCGTCAACATCAAAGAGTTATATCCAATTGTCTGGGTAGAGTATTATCACTTGAAATGTTTATGAAAGATTTGTGGAAATAGGAAAGCTATTTCGAATATCTTGAGGGTCACTTATATCCAAACCATTATATACTATATTTTTGGGTCAACCTTGACCTCTTATGATGTTGGCGAAAGACCAAAACTCTCATCTCGCTTTATACCATCTTCCGCTTTTTGCCTAGTTTTTTAAGCAGTGTCACTGTCTCTTTTAATCTTTAGTCTCAAAGCTTTATAATTTTGCAAGACTTCTTCATCAGAATTTCGCCTCAGCCTCTGATCATCTCTTTAGCTATGATTATCATTTATAATACTTCCATTAAACATAATCTTGCAGCCGCACATAGTATTAAGACTGGAGCTGCCAGAAAAAAAAAACATTATTATTTTTGTAAATAGCACACTTAACTCAACATATAACATCAAAACAATGGAGGATTTTTCAGTGTTGATCAGCATTATCAATTACTGCGAGTACGTATATATTACTATTCAATCTTTATAGCTTATACTAAAAAATCTGGTTTCTCTCAAGTATCCAATTCACCTTTCTTTGACCTACTTCCAATATAGAGGGTGATTCAGTTTATTGTTGCATAACTTTAAGATTCGATAGAACTTTTAAAATTAATGCATAAAGTCTATATAAACATGGGTCGAAAAATGCGTGACTTCCGAAATACAGGGTGTTTAAATTTACATTTTAACATTTGATGTATAACAGTGAAAATTGGTATACAAGTGTTTTTTGGTACGACAAAACGAACCATGGGCATAGTTTTACTGTAGCCGCTAGAGGGCGCCCTCTACTGTACCTGTAGTGTATCAAAATGACCGAAAAAATTTTCTTAGTGCAATTTTTTGCTTTTTGAAAAAAAAACGATTCTTCGCACTTTTCTGCATAAAAAAGCTCTCCTGTGAGTTTTCGTTATAGTTAGCCGCTTTTGAGATATTTCGATTTTTAAGCTTCGATGCATTTTTAATTATTTATGGGTAAATAATATTTTTTTTACATTTTCGATTTGGGCATTACAAGTAATTAAGATCATCGTTTAGATTCTGTTTTTTAACACAGCAATAATTCCTAACTCCAAATAAACACAAAAAACAGAATATTAATTTGTTTAATTTTCCAATATTATTTTTAACAAATTAAATTAATTATTTACAACTAAAATGCTATTGGATAGTTAGGACAAACATACAAAATCTAAAGTAGTTGCTCGGAATGTAAACCCAATTGTTCAATACACAATTCACACCTACGAATGATCGAACGTGGTATAGCATTATTCAAATAAGGCCTTATTTCATCACATGCATTCCTATTAGCATATCTCTTGTGGTTACGGGAGTCTGGTACACTTTTCCTTTTAGAAATCCCCACACAAAGAAATCTAATGGATTTAGGTCAGGGGATCGTGGAGGCCAGGCGACTGGTCCTCCACGGCCGATCCATCTTTCTGGATAATTTTCGTCCAGCCAGTTTCTAACTATTCTCGAATAATGAGCTGGACAACCATCAAGCTGGAACCAGGCCATTCTTCTTAAATCTAACATAACATCATCCCATATATTTGCATGTTCAGCCTTTAAAAATTCCAAGAAGGTCGCAACATTTAACCTTGCAGGCAAAAGGTAGGGTTCAGATAGTCGATTACGGTAGATACCAATCCACACGTTCACACTAAATTCATGCTGAAAATTTCTTTCCCGAACTGCATGCGGATTTGCATGCGACCAAATATGTTGATTATGAAAATTTGCCACTCCACGTCTAGTGAAGCATGACTCATCGGTCCATAAAACTTTACTTAAAAACTCCCTATTATTATCAGTTCTATCAAGAATCCACTGACAAAATGTGATTCTTCATTCTCCGTCCCCTGGCTGTAGTCCTTGCACAGGTTGCAAATGGTAAGGACGTCTATGGTCATTTCTAAGAACACGGTGAACATGACTTGCTGAAATTCCCAAGGCACCAGAAACTCTCCTAACACTTGTGGTCGGATCTCTATCAAACTCACGCAGCATCATACGGGTAAATCTGCGCTGACGAACATATATGTTTTGATCCCTTTGGAGATTTCCAAAACCATTTTCAATTATTTGGCGATGCACTCTTACAAACACTGAGCGAGTTGGATGTCGTCTGTTTGGAAATCTTCGTGCGTATTCTCTGGCTGCTTCTGCTGCGTTTCCATTTACAAAGCCATACACAAAATGAATATCCGCTAACTCTTGATTGGAGAATGAAAATGGCATTTTTATAAAAATTACAAAAAAAAGCAGGTAAAAGAAACTAAAATTCGTGCATTCACAATTGCAAAAAAAAACGTTTCAGGTTTCAACAGACAACAAAACTAACTGTCAACTAATTGACGTTTAACCTTATTCTGCTTTCAATTTCAAAAATATTTGCAGTCACAGCCTACTTCTAATAATTATCGAGACACTGACATTTTAACGTTATTTTATCATAAATAATTAAAAATGCATCGAACCTTAAAAATCGAAATATCTCAAAAACGGCTAACTATAACGAAAATCCACGAGAGAGCTTTTTTATGTTGAAAAGTGCGAGGAATCAGTTTTTTTATTCAAAAACCAAAAAATTGCGCTAACAAAAATTTTTCGGTCATTTTAATACACTACAGGTACAGTAGAGAGCGCCCTCTAGCGGCTACAGTAAAACTATGCCCATGGTTCGTTTTGTCGTACCAAAAAACCCTTGTATACCAATTTTCACTATTGTTCGAAATATTAAAAAAAACTATTTTAGAAAGTAAACTTAAACACCCTGTATTTCGGAAGCCACTCATTTTTCGAGCCATGTTTATATAGACTTTATGCATTAATTTTAAAAGTTCTATCGCATCTTAAAGTTATGCAACAATAAACTGAAACACCCTGTATATGAACTCTTCCGTGTAAAACATCCTGTTGCGGAGGCATTTAATACCGTTTGTGTTTGAGGCAACAATGGAGAGGGGCCGAGAGCATTTGATTCGTTTCGAATGGAGCAACACGGCTGCTACCGGGAATCCCGTTCGTTTTCCCTCAAAGGACTCGCATTCGGCATCGGGATCGGCGCTGCCCGATTGGGAATCGCTAAACGATCTGATGCATGCCGTCTCTACCCTTAGGGCTTTGGTACGTCACTAACTCAACGCTTCACCGGTATATTACACATTCTTATGGATGACTGTGCTTTAAAACGTTCACACACAGTTAAAAAGCCGCTTTGACGAATAGCCACTTCACAGGCTGCTTTTAGGTTACTGCTAAGTCAAGGACGAACAATCTTTGTGGTTTTTGAAAACCGATTCAGTGGCGGCGGAGAAAAAGGTCAAAAATGAAACAAACTTTATTTTATGACGTTTCAGAGGATCAGGGGAGGGTGTATCGGAGTCTTTGTTGTTAGGAAATTAATGCTTTTATAACTCCGGTAATGAGGCAAGGGGTTGGCGTGGCCCTCAGAGAGATACCGGAAATTATTGTCTGAAAGCTATTCCATTGTTGATCAGATAGTAAAATTTTTGGACATCCCTCCATGAACATGTAAACCTTTACACCTTTACGCTAATCCTGGCGGCTCTAGATTTCCGAATTGACCTTTTGGTAATGGGCAAGCCAAGGTGTTACGTGACCCGCGTTAAGGCCTGAATAGCATCACATGAAATTGGTCTCTTGAACGCAGCCGTCTAGGAATTAGGGATCACCCAGTGATAGTTACCTCTTATTCTCCTAATACTATACTTGTGGGAACAAAATGGGCCAGGGGAAAATAACAAAAAAAAAATTAGAGAGAATTAGTATACTCGAAGACATTCATAAATTTGAACAGTATCTCGATCGATTGTTACTTTCAATTCATTTGAGCCAAAGTACATGCTTAAGCACATTACAGCCCACACGTTCAGAAATTCTCAAGTTAATGAGTCATCTTGAAGAAATCTACCAACCTCAACAATTACTACCTTTCAGAGAAATTCACCTTTTTGAATAACTATGATTGACTACTCTATCTACAGGGTGACGGGAAAATAGATGCGGAGCGGGTGGGGTGAGATAGTACAAGCCAATCTGAGTCGATTTTACTATAGGAACTACTGTCCGAAAATTATCCGTTTTCGAATTATACTAATTTTTAAGATTTTATGAAATTAACGTCCTTTATAGGTTACCAAGTCATAAAACTTGAAAATTCTGTGTTTCATTTGATTTTTTTTTTTGGTTTTACAATAAAACCATTCTAAAATACGAAAATTGATACTCAAATGTACATTATTGGAGTTATCTCATGCAGTAAGCTTCAAAAGAGTTCGATTTTTGTTAAAAAAATCATCGTTCATCTCAAAAGCTTCAGTTTACTAGAAAAAGTTGCATACAAATTTTTCGTGAAAAACAATTCGAAAACATCTACTACATTAAATTTCAAATGAGGTATAAAAATCATAAATCGATTAAGAATTGGCAAAAATATGACTATCATAAGAGGGGGAATGAAAAAGCAATAAAAATCAAACCTTAATACAGGATAATTTGTTTGAAACTACCCTTTTTTATTTTTATAATGCATTTTCGGTACGGCGCCCTCTATTTCTAATGCACACATCTGCTCTTCTTATGACAGCTGATTTTGCTACCGCCGAATTCCTAAGACAGGCTTGAATTTCTTGTGCTGCATGTAGTATCCTGTTTCTGAGGTGGGTACAGGATTTTGATCATAGTATACTAAAGCTTTCATGCGACCGCACACAAAAAAGTCCATAGGTGTGAGATCGGGACTGCGTGCTGGCCATGGGATTGGTCCGCCTCTACCGATCCATCGATTCGGAAACTGCTCATTTAACCAATTTCTAACACTTAGCCTGAAATATGCTGGGCACCCGTCATGCTGAAAAATCATTCTGTGTCTTGTGTGTAGAGGCACGTCTTCAAGTAATTCAAATAGAACATTTCTTAAGAAATTTTCGTAGGCTTCTCCATTTAAGTTGTCGGGTAGGAAATGTGGTGCTACCAAACAATTATTTACGTATATAGTGCCCATCCAGACATTCAGACAAAATCGCCTTTGAGATCCTTTTGGTCTCTTCATATGAGGATTTCCCACTGCACGTTCACGCCAATAGTAAGCGTTATGGTAGTTTGTTATGCCGTCTTTATCAAATTTTGACCCGTCGATCCATAGAATTTTTCTTAAATAATTGCTATCTTCAACATTAGCGTTTAAAATAAAACGACAAAATTGCATGCACCTCATGGGATCTCCTTCCTCTATGACGTGCACAGGTGTGCAGTGGTAAAGGTGGAATATGTTTTCATGCAAAACATACCACACTTGCCATTGGGATAATCCAAGCCGTCGAGCCACAGCGCGAGTAGAGAGAGTAAGGTCTTTTTGGACAATATTTAATATTTCTTCTTCTTCTTCCACATCATGTAGAGGTCTACCTGCATCACCTGAAATAAAATGAAAAAACAACTAACAACAGTTTTTTGGAGGAAATTGCTACCTAATAATCATAGCAGTAAGACTATGCTAGAGTTGGCAAAATATTATTTAGAAAAAACGATACATAACGTGTGGATGTTTCCATCTGCAGAGCCGTATAGATATTCGTGTTAAAATTAAATGAATAAAGTCTTAATTAAGAAGTTCAATCAACTGTATCAAAACAACTATGTTACAGTATCATCAGTTCAGCCCACAGACCTCCAAGGCTCTACATAGGCCTTACTGAATGCCTGATTATGATAAGTTAATAATTATCAATGATGCACACTTACCTTGATATGACGGTACCGCGCCCTCGAACCCGACGGAACGTTTGCCTAAATACGCGGGCGTCAGGTAGGCGACGATTAGCAAACATTTCCTTATAGTCACGACCAGCTTCTTCAGCATTGCATCTGGCATCTCCATAGTAGAAAAAGATATCGGCATATTCTTCGAAACGGAACGGCCGCCTCCTTTGTTCATCAGCCATTGTTCATCGATAGGTAGATCAACGAACAATCAAGTCTCACAGCAGCCAAGCCGTAAGGAATCACAGAAAACAGGGTACAGTCTAGGTCGTCAGGAAAAGAATCACACACGGAGGTCCAACAAGAGCCAAGTCGTTAGAAATATCAAAACAGTGAGCAACCAAACACATCCGAACGCAACAAATCGCAAGAGCAGATTGAAGCGAGGGAGGGGGGTGACTAGTCTTACTTATCACACTATTCCGGTGGCAAAGTCCCATGTTCGCGGCTCTACCTGCTTCTTTCACTCATATCTTTGTCATTTCTAAACCGGTTTGTGACTTTGATACCTCATTTGAAAGGTAATGAAACGTAGATATTTTAAAATTGTTTTGCACGAAAAATTTGTAGGTGATTGTTTCTACTTACTGCATGAGATAACGTCAATAATGAACATTTGAGGATCAATTATCGTATTTTAGAATATGTTTATTGTTAAACAAACAAAAGATCAAATGAAACACCCAATTTTCAAGTTATATCATCTGGTTGACGTATAAAGGACGTTAATTTTATGAAATCTTAAAAATTAGTATAACTCGAAAACGGCTAATTTTCTGACAGTAAAAAAAATATAGTAAAATCGACTCAGATTGGCTTGTACTATCTCCAAACAGACTCCGCATCTATTTTGCCGTCACCCTGTATAATTTTAATATCGAACGAGTTGATTCTTGTTATAAGTAATCCTATATTGGAACAAAGAACTTTCGCTAGTTCCAAGTTGATCGCCATTTCCTACAATCAACATTTAATTCAACTTCCGACAAATTATTCGATCAAATCCGAACAAGAACAATATTTTTCACAAATGGTCTCACCAAGCAATAAACTACACGTTTGTAAATCTATACTTTGATAAATGCAACATTGTGACTATGGCAAGTTGCCTATTCTCACCTTGTATTCATAACCTACATATTGTATTTTTGTCTGGAAATATCTGGTAACCAAATAAGTTCGTGCGGTTGAAGTATATCGCACATTGCCATGGGTGTTGTTGATCGATAGCGATTGTTTGATACCTGTTGTCACTTTAGTATGAATCCTTCTTTTCTCTTACACATAAAAAGTTGCTGAAAGTTGTTACCTACCTACTTTTAATAATTGAAAATGGCGACGAATAAAACAGTAATTCGAAGTTGTTTACTGTATGAGTACAAACTCGGTACAAAAGCTGCAGCGGCGGTGCAAAAAATATATACCGTATTCGGAGATGATGCCGTGAGTGATCGAACAGCACAGAAATGGTTAAAAAATTTTCTTCGGAAGATCTCTGTTTGGGCGATGAACCGCGCCCAGGGAGACCAAAAATCATGAACAACGAGGATCTTCGACAGGTTGTGGACGCAATTTCCAGGACAACGTGCCAAGAACTTGCAGAGTGAGTCCTGAAACCATTCGTTTGCATCTTCATCAGCTAGGAAGGACGTGGAAGTTAAGCAAATGGGCCCAACATGCACTGACAAATGATAACAAATTAAGTCGTCTTACCATTTGTTCAGCAAACATTTCACGCAACGCTAATGAACCATTTATTAATCGGTTATTAACCTGCGACGAAAAATGGATCTTGTATTCGAATTCTAAGCGTTCGTATAATTAGTTGTCGCCTTCTGATTCGGTACCACACACGCCCAAGGCTTCCTTGCACCCAAACAAAGTTTTGTTGGATGTTTGGTGGACAGCAACTGAAATTGTCCATTATGAGTTTTTGGAAAGGGGTCAAACCATCACTGCTAACTAGTATTGTGAGCAGTTTCAACGAGTACAAGCAGCACTCATCCAGAAACAGCCTTCTTTGATCAATCGGAAGGAAGTGATATTTTTGCAGGATAACGCCAAGCCTCATACCACAAAAGTGACCCGAGAAAAAATTTCTGAACTCGGCTGGGAAACGTTACCGCACCCGCCATATTCTTCCGACATTTCGCCCAGTGATTATCACCTTTTTTTTTCTCTTGACAACTGGATGAGTCACCGACAGTTCAGAATTCGAGACGGTGTAATAAATGCAGTTCGCCAATTTTTTTACTTCAAATCCAAGGAGCTCTACAATATCGGCATACAAAAATTGGTTCCACGTTGGCAAAATGTCATTGAATGTGATAGTAATTACTTCGACGAATAAATAGTGTCTTATTGTTTCTCAACAAAAATTTATGTTTTTCTACTAAAAACCGCACGAACTTATTTCTTTACCACAATATCTGTTTTTGCTCTGATATTGTAAATACTACTTAGAATCCTCAAAATATAAAGCAGTTTGAGCAAATATAGACTTGAATTAAGTTCATAATTGCAGTATTTTTTCGACAAGAAACGGTCGAAAAGCTTAATCAAGAAATTTAATGTAATTATTTGTTTGCAGGTGATCTATGCTACTGACCTTCTCAACAGCATCTTAGTAAAGGTAAGGTTCTAAGAAGACATATTTCAATTACCACAAAACTTTCAATTTTACAAGACCGGTTTGAAATTGTTTTTTGTGAACAACGGTGGGTATTTTGGAAAGCTAGAAGCAGATGGCTCTAGATATGTCAGATGTCATGTTAGCAGGTCGAGGTTATAAACAGACAAAGATGCTACCTCTTGTTTTAATCTTTAGATTTTGGGATATAATGTTCAAAGTTTTCAATGACGCACTTTACGCCGGCGTTTCGACACTTATTTTATGTATTATTTAGGGCTACAAAATGCAAAAAGTTAGTTTCGACAAATTACATAAATACCAAATAAAGGTTTATGTTTAAAAACTGGTCAACATAAACAAAGATTTTAAAAAAGTCGCATACACAAACAAAAAATTTACGACGATGGAAACATGTAACAATAGAAAAATGTTGAGTAATGAAGTATCACTAATTTAGTGAAATTTTAATTTAAAACTTGATCTAAAGCATGAGACAAAGTAAAAACTGGTTGAAAAAAAATGTACAAAAATGGAGAAGAGCAGCCTTACCAAATGGGTGTTGCAACAAATACGCCACAGGGGATGTCGTACATTCACCTACATCACACATATGTATATAAATAAAAATGAAACAAAATTAATATAATCTGAAATGTCAGCGTCTGCTGCAACAAAACAGCTAAACCCAAACAGGAATAACTAACCATTTTCGAAAGACGTATGGTATGTATACCAGGAGAACTTTACATCAGCATGAAAGTTGCTTAGGTTCTTAGTCTGATGAATTTCTTTATTATTATTACTTTACTATTATTATTCTATTATTATTTCTTTCTCTCTAACTGAGATTGTCCATGACTGCTTTTTGTTAACGGCATTATTGTCCAGAAAGACGAAAATCATTCCACTTAGTAGTCCTTTTTGATAATTGATTTCGTTGTCTAGTAAACTGACATTCAAAATTAAACTTATGACCATTCCGAAAATGAGGAGGTCCCAAAGCCATATATGTTCCCAGCCATTTTTGGGATAAGAACTAACTTTTGCTTTGATAGACCAACATGTCAACTGCTGACCATGTCTTTGCGTCAGTAGTCGTTCAAGTAAAGACATCTGTCATGTAATAAGCTGCTATTTGCTATATACAGGGTGTTTCAGTTTATTGTTGCATAACTTTAAGATTCGATAGAACTTTTAAAATTAATGCATAAAGTCTATATAAACATGGGTCTAAAAATGCGTGGCTTCGGAAATACGGGGTGTTTAAATTTACTTTCTAAAATAGTTTTTTTTTAAATTTCGAACAATATTTGATGTATAACAGTGAAAATTGGTATACAAGGGTTCTTTGGTACGACAAAACGAACCATGGGCATAGTTTTACTGTAGCCGCTAGATGGCGCTCTGTACCTGTAGTGTATTAAAATGACCGACAATTTTTTTTAGTGCAATTTTTTGCTTTTGGAATAAAAAGACTGATTCTTCGCACTTTTTAACATAAATAAGCTCTCTTGTGAATTTTCGTTATAGTTAGCCGTTTTTTAGATATTTCGATTTTTAAGGTTCGATGCATTTTTAATTATTTATGATAAAATAACGTTAAAAAGTCAGTATCTCGATAATTTTTAGAAGTAGGCTGTCTGCAAATATTTTTGAAATTGAAAGCAGAATAAGGTTAAACGTCAATTAGTTGACAGTTAGTTTTGTTGTCTGTTGAAACCTGAAACGTCTTTTTGCAATTGTGAATGCACGAAATTTAGTCTCCACGATCCCCCGACCTAAATCCATTAGATTTCTTTGTGTGGGGATTTTTAAAAGAAAAAGTGTACCAGACTCCCGTAACCACAAGAGATATGCTAATAGACAGAATCAGGAATGCATGTGTTGAAATAAGGCCTTATTTGAATAATGCTATACCACGTTAATTTGTTAAAAATAATATTGGAAAATTAAACAAATTAATATTCGGTTTTTTGTGTTTATTTGGAGTTAGGAATTATGGCTGTGTTCAAAAACACAATCTAAACGATCATCTTAATTACTTGTAATGCCCAAATCGAAAATGGAAAAAAAGTATTATTTTCCCATAAATAATTAAAAATGCATCGAACCTTAAAAATCGAAATATCTCAAAAACGGCTAACTATACCGAAAACTCACAAGAGAGCTTTTTTATGTTGAAAAGTACGAAGAATCAGTTATTTTATTCAAGAAGCAAAAAATTGTACTAAGAAAAAATATCAGGTCATTTTAATACACTACAGGTACAGTAGAGAGCGCCCTCTGGCGGCTACAGTAAAACTATGCCCATGGTTCGTTTTGTCGTACTGAAAAACCCTTGTATACCAATTTTCACTGTTATACATCAAATGTTGTTCGAAATATTTAAAAAAAACTATTTTAGAAAGTAAACTTAAACACCCTGTATTTCGGAAGCCACGCATTTTTCCACCCATGTTTATATAAACTTTATGCATTAATTTTAAAAGTTTTATCGAATCTTAAAGTTGTGCAACAATAAACTGAAACACTCTGTATATGATTTTTATCACCGTTCCCGGCATCGTGAATACACGAATAAAAATACCACGGTAATTTCGACAAATATTGATTTTTTATTCTTGTTAGCATTGCCAGTGCCAACACGTAACAGGTTGAGATCACGAGATTTTTTCTTGTACTATTCTAAAAGACTTGTACTAAACTGCTAAGCTGAACATGCTGGGAACACGACGTACATTTTTGAGTAAGCAATCTAATTAGTAGCTAGGTTTTGTTTCAATTCAGGACATGTTCAAGAGAACGTCAATAAAAAATGCATCTTAATACACAGCTAAGTACATATTTGAAAACCCGAACTCACAGAGCCCGAAGTGCATCAAACTTTCATGTCCCGGTTACTACGTGGTAAAACTGTTTCTGTACTTCCATGTCTTGTTTGACTTGTAAATAAAGCTTCGGCTATTCTCTGCAGTCGGATACAAGGAAATAAGTATATAAAGCGCTGATATTTAGAAAGCATAACTCGTTTGTAGTGCCCAACGAACTCTCAATCTCAGTGAAAGGCAAATATTAATATTATACTGTTTGTCTACGCTCTTTTTGGGAAAAATGTTCCAGTACTATTATGTGGATTTTGCAAAACATGACGATACGTATGTTTTCTTCTTCATACCACAGATCCTTTAATACCTTATCTACTCCAATAAGTTCTTGGTTTAGATGCGACTTATATACAGGGTGATTCACAAGTCGTGGCCAAAAATGAAACATCATACACAGAACCGCATTTTAAGAGGGATTTCCTATGTAACATTTTTTCCTCGAGGACTTCAATAAAAAGTTACGGGGTGTTAAAGTTTAAAAATAAGAAACATTTGTTTTTAATATCTTCAAAACTGATATTTGGTATGTGGCCTTGCCCAAGTATTGTCAATATTCAAGAGTATTTACTTAAAATTAACGTGCACCAGTGGTGGAGATACATGAGATTAGTGGCATTATTTTTCCAAATAAAAATAGTCCGTCACTGTTTTCTTATACGCGCAATTTTTCAAATTTTTCCTTCAATTTGCTAGAAATAATTACTATCGTATTTTTTCATAGAGTGCATTGTTTTCATAAAAATAAAAAAAAACAAATTAGATAATCAAAGCTTTATTTCAATAAATGTTCAAGAAGACCACCATTTTGACGGATACAAGTGAGACATCCGCAAAATTTGTTGTGGCTTGAATTTGATTAAGCGTGCCACGCCTTTTTTTATAAATAAGAGGGAATGGTGGGGTGATTCCTCTTTCCTTGGTTCAAATTAATTAATGATATAATAAATTACTATAAATGAAATCTAAAGGTCGGTCAATGCAAAATAGCTGTCAAGTGGCGTGCAAATTTAGGCACTAGCTCAATAAATCGGAGAGTAGGGGGGGGGGGTGTTAAGAGTGCCAGTGACTCAAGTCGGAACTTGTTTTGCTTGACCACCACACAAAGAAAATAATCTAACCGTAATGATGAAACCTAATTAACTGTATACAGAGAGCCAAATAAGATATCTAAAAACGAATCACAATATATTGCCAAAACAAGCAGCACATATGCTCCACCACTGGAGTCCAAGTTAAAAGGAAAGATGTTATTAAAAACTACCTGACAATAAAATTAATAGACCGTAATAACTAATCCAGCAAAACGTTTACCATGGTACACGTATGAAGGCCTTACAAATATAGGTCTTACAAATATTTCAACGCCTAAACCTAAACTTATCTGGACAACGGTCTTATCTGGATAATGGTCTTCTTCCAGTTATAGTTCTAGGTACAGCTGAGATGTCCACAGCTTACAAATGCTCATGTCAAAAATCAGTGGCCAGTAGTGAGTAGTGACGTTAAACGTCACAAGGTAGGGGCTGCTTTGCTCGTTTCCAAAATTTATGGTAAAAAAAACCCTAGAGAGAGAAAAAAGATTGTTTAAAAATCTACTCTCTACTCTATGTCTGAGACAGAACTATATATTTAAAAGACTCAAAACTTGAAGAAAAATTCAAGTACAATCTATTTTACAAGAAAACTACTTTTCTTTCTGCAAAGGCAAGAAAATACAAAAATATACCAAAGTGATATACCCTCAGAAAATTATCCCCTGTTCTAAAATAAGTTATGGCAGCTCAAAGTTCAAAATCATGATTAATATAATCTAATAAGGCCAAAAGACAGTGACATGTAGGCACTACCCTATATTTGAACACGTAAAATGCCAAACAAAATCAAGAACACTTTAAGAATTTCAGTCAGCAACAATCAATATATCAATATCTATAAAATACCCAATTAAAACGATATTTTAGCTATTCACATCAGGGTTTTTATGACGGGGAAGAGATGGTTTCCAACAAAATCGGCTGCGAAACAGCTACAAGGCAGCTACCAAACAAAGCTGAAGGAGTGTGAAGGTGGTTCTCCACAAGGGATTTCCACTAAAAGGAATCAGATATTGAACAAACTTCTCCAGGAAAAGCATTAAAAGACGTAGTCCGACGGTATACAAAAGCGAACTTACCGCTGGAGCTTAAAATCCCATTACAAAATGGACGGGGTAGTACCCACCAACACAACTAAACGTAAGGTACAAAATAAAAAAGTACTACTCCATAAACTGATGGTTGGGGCGCTAATATCTCCAAATCTGGAAGTTAACGAAAAATAACGCTCGCACACAACCAAAACTACAGCAGAAAGTAACATGGCGCTGGACCGTCTGCGCACGCAACCCCCTAAAAGAAGGTTAAATAAGTTGCCCCGAAGAAAACACGTTCGACAGAATATCGAAAGGAATAGATAAAAGCCGGTAAAGAAGGTATCTTGATAGAAAAATAAATTTTACAGAAGGTATCTTGATAGCAAGGTAAACATTCGTATACGGCTAGTACGTGTAAAGTCACAAGGTGGCGCGCTGATTGCCACTGAGCAGAAACAAATCTGTCTACGAGGGAGGAACAATATTTTATTAAGAGATTTCTCAGATAGAAGAAGGATTTCAATACAATATTGAGTCGCTAAGAATAACAGGTGTAATACGTGAAAAACTCTACAATCAATAAACTGTGAAATTTGACAAAATTAAATCATTGAAAAGGGTTTGGTCCAGGAATCGGTACTCTACTATTAATAAATAGAAATTTGAATTACTCATAAGTGATCAAAACAGTAAAAAGAACGGTAACGTGATTTTAGCACGTGACAGGCGCATTCTCTATTATTTCTTGTAACTGATCAACAGTATTAATTATTTGTTCAACATGCAATAATTGCTCAAAGGCGCCCCACAAAAAGGAATCCAGAGGGTTCTAAGCAGGAGTCCTCGCAAGCCAATGTACTGGTCCGCTTCTGCCAATCCATCGTTGTCTAAAATGATTGTTCATCCATGCGGTTACGTCACGACGAACATGCGGTGGGGCACCGTCGTGCTGATACCACGTTCGTACTCTCGTTGCTAACGGAACATCATCTTACACATTTTATATGTAATTCTCTAGAAAAGACCAAGTATGAGTTTGCATTTAAGCGTTGGGGCAATAAACATATGGCCATTGAAAATGCCGCACCACCCATTTCTAGAAAATTTGTGTTGATTCTTACAGAATGGAGATTCTCTAACGACCAAATATGTTCGTAATGCAGATTAAAGGTTCCATTCCTCGTAAAAAGCGATTCATCTGACCACAAAGCCAAATCGATAAAATCTGTATTTTGATTATGCATTTGCGGTAACCGCTTACAAAAATTTCGCCGTTGCACTTCGTCGCCGGGTTGCAGACATTGCAGATTTTGCCGATGGTAAGGAACTAAAACTTCCCGATTTAAATATTTAGTCCAGGCAAGACTTTGGGAACATGAGAACTGGGCTGCAATCCGCCTAGTACTTGTTCTACGAAGATCCTATGCCAGATTAATCACTTCCACTTACTCTTGAACAGTATGCCGGACACCATGGCCTCTATCTCCGGGAAGTTTGGCAATTCCATAATGTTGAAGTCTTAGAATTGAATGCATCAAAACCTTTGGGGTATGTTGGCGTCTGTTAGGAAATCTACGTTGAGACTCCCGAGAAGCCCCTAAAGCATTTCCATTACTGAACCCGGACAAAAATAACATCGGCGTACTCATCATTGCTAAATTCCATTTCACAACACCCGAAAATGGAAAAAAGAAACTTTTGACTTGACTGCACAAAAAAAATGGTAGTAGTAACGATAATAACCGTATAACACATAAGTTTCCCAAGAAACGTCAAGTTGGTATCAGGGCCTCCTATTTTATTTTGAACTAACTCTATCTCGGCTCTTCATGAATGACCTAATTTGTTTCATTTTTACGAAAATTTGTAGCAAAGTGAAAGTAAAATTCGAGAAAGAGCGCGTTTCGCAAAAAAACAGTAGCGTACTATTTGGAAAAATAATTCTACTAATCCCCTGTATCTCCACCACTGGTGCACCTTAATCTTAAGTAAAGATTTTTGAAAGTGGTCAATACCTAGGTGAGTCCAGTTTTAGTTCATTCCAGTTGACGGTATTGAAGATATTAAAAAAATGTTTTTTATTTTCAAATTTCAATGAAGGCCTCGAGGTAAAAATGTTACTCCGCTTAAAATGCGGTTACTGTGTATGATGTTTCATTTTTGGTTACGACTCGTGAATCACTCTGTATATTTACTAAGCCACTATTGTAGTCTGACACACGGACATCTTGGTGTATGTTAATTATGCTTCTGTGCTAATGTACAAAACTTAACATTTCGGTTAGTATGTTTATCAAACTCTAGTCAAAGACCTTAAGGCGGCTCCGACGCAGTGAGTTTCAAGCCGTTTACAAGGGTTCAGCTGCTTCAAAACTGACACTCCATTTTTTAATGAAATTCATACAGTATGATTAGAAGATAATTGCCCAGGGTGTTATAGGAGCACTTTTTGGAATTTTGTTTTTGCACAAGCTTTACGATGGGTTGAAGTGCGCACTTTTTCTGTTCAAGTTCGCG
This sequence comes from Acanthoscelides obtectus, assembly GCA_963669975.1. NCBI lineage: Eukaryota > Metazoa > Arthropoda > Insecta > Coleoptera > Chrysomelidae > Acanthoscelides > Acanthoscelides obtectus. The sequence continues at coordinate 35,356,571 of CAVLJG010000010.1, forward strand.
ATTTTTTTAAAAAGAACCTAGTAAAAAAAATTAAAAAGTCGCTATATAGCACCGTGTGGGGTTTTGTTTTCAGCATACTGTGAAAATTTCATCCAAAAATAAATCGTCAATTTCGAAGCGGAACTGCTCCACACTATTATTGACTTCATCAATGCATTCGTAATTAAAATGGTCGCATATGACCTTTTATTGTCCATTATCAACCTTGATAAAAAAGGCACTCAAGAACAATCACACCAAAAAGAGTATCTACGAGGACAGCACAACAATTCAGCAACACAATATCGTCGAATAATAACAAGGGTAGAACAATACTAAATGATCACTTGCTGAGTACCAAAATAGGAAACGATTTACAGGCTAGATCGCTAATCTGTTATTATAAAAATTTACCCGCAGTCATCCTTTCCTCTTCCAAAGTAGCGCCGACGACCGTCTAAGACCAGCCTACCATTGTTTCCTTTTCACCCCCCCCCCCCCGTTACTTTAGCAGATGGTGCTCGTGATTGTAGGAGCCCCGCTAAACAACTTGTAGAAAACATTGCGCTAAAATTTTACTTTACTAGGTCACACACACTGAATAAGGAAACATAACATAGCGTACGGCACTGCCAGCGCGGCACTTCCTTGCATCGGCAGACTCAGTGCGCGCTGATCCTCGTTAGCAGTAGTATACAATGTGCTACGTTACTCTTTTCGTTTTGGTACCAGCCTATAGCTTCGTGTTTATTACACGTCAAGCGGTGTCAATGTAAATGTTAATCTTTTACCAGTTAGGAAACTGGACATGCATTTGATTTCGAAAATGTGCAAATAATTCACCATGCCAGCAACTGGTATAAACGATTTCAGAACAGACGTTGACAATTTGGGAAATATTTATAACACCTTGATTACAGAGCTTAAATGATAAAATAAAAAGTACATGCCAATGAACAAACTTGTTGTGCACTCCCAACCGTGTAACTATTTGATAGTTGCACACCTATTGTCTATATTATGTTACCCGATGCTTGTTTAGCATTATTTTTATGCTGCTTTTGAGTTAGTTAGTGTTTAAGATAGCAGTCATACTGTTTTTAGCAACCTAGCAGGCAGTGTGAATTGGGCGGTCTGTACTTCTGCGGTTAGAGTTTTAGATATATTTGTTGTTTTGAATTTCAGCTAGCTGTGATATTGTAGGACCATTTCATTTCTGAGGATGGTTGTTGTAAAATAATTTGAAACGTCAAGGAAAGTGTGGGAATATTCATTCATAACCAACTGGCACAAATACCATAAAAACAAAGAAAAAAAGTTTGTATATCCTTTACTTATTATCAGGGTATTTGGATATAGCTTGTAGGTGGCTTTTACTAGTTCCTACAGTAATTTATGACGCCTTAGCTGATTAAGGAGCTACCGTCGCTCGTTTTTCCAGAGTTTTTCATTTCACTTAGTGCGTTTTGTATTTCTGCTATTTTGTATATATTCGAATATGAACTGACAAAATCTCACTTTAGAATAAACAACGTCAGGGTTATTACTTAAAAAACCTCTACAGGGTGTTTGAAAGGCCTGTGGATGGGATAGGGCAGACCATTTAGAGTCTTCAAGCCAAACATACCTCAGTTCAAAGTCTTACGGTTTTCGAGATATTCGAGATAACAAACCAAAGTAAACTATTGAAATATGTTGTTTTATTGGTGTTCAAAGTGATTCTGATACATGCTCGAGTTCTACGTGTTACTTCGGTAGTTGTTGTATTTAATAACCTGTATTGAAGCATTAAATAAGAAGCTTCTCGAATTTTTGTTATTAAGTGGTATGTTCAGTGTGAACCAACTGCTTAGCCCACCCCCCGTCATGGAAATCCAATGGTGTCAAGTCCGGGGATCTAGCAGGCCACGAAATTGGTCCACCTCTGCCTATCCAGCTATTTGGAAAAGTATCGCCCAAATATTGTCTTACGTCTAAACGGAAATGAGCTGGACATCCGTCGTCTTGGAAAACAATTTGCACGTCACCTGGAATTTCCTCCTTCAAGTAATTCGGGAAAAAGTGTAGATAACTGTTGCCGTTTAATCTGTCAGGCAAAAAATGAGGACCGATTAATCTTTGTCCCATGACGGCGGCCCATTCATTAACGGAACATTTGTTTTGAAAAGACACCTGTTTTTTCCAGTGTGGATTTTCCTGCTTATCAGCCCATTGATGCAAATTGTGAAAATTTGTAATGCCCTCCTTTGAAGAATTGGATTCGTCCGTCCATAGAATGCTTTCCAGGAACCGTTCATTCTCAATGTCATTATGTAAGAGAAAACGACAAAATTGGCTTCTGCGAATAGGATCACCATCTTCAAGTCCTTATACGCCGATACCATGAAAAGGATATTTTCGTTCACGGTGCATGATACTCCAAACCTTCCATGGTGACAAACCAAGATCAGCAGCAACTAGTACTTGTAGTGGGATCATCTTCAAACGCTTGGAGGATTAGATCTTCGGCTCCAGGAGGATATCGACCTGGATTAAAAGCAGGTTCATTACGTGTTACACTTCCAGTCTCGTAAAGACTCCGGTAAGTATTGTAAAACACTCTGGCATTAGGCTATCTTCTCCCAGGAAATCACTCTTGGCACAACCGTCGTGCTTCTAGTCCATAACCATGTGCTCTGCCATACATGTAAACGATATCTTCGCATTCTTCGTTAGTGAAAGCGGCCATTTTACAAACTAATTATTCCAGGGTTTTTGGACTGAAATTCATGAATTACAATTTACTTGTTTGGACAGGAATAAAGCAAGAATGTGTGGAATTTAGTTTTATCATGCACGCAAAAACGTACCTTAACAGTATAACAAAAATACGAAAACATGTATTTATTATTTGTTTATAGTCAATTTGTTTTTCTTTTCTCTACCTTCGGAAAAAAACCACACTGTCAGGTATTTAAAGACTATTTCATGTTGCCTGATGTTCTTTCAGTGATAACAGGAACAAATAACATATTTTTTTCAATAAAAATCGTAAATCTCGAATAGCTCGAAAACCGTAAAACTTTGAACTAAGGTAATTTTAGCTTAAAAGATTCTAAATTTTCTGCCTCTCCAAGAATTTGCATCGTCCTTACAAATACCCTGTATATTGTGAAAAAAAAACGGTAAAATGTCAACTGGTAGTGTGCAAATAGTTCATTCCGCGCATGAAGTAAACGACAGCTAGTTCCTAGGAGAAGAATAACAATCTTATCCGACAGCCAGGCTGCAATGAAAGCACTAAGTGCATGTAAGATTACTTCGAGTCTTGTATTGCAATGCAGGGAGGCTCTGGATTGCCTCGCAGCGAGGCATCCGGTATCGTTAATATGGGTACCGGGGCACGCTGGGATAAGGGGCAATGAGACGGCGGACACTCTGGCGAAAACAGGATCAGCCAGCAAGCTCGTTGGTCCTGAGCCAGCTCTAGGAGTAACCGCGCATAAAGCTAGGAGGAAAATGGAGACGTGGGTTGCAAGACAACACTCTCAGAAATGGAGAAGTATCTCTAGACATCTCCGCCAGGCACGAGAGCTCATTGAAGGGCCCAGTGCTAAGGATGGACGCTTCTGCCTATCTCTGGGTAGAGCCAACCTAAGGTTGCTGGTGGGACTGTTGTCTGGCCATAACACGTTAAGGCGGCACCTGCACGTGATGGGGGTGGCTGAGGATCCCTTATGCGAACGCTGCGGAGTAGAGGAAGAGACCTCGGCGCACGTTTTGTGTCGCTGTGAAGCTCTGAGCTACTATAGGCAGACTATACTGGGGTCCATTACTTTGGACCCTCAGGACGTAAAGGAGCTTGGACTCAAGGCGATTCTCAACTTCGCTAAAAGGGCGAGGCTTGTGATTTAAGTATTGTAGAGGTGCATAAGGGCCCGCTTAAGCGGCCTATGCACTGGCTCCTTATGGTGGCCGGGATGCCTCTAAAATTCAAGATTCATTCATTCATTCAGTTCCTAGTTGCCATCTTGTAGGAAAACTAACGTCATAAAAAATCTACATAGTATCAAATAAACCGACGTAATGTAGATTTTCAAGCCCTGCGGGCGTCAGCCTTTATCAATTTTGATCGGTCTCTTTCTCGGAATCGTTGCTAGTTAGCGAGACCCTTTTGGCATTATTTGTGCCTTTATCAGTCCGCATAAGAGGAACAAAAATTATTCGGTGACCGCGAGGAGAAAAAAAGAAAGAAATAATGCAAATTTATCCATTGTAATTCCTAATATGCAATCATAGACTCTTTAGAGAAGCTATTGCTTTAGCGTACTTTATTAAAAAAATCATCTTTATATAAAACTACCTTTGTTTCACTTACAAGTTTGATATCTTCATCGACTCATTTTATTCCACTGTAATTTATAAATCTCAGAATTCTACATGACACTACGGCCACATCGAACCGAAACGGTGGCTTTATAATGGCAAGAGATAACGATAAATGAACATTGACATTGGTTTGTCACTTAGCGCCCCGTATGTAGCATGTAACTTATACAGACACCGATTCAATGATTTCCTGTTCAATAAATCCTATAGCCTGCGCACGTATATGTATGTGGTCTATATGTATAGTATGGTGACATAGCGCGTCAATTAATCATACTCTGCATTTGATTTATGTTCATCAGCCCTTACCCTTAATGGCCTTGAGTTGTCGGCTCATTAGCGTCCTGCAGAAACTCCCAGTAGGAAGGAGCTGCGGAAGGAAAAGTACAAATGGTACTATAAAAGTTTTGTTACTGCATGTTTACGGTATAACTTTACGCGTGGTTTAAGCATAGTTCAGTGAATAGAAGAAATGATGCTTGCATTAAAGAATGATTGTCCTCATCGTGCAACTATATTCAGGTGGTACAGGTAATTTTAAAGAGGCAATTTCACTCTGGAGGACCTTAATAGGGAGGGAAGGCCGCGAACGTCAGTAACAGAGGTAAACATTACGGCTGCGAGGAAAATGCTTAATGAGGACCGGAGAGTGACATACCAGCAGATAGAGGAGACCTTACACCTTCATGCACCAGCAATTCATTCAACTCTGCATGGCCATTTATACGTAAGGAAACTTTGTTCTGTCTGTGTACCGCATAGTCTGACGGAAGAGCAGGAGACTCGTCGTACGACTTGGTGCCAAAAGATACTGAAAATGTTTGTTAAGGAGCTATCTCGGTATGTGAACAGCACCGTGACAGGTGACGAAATTTGGCTCTATTATTACAGTGTGTCGATTAAGGCTTAAAACAACGTTTGGGTCTTTGGTGATGAGGATCCACCGGTAGCTGTCAGAAAATCCCGATCTGTTAAGAAAAAAATGTTAGCTGTAATTTTCAAATCGAGCGGGATTGTGGAGCTTGTCGTTTTGAAAACATAGAAGACAGTCACACCTAAGTGGTACGTGGAACAGCGCCTGCCTAAAGGCATAGAGTCCATGAAAAATCTGCGGCCAAAGTCAAGAATGCAAACTTGGTACGTCAACGATGACAACGCGCCAGCTGAACGCCTGCACCGAGTATTTGACCACTACTGGACTGAAACTTATTGATTACCCTCCTTACAGTCCAGATCTTGCTCTCTGCGACTTTGCGCTGTTTCCGCATCTGAAAATGAAGCTAAAAGGAAAACGGTTTTCTAGCGACGAGGACCTTCTGAGAGCTTTGGAAACTGTATTGAATGTGGTGGAAATTACTTTGAACGAAGCCAATAAATAAAGCTGCATTGCAAAACTTTTACTTTTCAAATATCAACTATTGTTGAAACAAGAAAGGTACTACATACAGAGAGGCCTGTAGCTCCTATCGTTATAGTAAGCCACAGCTATACCTCCAGGATACTGTACAATAACAACCTAAATATGTTGACAAGCACAATCGGGTGATTCTTTCATGGGTGAAAATCATATGGGCATAGTTAGTCATAAGCGTGCTAATGGGTGTGTCAGAAAGGCAGTCCCACCCTCATTGGACAGGAATCAGCGTACTGCCTTGCAAGGGATTTTCTCTACATAGGTGTTAAATTCATCCAAAAAGAGGTGGGACTAAGTAATAAGAAGTAGTAGCTACAAGATACTCCTGAGGGGTCCTTCAGATCTCATTGCAGCAGAAGCTCTAAGACTGAGTAGGAAGGAGCTACGAAACTTTACTGGCTTTTTGACTGGTCAGTGGTGCTTCAGTGCATACCTATAGAGAATAGGGTTTAATATATCAAGCAAAAAGTATAGAGAAACAAGAGAACTGCAAAGCATGTTCTCTTCAATTATCCTGTGACAAATTAAGACAAAAGGCAGCGTGAAATGGTTCAAAGGATTTCGAGATTGATTGAAAACTTGGAATGGGGACAGCCCTAGTACCTATGACTGGATATGTACAATAAGAATCATTGCTGAGTAACAACTGAACTCGAACTTTCGTGTGAAAAAAAATCTTGCTGGTGTGGCTGCGCTGCTTCTCAAACACTTACGAACATATGGTACAGGAAAGCAGTAATGCATATTAAAGGACTTGAATGAGGATAAATCTTGTCTTTCTGTATTGACTAAGGAGATCATAATCTATATGTAACTTCACGGAAGACAATGGACTTTGAATATCCTCATAGAGGAGTAGCTGGTTTAGTCCAACAGGGCTTCGGTTCGATTTTATATTAATTGAATCTCAGCAAAGTTGCTTCGTTGCTCAAGCCTATTTACAGGCCAGTAGTTCCAGTAATACTGACTCTGTTATAATTAATTTTGACATATGAAATGTCTCTACCTTAAGTCAAGTCATTGTTGGTTGTCAGACCGGTCCGTGGTACCTTAGCTTTTGAGTCACAGTGTCAGTTTGTAAGTCTGTCAGGTCTGGTAATCCAGAAACCAGACAATTTTAAGGAAACAAGGGAAGGAAAGGAGAGAAGGAAGAACGAGAGCATTGTTAAAATCACTTCACAGATTTTGATATGATCTAAAAATATTCGATTTTTTCTAAAGATTCTGTCAAGATGTTCCAATTTTGGTTGTTCTAACTTCACGAATTAATTTTGATTACAGTGCGAGCCACGACCTTTTGTGCTTGAGAACTTGCTCGACTGTGTAGTCCACTGACTCACGCAACATAGGGTTTCTGTGCGATTCCGCTAGGCTATAGCGCCGCTGCGCCTGTTGCCTAATGTAGTCCTTTAGGTAAGGGACATCGAAGGTCTCTATGTAGAGTTTCGTTTGAGACATATCATGGAGCGACCGCAATAGTGCGCAACGTCCTGCTTTGCAGAAACTGCATGTGTTTTAGCAATAAAACACCAAGCCGCACATGCGTAAGTCATTGATGGTCTTATGACTAGCTTATAGAGTCGAATCTTGTTAATCAAACTTAACTTTGAACGTTTACATAATAATGGGCAAAGCTGTCGAAAAGTAATTTGGAATTTAGTTTTTAGCGCATCTGTACGGTTTCGCCAAGTCATCCCTTTGTCTAGAATGACACCGAGATACTTAGCAGAGGATTCCCATGGTATACGAAATCCATTTGTTGAAACTTCAGACGGAACGCCGCATCGTCTTTTTGTACAGTAGATTGCCTACGTTTTCGAATGGTTAATTTTATTTATCCACCGATCCGCCCAATCTAATACTTCCTACTCCGTACTTTGCAGCCTGTCATGGACTAGTTCACCAGACCACGACTGAGCCACCAGTACAGTATCATCAGCACAGTTGGTGGGGCTAGGGAAGTCATGGATGTACAGTGAGTAAAGGATAGGTCCAAGGACCGAACCCTGAGGGACGCCGGCTATAATCAGCCGTGTTGTCGACAGGACATTGTCAATTTTGATCCGAAATTTCCTACCTTCAAGGAAGGATTTCAGTAGTTTTAGAAGCCAAAAGGAGAAGCCCTTTTGGATTAATTTATACAGAAAGCCCGCGTGCCCCACCTTGACAAATGCTTTTGAGACATCCAAAAGCAAGATGCCAGTACTTTCGTTAAGGATGAATCCTCTGGTTACTCGTTCCACCAGCCTAACCGCCTATAGCTCCGTACTATGTTCTAACCGAAAACCGAATTGCACGTCAGGAATCTCATGGTGATCTGACATCTGACGAGAAATTCTCAAGGTGATGTAGAACCACCTTTTCAGCGAGCTTAGACGGAGCTGACAGCAGGCTAGTGGGACGATAATCCTGGGGAAATATCGAACCCACCTTCTTTGGAATCATTATAACTTCAGCGGTCGTCCACGCGGATGGGAAGTACTGGGTCCTTAGCATGGCATTGACTTTTGCTACGAGATAAGTTAAGGACTTCCGCGAAAGCAGCTTCAGCACCTTATTAGTGATTTGATCCTCCCAGGTGTTTTATGCACTTTAAGGTCTTTAATATGACCTTGAATATCTGCTGTTGTGCAATGCGGGATCTCGGGAGATTCCGCTGATGTGCTAAACAGATCTTCGGTTGAGGAAGCATCGCAAGAAGAATCTTCTGATGAAGAAAATTCACCAACGGTAGCGCGACTGTCACTGACTCCGTTGGCCCTAAAATATCTCCTGACAGATCTTACGATGTGTTGCTCCTCGTCCAGGTCATTATCAAGATCGCAGTTGGGAGAGAACTGTCTTTCCATGGCATCGGCGAAAACCTCAACCTTTTCCTCCGTCCTGAAGACAATGCCTCCAGGACCGTGGATGTGTGGGATTTGTTCACGCTTTCCGTTTCTGAGCGACTTCGCCACCTTCCACAGAGGAATGCTTGAGTCAAGCATCCCCGCCAGAGAGTCGTTCCATTGCTCATTGTGGAATTCATGAAGAGCATTTCTTGCTTCATGAACAAGATTCGTCGCTCTGCGAATGTCATCGGGATGACAAGACCTTTTCGCTTGCTTAATTGCAGCCCTTTTATCAGAAATTTTCTGACGAATGTCTGCTGGCAGAAATGGTCTGCCGTATCGCTGCACGGGAAGTACAGCTGCACGCTGCAGAGCTTGCTGAACAAGACTTGTCCACTCCGCTTGAGCCGCATCTATCCCGTTCTCATCATCTATGATCGGAATGTCTCTAGCTTTGAGTTGATCCTGCCAGTGATTGTGAACCTATTAAAATTGTGTAAAAACAACATGGCATATTTTTATGAAAAAAAAAACGACATTGAAATTTATGGGGTTTCATTAGATTTGTCTTAGCAGTGCCAGCAATATTCGTTATATGAAGAATTATTGAAAATAAAATGGTGGAAAAACGAACCTTCATGGATTTTGGCAAAAGAGGTGTTTTCCGATTCATACTAGTAGTGCAAGTGGCATGGGACATATTGGGTTTTTGTGAAATCAAAATGGAACATTTTAATCGAATATTTGAAATCTGAAGTTTCTATTTCGCGGGCTGCAGCTATAACGGCTGGATGGGTTTTAACGTACTACGTGTCGGTAACAGCTCAAACAGCACTGAATATAACAAAATTTCGTAAAATCAAAATGACGGATATTATACTTCAACCGTGAACTTCCCATTTCATGAGCTACAGACCAAACATCTGGATGGATTTTGACGTTTGAGGTGTCCTTAGATTTGTCTTGATAGAACTAGAAATTCATCCTTTTCAGTTACTGCAGTCGAGGTTTTGTATTATTTCCTATCGAATATCAATAGTCTACGTTTTCAGAATCAACTCAACTGTTAAAAACGATGCTGAGTGTTGTAGTTTTTGTAGCTCGAAGTAAACTTCGGGGTCCGAAATCCAATAAGTTAAAAGCAGTATTTACCAGTCGACTGCAGTCTGAAGATGAGCTCTGCAGATGGGTAACGGAAGCTTTTCTCATCGTAAAATGTACATTGTAGTGGTTGGTTTTTATCTTTTATCGCATAGCATTTAACGCGGATGTTTCACAGAGACCTATTTTGGCTCCAAGATCATTCGCTCTATGTCTTACAGCAAAACAAATTTAACTTGCAGGTTTTTAAGTGAAAGTACTTAGTCTGAATGTTGGCATTTTATTTACTCTGACAGACCAAGCACAATCGTTGCTTAGAATGAGAGAGTATAATGCGAGGCAGCTCTCCAGGCTCTTTGTTGCTTTGACCTGGACAACATAAGATCTACTAATAACTTTCTTGACATTTTAGCTGCCGTGGTAATCTTTTAAAGCTAGCTGCAAAACATGAGGGGAAAAGCTATCAAAAGTTATCCTGAAAGGTAATACTCGTATAAGGTAAGGTTGTGTTCTGTAAGACAAAATTTCACCCAAATATAATTCTTACCCTTTTCACATTTTTTTCATGATGTACAATTGAATCATTCTTACAAGCCTTTAACTATACCTGTTTATATGATGTAAGTATGGGTTGGCCGAATCTTGGCACTGAATTTTTAATTAGTTAGCTCCCAACCAATCGGGCTGAAATTTTGTACACGCGTTTGGTTCACGTGACAATACAAACGGCGCCATTTTGAATCCAATATTGCAGATACTACAAAATGGCGATTCATTATTTTCATGGCAGCCCCTATGATATGGGTATAAAATGAAAGGCATTGATGAGAGCAGCAAAATAAGCAAAGTGACGTCCTACATGGTGACCACCCCAAGATGGTGCTTATAATTACCATAGTCGCCCCTATTCTATGGGTATCAAGTGAAATGGCATATGAGGGAAAAATAATAAGCAAAGTAACATCATTCTAGATCCAATATACCGGCCGCTACTAAATGGCGATTTATGATTTCCGTGGTGAGAGCTATGGTATTGGCTTCAACTGAAAGAGCTTAGTGAGGGAAATACAATAAATAAATAACGTCAATCCAAAGGACTACGCGCCATTCTTATGGAAAAGTGAGCTCGTTGAATTTGCTCCAAACTTCACACCAATTTGATTTATTGCTAACCAGAGGGTCTATAAGAGTTAGAAATTGGGTGTTTACACCTTACTTTGCGAGACCGTAATATCCGTCCCATCTAGCTAATCTTATGATTTGGATGATTTGATTACATTTGGCCCCATACTACCTCTAAAGGTCGGAGAAATGTTCCTTATGAAAGGGTATTTCTCGAAAAGGACTATATCACAGTGGTAATGTGATAACGTACCTTATCATTTCTTCAGAAGCATCTCGCTGACTTGTGCGCAGCCTATGCCCCAATGTTTGGAATAATGAACAACTCGCTATATTAGGACCACTAACCAAGATGAAATATGAGTTATATATCTCAGTTTTATTAGATTGGGCTACCTATCTGAGGTTATTCTATAATACAAATACAAGTTTTATGGAGTCCTATTAATGAAATATATGAAAATTTTAATGAAATACCAAACCATTCATGAATACTAGAGGGTAAAAGTAAATAAAATGAAAAAATATGCTTTTGAAAACAAGCTTTTCTTAAGCTGTTAATAGACTAAACTGAAATTTAGGTTTTATATATAAACATCGTGTTGACAGCAGGCTGGACAAAAGGATTTATCACGCTTTTATTGGAGAACTTGTGACGGGTGAGCTTTATTATTGTTTAAACAGATGGAATTTCTATCACACTATTTTTGTAATTTTGGTTCATTTTATCAACAGCTAACAGCTCGCGTTTAAAATGGTGTTTTCATTTTATTTATTTTTACCGTATTTATTGTATAAGCCTACAGACTAAATTTTCGAGCTGGTAAAGCAGGATAAATGCTATTCAAGTTATAGCAATAACGATAAAATATACCATTTTGCCATTTACCATGTAACATTTGCATTACACAAACTTCTAATTATTTAAAAAACACGTAGTTTGGTAACGTTAAATGAGCTCATTTTCAAATAAAAATGTTGGTTTAGACAGTTAAAATGTTTAAAATGATAATCAAAATAGTTTCTATGTAAAATTTGTTTAGCATTTATTAGATATAAAGCGAATGTCACACGGTCAGTGTTGACGGTGATCCGTGAGTATTTATTGATCTTGTAGCTATGGAGTATCACTCGACGTTGGTTATCGTGCCGTTATTTTCACTATGCTCAATCAAGTAAAAAATCAGACGACGAATTGATAAACGTATTCAAAGTAACTGTGCAAAATGTACCGGAAAGAATTAAATCTGGAAAGCATAGTACTGCAAATTCATTCTCACACGAGGCAAAAGTTGGATATATTATTTTGATGCCACAACCACAGAAAAAAAGCTGAGTTTGAAGATCAACTGATTCAAGTGAAGAAGTCGTGGTAGGTTGGAAAATGAGCTATATTAGGCTGCCTCTTGTATGTCAAGTCAGAACCTGACTTTTATACGAGCCCCTTCCCACTTCAGTTTTCCCAACTATTGAAATCTTAGTTTTTTTCTTACCAAACACAAATAATAAAAATGTAGCAGGCTGTTATAGGTTTAAAATACTAAGAATGAATATTTTGATAATATATAGTAGAAAATACCAACCTTATCACTCCCTAATCAAATTTGCAGCACAAAAATAACACATGTTGCAATTACAGCATATCAACCTATTTTCATTTCAATGGAAAATAAGTCTATAACGCATAGGTGGCTGTGAAAAATAAAAGCCACGACAATTGTTTTTATTAATCACAGCTGTCAGAACACGTTTAAAATAGTTTTGGGTAGTTAAGGTTTTCAAATTGGGTAGAGGAAAAGTTATTAGTGAGAAAATTCGGTTACTGATAATTAAATTTTTTAATTCTGGGAAATCAAACTGAGAAATTGTAACTTTGTTAGACTTATCGCGGTACAGTGTGAGAAATATTGTTAGAAGATATTACGTAACTGGTTCAGTTAATATTAAGCCACGATATGTGAAAAAAAGTAATATCACAATTGTCGACCGAAGAGCTTTAAGGAGAATAATCCTGAAAAACAGGCGTGCCAATTATTTACAATTAAGTGCTCTGTGGAGTGACGCTGTTGAAAGGAGAATTTCGAGGTCCACAACTCATAGAGAGGCCCGCAAACTGGGATTTAGCACTTGCAAGGTAAGTTTTCTTATAAAAAAAGTGAAGTAAAAACCCTAAAGTTGCACAACTTGTTTATAGGCCAAAGAAAAGCCACAAAAGAAAAATAGGCTTAGATGAGCTAAAGAACATAGACAATGGACACCTCAAAAATGGTGTGCAATACAATGGAGTGATAAGGCCCGATTCGAAGTTGGTGATAGTCGCAGTAGAGTTATTCGCAAAAAAAATTAAGCATTCCATGTTGACTGTCTGAAGAGAAAAGTGAAATTTCCAGCATCCATTATGGTGAGTTTCTAAAATGTTTTTGAGAAAATAAACTGTTTTAGAAGTAAATAGTTTCGTTATGTTTAGTTTATAAAGGCATATTTTGGTACAAATCTTGAAGTGGGCCAACTGAAGTGGGAAGGGGCTCGACCAGCCATTTAACATCCGGCACAGAGACAGCTTACACCCAGAGCAACATACACTTGCTAAAGCCAATAAAATTTCATAATATTTCACCTAAGGAACTGAGATCTCTAGCATACAATGAATTTAGTAATGCTGTGGAAAATCACGTTTTGTGTAATAACACCAATAAACCATTATTATTGCTATTATTATTACTATTAAATTTATTATTATTACTATTATTATTATTATTATCGCGTCTTTTCCGAAAATTAGGTTCAGATGCAAATATTTTGCTTCATAAACAGAAGATAACCAAATGGTACACAAAAAATTGTTACAACTATCTAATGTAATGAACAATTCAATATATATTTTTTATCGTCCACCGCTGTGCGAGCATCGCGATCAGTTAACTGTCGGTTCTTTCCAACCATGAACTTTTGATAGTGTCCAGTGCCATCGTAGAGATACAACATAATATCATTGAATTTTAAGAGTAACTGTATTTGATAGTTTCTGATCGTCAGAGTATCCTTGTAGGAAAGAACCAAATTCTTTGAGAATCTGGAATCCAAGTGCAACGACTGCAGCGTGAAAGTCGTTGTTTGATTCTAATGAGAATGAACAATGGAAGTGATGGTTTAATAATTCGTTCTTGGGTCTGGTGGCGTATATGCAATGTCATTTTGTAAAACAACATATTGTTTTTTCATACCAGAAGATCCTTGCCATGCCCTGCGTCTTTTCGCTTTTTCGAGGTTTGTTTCATTGAATGCCGTACGCGTAATCCTAGCAACTGCCGCGTGGGATTTCTCTTCTATCATGATAACAATCCCCCTAAAGCGGCTCCGAGTCACATTTAGACTAAATCCCAGTTTTAGTCGCTGTACTACCGAGGCCTTCATTTAAAAGTTAAAAACGACACGGGTCCTGTAACATCGTTACGTATATCAAACAGAAAAAGAAAACACATGGCCGGTCGTCGACAAAAAACCCTTTAAGCGAAACGTTGTAGTTTTTTCTGTGTTGATCCAAGAGATGACTATTGTAAGCTCAGATCAGATCGTAAGTTTTGTATTCTCAGCAACCGGTGAAGTGATTGTTGTAGAACTTTGAAATTCCAAACGAAAAGTTGCAATTAAGCTTTCTCCAAAGTTGATCTTTTTTGCAAAAGCGCAAAATATTCCATTTTCGACTCAGAAACGGTATGAAGAACTAAAAATATCAAAGTTGTCATGTCATGTTAAAGAAAAATTATCTTCAAACAACCATTAACAAAATCCCAAACGATTTCAGGGGGTACTCCCATTCTAAGCATTTGTTCTAAAATTCTCAATCGAGCTCGCGCTCGATGTATACAGTATTGTAATGTGTTTTTTTTCAGTATAACCCATAAAATCTGACAAAAAACAATTTTTAAAATTCCTATTTGAACAATTTTGCATGCATTTGGTCCAGATGAGGTCTTTTTTGGTTAAGATCATGCAAAAGAAACCGAAGCAGAACATATTATCAAGCGAAAATATTCGGATTGTTTGGGATTTTATGACACTTACTTTGTACATATTGATCATATTTGGATTTTTGAAGAATCTATATTTTGTCCGCTACTCCTTAGCCTAACAGCGGTAGTCGATGAAAAAGCTGGAACGTAACGTTATCTCTTTCTAGCGTAAACATTTTGTTTTATTCACATCGTGTTGCCTTGATATCAAAACAAAACAGCGTTTAAGGGAAAATTACCGTGAAGAAAAAAATACAGGGCTGGTATCATTAAAAGAAAATGCTTGTTTGGTATGATTATATCTACAAATGGAAATACAACGTTTGGATGATTGTGTTAAGAAAATGTTGAGGGTTTAACCATCTTACCAGGAATTTATTTTGACTGATGGGGTTGATTTCTGAAAAGTCTTTGATATTGATAAATATTGTAGGTGACGCTCGCCTCATTTGGTCACCAGTTTGCTCACAAAATAGCTCTATGTTTACAGTTTATGAGTGAAACCAGCAATGTTACTCAAAATGTGCACACATGTTGCAAGACTTGGTAATAATAGAAACACATATTTTCTGGCGCTTGTACCACAACCTGTTGCAGACGCTTGGCACATGATGCGTATGAGTCGCCCTGGTAACATCGACGCTTAGGTATCCCGAATTCGTCACGCATCCGGAAATGTCGAACGCCATCTGCCAGCTTCGATCAAGACTCGAGTTATGTCTGGATGACGCGGGAACGCTTCTATATTCGTCGATTCAAAAGTTCCAACAAAAATGTGTATCAAATCGGGACGTGCATCCATACAGCGTACTTATTATGTGTGGTATTAGAATAAAGTACCCTAAGCCGGACCCCGTCCCTAAAGCAGACACTGATCTCATTGGCTTTGCATTGTATAATGTTCCATTATTTCCAAATGTTAATAGGTATCTACTAAGCCGTATTAGTGGCCTTTATACCTTTTTGAATAAAAACAGGGAATGGAAGAAGGCAGGGAGCAAAAAAGAAATTTACTATGTGATTTTTGACGCTAAGAAATTTAAAACTAACTATATTTGGTAGTAGATTCGAGACACTTATAAAATCAGGTCGCGAATGGCTTGGTAATGCGATATGTACAAACAGGCGAGACTTTATCATATCTGTACCCCAGAGCCAGACTAGGTTAAGTCCATTTTGATCAAAAATTATTTTATCATGTTAAGCTTATGATAATATTGTGAATTTTTATTTTCTACATTCAGCGTCCATCTATCTGTAATGATAAGGAAGTTACGAATGTTTAACTCATGTCAAGTCGCATACTTACAATTATCTCAAAACTACTTATTTGGACTTAACCTAGTCTGGCTCTGAGGTACAGATATAGACTTTGTTTGTGGTGTAATTTAATGAGGTTAATTGACTTAGCGAGGTATCAAGCGTTATTTGTTAATAGTACTAGAAGTTGCTTTGAAGGCATGGAAAGTAAGAGTAAATCTACTTGATGTCATTTTTGTAATAAAAAATGATTAAATCCATAAACACTGAAAGTATATTATTACAAAGCTAACGCTGTATGCCTTTTAATATAAAACTTTCACTGTACCTATTATCAATATTATAATAACCATATGTCATTGTACTGAAGAAGATTGAAATGTTTTCTACAGTAGAGAAGATATAGGTGGTTTTTATTGGCCAGGCAAGCGTGATGGATTAACTATTGTTTAGTCATATGGTCATAGGTACCCTTTCGCTTGAATTTCTGCGAACAGTTTCCCATGGCATGGTTTTGATTAAAAGCAAACCGACGCAACGCGGACGGAACGGAATGACTGTCGATTCGGCAATTGTTTTTTACGATAATCTGTCATGTATCCAGCTTAAACAACACTATAAAATACTATCCGACATGTGGGCACGAACATTGGTTTTCCATTTGCGGGTCAGTTTCAAAGCAAACGCTGCCGCTGTAACCCTCGACGTTTTAACGATTTCAAGCGAAAAAACAAAGGGTGCGTGTTTCCTCCTGCCATAGCAATTTCCACTAAATGGCGGTATGTTCGGAAGCCTAAGCGGTACACTTTCAACGATTGAACTACGCAGGTAGCATGGGCCTGCGGTTATCTAAATTTAACGAGCTTTATTTGAATTTCCAAATTGGAATTCAAGGAAATATATGAAACAGGTTTTAAAGCTAGTTCTCTATTTATATGTGGTTTTAATTTTTTAATGCCCAGAGAAATATGAAGATAGGAGGGAGTGTTCTGAAAATCGGTACATGAGTAACGCGGATATCAGCAAAGCTATTGAATTAACTAACATGCTTGGTGCACACCACGTAGAGCGGAGTAGAGAGACAATGAAACTGGACGTGGAATAACTCAGTTTTTCAGACTGTTTACGCTCTAAAGTAATTAAAGTAGCAGGCATATGTAAAGCTAAAATCAGATATTCAAATTCCTGACCAGTCCAAATATCTGTATATGACCCCAAAAGAAGACCTGAGGTTTGTTTGGGTATACTCCCGCAGCTACTTATAAAATGAGATTTAGAGCCAATTTCACCAACAACAGTAATTCTCCACCTATAGGGTAACAGACCGTCAGATACAGCGAATGAGCTTCAAGTTCCAATCAACAAATTTTAGCAACCAATAGCTATGAAATGTTGAAAACAAAATACTGTCAAAGTATGAGATGACAACTTGTCATTGAAACATCACCAGCTTATTGAATATTAAGAAATTACATATAATTCAGTCAAAATTTTAAGAAATGTTTGATTTTTGAATTAAATTCATGTTTTAATTATTATTGTTGATCTTTTATTCATGTTTATATTATTTTCTTCAATTTATGTGATACTGCGTCTTTTTTTCCTATAAACCTCTTGCAGATAGCCATTAAGCACCTACTTGATGACAGGCTCTACCAAAAGATATTGCTCGTTTCCAAACATTCATTCATTTACTTGCCGTGCATCAGAACCATTATGGCACCTTAGATTGATATTTCCACAAAACCATTCAGGTTTTTTGATATCCATACATCCATAAAGTTGAATATTTTTCGTTGTTCAGGAACTGACATCCACACTATATTCACAGCGATTAAGAAAATTCCAAATATATGCCTTAAAGCTACTAGCATACCTAAAACCTGCAAAAAAAAAATACAAATTTGCCATATTTTTCTTTTTTCATGAGTACACATTCAAGGTTATATTTATATTAGACATTATTTGAATACAGCTGATTATTGCATTTCAAGGAGTGACACATGTGTGGGATCTGTCAACTCTTGATACCAGTCACAAAACATATACTCTGGAGGTTTAATGCCATGCTATTCAATGACAACACGGTGACTTGTGTGGTTGTGGATGCAACATGGTTGCCAGATTGTGCATTAATATCCCGTTTCACCCCCCAGTGGAGTACGCTCCGGCAACTGTTGAAATATACTCTACTATGCTTTATAAGACTAGTCATGGAATTTTTCCCAAAATCGTTACACAACACTTGAAAAAATGAAAATGAAAATTTAAAATTATTTCCATGACTCCCCAAAATAGCTGCGTCGATACCTCAGATTATACATCTTGACAGTACGGATGTTCGATACGATCCTATATTTAGAAGTATCGATAGTTTTGCTTCCCATAACCGATATTTTGGATCGATATTTTAATATACGACACTTGGGTGTATCGATACATTTCACGAGTATCGTCATCTTTCGATCCGGACTGTATCAGAAAGAGTGACTGGCATTTGGCTGCGACATTACCCTGCCAAATCAGACATATTTTTCATCATTTCCAAAGAAATTGTACAAAATCTTCAAATTTGTGAAGTTAGCGAGTTTCACTTCATACGTTGTTACCAGACATGCCCAAATCATCAGTTGCTGCCGTGATATTCATCCCGACCACTGCATCCCCACGGCTAGGCGACCTGTATGTTAAATTTGTGTTGATAGGGCAGCGGGTTATGCTATAAATCATATGTCACAGTGTTTGTGCACTGAGTGCAACGGTTAGATGATACCAAAAATATTTTCATAAATCGGAGATTTTTCCCATCGAACAATCTACCAAAGATGCTTATAATCATGATACGTAGTAAATTTTCAAGAAAAAAATTTAAAACCGGCAATTGTAAAAGATTCATTTCGCACCCTCCACCATGGGACGTGATCGTCGTTAGACTTGGCAACCCTGCGAGTGACAGATAGATATCCCCGCTAGTGCACCAGTCAAGAAGACAAACATTAAACATTACTAGTTTTTATCATTTTTGGACTTAAACGACATTATTTGTGAAACATTTTTCACATATTCTATTACGCATCACGGATATGTAGGGATTGACACGTCTTACACATATTATCTGTGTTTTAGAATGGAGAGGACAATGTTTTTATTGCTTTGAAGAAATTCATTAACCCATAAATTGATAAATGATTACTATTATGATGTAAAGGAAGATGAGGAATTCTTGCAAAATACAGACAAATCCACACTATTCAATAGGTATGTAATGATAACTTTCAGTATATCGAAGTTGATAAATTCGAGAGTGCCATGCATTAACAAACGTCCAAATCTGCTGACAAATTTAACAGCTAGAAAATCGACCTATTATTTGCCACATTCCCATTCTCTGTGGGGAATAACGGATTGTTAAAAACCTATAACATATATCAAAATACATGAAAGTTGTCCTGTTTTTTCTGTACAAAAGCATCATGTTGGAATCAAAAAGTGGTCTTGTTTATAATACAGTCGAATTTTCACGATTTTATTCAATATTTCAATAGAAATCACTAATATTCAGAGACCTTTGACAGCTTCTGTCAAATTGCATTTCGATAAGGTATTTTCCCATTGGTCCATAATATTAATGTTGGTGAAATCGGCCCATAGAACTACAAAAACAGTGGTAAAAGCGGAGTAGCTAGACAAAGTGTGAGATCAGCTGTAACGTGGTACAGCAGAACATAAGAACTGCTGAAGAGTAAGCCAACCATACCGCGACAAAGGCTGTACTGACCACGTGAAACTATGATATTACCGAGTATTTCGATTGCTCATGTACACTTGAGTACACGCTGCTGCACTTCCAGAGCTCCTCAAAAATTCCCGCTCTTATTTTTTAAACGATTCAAGTTGGTAGGCTGAAATTTGGGGTGACAATTGGTGGATGAGAAAGATATTTTAGCGTAAAAATTTCGGTGGTGGGGTGCCATTTTAAGACATTTTTTTTATAGAGTGGGAGGTCACCTGATATTATATTTTGTGTTGAAGCCTCTTACTTCATAACTCGAGAATATAAAATCTCTATCTTTCAAAATAGTGGACTGGTAAAGTTAAGCACTTTTCTACCATTGCCCGTCAGTAATTAAAGCGCTATGTTACATGATTCTTCTATTCTTTGGAAGGATTTATTTATTAAAGTATGGATCATTCGATCCGACGAATGTATCAAGATCTGTTGTTTTTAAAAAACTGAATGTCCCATATTCTATTGTACAGATAGACCCTACCAGGGTTAGAAAGCAATTATAAGTAGTTCCAAAATAAAGTATTATCCCAATATATTTGAAGGGATGTTCAATTGCCATTCTTACGTTACATTATAATTTTAACATCGAATTTCATCTTGATAGCATATTTAAATGATGAATAGGGAATGTCACTTTTTGGAAAGGAGTGTACATAGATTTCACGCTGTTTTGCGGCTCCAATTTTTGTTGTTGCTGCATTTGGTATTAGAACTACTATAACTGCGTAACATTGTTCATGCGTGTTTCTTTGGCCACATATGTAGAAAAGCTTCTGTCCCGAAACTTATAATGAGCATCGTGTTCTAACAATGTAAATGTCTGTATACCCCTGTTGTAAAATAATGCCTCTACACACAAATAGAGTAGGTCAATAAGATGGTGAGAAGACACAGGAAAATTATTTGCTGATTGGATTAATTAGTTTTGGTAATTTTTGCATGAAAGGCGCTCTGAAAACAGAAAAAGAAGCATTGACTATTTATTTAGGATATCTTAAATACGTATACCTCATGTTTATAGAAAACGTTTAAGGGTTTGTATTTTGAGATTATAACTCCCTCTAGCGATCGTAGTTCAGTGCCTTCACTTACAAATAGCTTTCGAATGCATTAAAAAATATCTAGTAAATCCATTACCTTTCTCAATTAAACTGTATTTGCAACTCTGAATCAGAGTAGCAAGACAGTATCATCAGATCTGTATACGGACATTACGCACTTTTGAAGCACCACCCAGCAATTGTTCTCTTGGTACGGATCCCTCCAGCCAAGCAGACAATAATAAATCTCTGTTTTCGGATTACGTATGAGGCGGTATGTGGAGAAAAAGTATTTCAAACGAATTTCCTCCCCTTTTCTTTGCACATATATCCTTTTTATTTGGCGAAAGAGATACGGGTACAATAAAAGTAACGGATGTGGATATGCACAGACGATGTGATAAAGTGTTACACAGCTGTACTTACCATACTCATAACATCCACTCCATTTCCAAATTATTTTTTGTTATGGGTGTCTTATTATCATCCGTTTATGAAACAAATGCTTAAACTCTGGCATAAAACTGATCTTTAGACAATAACCGCCGCTGTTAGTTGGTTTAGTAATAGCCAGGTTTTTCTTAGTTGGCCACCCTGTACAATTTCCGTTTATTTCGTTTTGCTACAAATGTATTTTTGACATGTGATGTAGGGGTTCTGTACGGTATTCGGTTACCCCGTCGATACCTCTAGGCGGAGACCGGCCTTGTTGGAGTCTCAGCCTGAGGTGTAGCACCATTGAAGAAGATAAGATTACCGCGAACCCGGCACAAACATAGGAATTACCAATTGAAGCTTTAGCTGATAATACAGCCATTATTGACCAACAAAAGGTTAAAACTGAGAGCAACAAAAACACATTCATGCTAAATTTATTACTCCACGTAAAAAAGTGGCGCAGGTGTGTGTCGAAAAACTGTTGTAATTTTCAGATAAAATTCTTCTAAATTAGCATCTTATTTCCAAAGCCAATATAATATATCACTCTTCCTTCATTAAAAAAGTCAATTGAAAATATGGAACAAATATCTTTTATGATAAATATTAAGAATCCTACCCTCGCGTACGGTGCACAATTACAGTCCATAATTAGTTTTCTTGAAAGAATAGCTACTGTTTATATATAGAAAAAAAATCGATTTTTGTATCCTCAGAAAAAAATGGTAGGTCGTTCGAAGTATTTGATTTTGGTTGTGGAATAGCAACTACTTTGCAGTATATTAAGGAGTCGTTAACGGAACACATATCTTTATCCACAACTGGGCAGAAAACAGTACTTCATGAATAGGTTTCCTACTGACTGACCTCTTTATATATCCCGAACGGGTATTATGTAAAAAACCTATAAAACGTCAAAAGAAAACCTATAACATGGCATCTTGCAGACTAGGTAGTTTTTATGGTGCAAACAGTCATTCCAGATTTGCTCACTAGGATCGTTGTGAGCGTCCATCTATGGAGGAATGACTCTACCAGACTACACGTATTGTTGGTTTCATACGTTTTGTGAAGCCGAGTGGTCTCTAGTTTTCATCTCTGAGAAGAAAGTTGGCTGAATAGCAAGATCGCATCTAGATGATTATGTGTATTGGTCTGCAAGTGTATAAAATCAGTGATATTTGCTGTTTGAATAAATCATTACTGAATATGCTGTCAATGAAGTATATCTATTAGCTGTGCCCGACGGGTGATTTGTGTTGTTCTTTCTGCAGAGAGGTTATGTTCAAAGTTATAAATTATGAAAAACTTTTAGGAGAATTACGGGAAATCACCACCGCGCCCGCGTTATGTTTAATTACTGTTAGCATGTATACGGTAATTCGACAGTGTACAGTGGATATAATTATTTTTTATCTCTCTTATTTTTGAAATTCAGCAAATTTCCATATGTAATTTCCAGAATGGACAAGAAAAAGTGGATGCGCAACTAATTTCTAGCTTCCATTTCCTAGAGCCACCTGATGTTTGAAGTATACATATTACTGTACCCAACCCCTGACATATACTAAGTGACATATAAATCCGAACACCCAGTTTAAATGGTTTTACTTTAATAAAAGTTGGTGAATGTATTTATCTTACTGTAAATAATAATTGAAAAAATTTTCAGCCTTATCAGTTGGACATTCCGGTTTTTATACTGCTTTTTTTAATTCACTAATGCTCTAAAAATGAATATTTCAGCCGCAGTGAAGAATCAACGTTGGCGGATTTTGGTTCTTGACATCCTTTACGATCGGTTACGATGCCTAGACTACGGAGACCTGTACGATTTCGTCAACTTAGTGAGTTTGATAGGGGCCGTATAGTGGGACTTCGGGAAGCTGGACTTTCTTTTCGGGCAATTGCAGTTAGAGTGCAAAGAAGTGTAGACACTGTGGTTAGGTGTTGTCAGGCATGGCTTCGAGAAGGCCGTACGCAAAGAGCAAGGGGCACTGGACGCCGCCGTAGAACAACAGACCGTGAAGATCGCCGCCTAAGATTATTGGCCTTAAGGGACCGTTTCTCCACTACCAGGTCCATTGCAAATGAATGGTTTGCAGAACACGGAAGACATATTGGCATGCGAAGTGTTTACCGACGAATGAGAAGTTTTGGCTTGTTTGCATACCGGCCACACTGGGTCCTCCCTTTAACTCGAGAACACCGACGTAATCGCCTTGAGTGGTGCAGACAACGGTCACTCTGGGATCAGGAATGGAACAATAGTGTCTTTAGTGACTAGTCTCGATTTTGTTTAGGCATGCACGATGGTCGTGCCAGGGTTAGAAGGCGACGTGGTGAAAGGAGGAATCCACAGTTTTTATCAGAGGTAACATGAACGCACATCTTGACACCCTGGCAGATCCAACTTTCCAACAAGATAATGCCCGACCACATGTTGCAAGAGTCACAATAGACTTCTTTCAACATAATGATGTCACATTGTTACCATGGCCACCAAGATCTCCCGACTTATCCCCAATTGAGCACGTGTGGGATATGATGGGTAGGAGATTGCTCAATTTGCAAAGTCCTCCTCAGACTCTAGAAGCACTTCGAGAGGAGTTGGTGGTTGCCTGGAATGAGATACCACAGGAGGACATTGACCACCTGATCAGAAGCATGCCTAGGCGCGTTGGAGAATGCGTAGCATATCAGGGTGCATCCACACATTATTAAAGGTCAAAGGGCTTTAAAGCAGTGCAATCATTTAGAAATTTTTATCATTTACTTATTATGCTTCATTAAGTACTTATACAAAATTTTATTAAAGTAAAACCATTTAAACTGGGTGTTCGGATTTATATGTCACTTAGTACGAGTATATATGAACCATTCATTTTGTTCAATTCTTGACTGTACGTCGATCTCAAATGTTTAATCTTACTTTTGACTTCCTGCACAACAAAGCCATTGGTGTCCATTTCTTGATCTATTCCCATAATTACGGGATCTCGTTTATGTTTATTTTTGTAGTTGTAGTCTGTCGACTGGAAATTCCACAAACAAGAATGCAATTTATATTGCTACGGATTTGACTGTGTGATCACAGTCCCATTTCTTCTTAGCCATATTTAGCTTCAAATTGACACAGCCACAATATAAAACTGGACAGAGCTGATTTACATGGCGAGTAATAACACAGCGAGTGCTTGTTCAAAGGTGTCGAGCGATATACCGAGTAGGTAGGGGGAATGGCACTCGGTCTAGTAAGCAGAAAAGGGTCCGAGTGACCCTTTAGCTCTCCTACTGGGTCGGTGGGGCGCTCGGTTATATGTCTATACTAACCGAGCACTAGTCTGAGAGCACTGTCTTACCACTGTACTCGTTACATGTAATCAAGCACTAGTGTGTTACGAGCCGCTGCCGCTTTGCGCTTTGGGCTAATTTCACGCCCCAGGCCATATCCACCCGCTTAACGCCCTAGATATATAAATGACTGTGTTATCAGCTAGCTCTTGATAACACATATTTGATAATAGTATAGTGACGAAGCCAAACCTGATATTTCAGTGAGCTACAAAGATTAACAATGCTAAAAAGGTGCTTGTGGATTTATGATTTTAATTTAGTGAAACATTGTAGAATTTGTTACTGTTATCCTCTTCTAAAGCAATTTTCAAGAATGTAAAAGGTAACAAAAATCGTGTACAAACGGCGATATATCAACACACACACACACACCCTCCTACCCTGTGCGGTCCCTCCACCACCCCTGTTCCAGGCAACCTCAAACCCTTGAGGAGTGGGCGGAAGAGCAATATGCTCCAACCCTCCTCTCCCGCCCGAAGGCCTGGCGTGGCGCTGCGTGGTTCAGGCCGCTGCGCATTCCCCGAGTGTATGCTGCCGAACGAGCTACCCCCCTCCCCGATTTTGCCCCTTTTTCCCGAAGCGCGGAAGCACGTGGTGGACGTTTCTTCCAACTGTCGGTTCTCGACTTTATGGACGGCCTCTTTTCTTGGGGGTCCTGCGCCGGGGGCTTTGATCTTAGCCCCGCATTAAGGTTGGTGAGCCTTCACTCTTTCCTCGTCGACTGGAGTCAGTCCGTCGTCGTCCGTCAGTCATTTGATGTTAGTCATTCGTCTCCTGAGGTTAGCCCCGAGTTTGTGCTTGTCTCTGGCCACCTCAATCGATAGGCTTCTTTTTGTCCACCCGTTGTACACGGGCTGTTCTTTCCCCTCTTGAATGTACAACTATTGTCGGTCTTCTCCCCTTTTCTTTGGCCTCATCAGCTGCTAGGGCCAAATTTCTTCTTGTTGCAGCTGGCTTTTCGGTCTTTTGTGACGCCTTATTGTTCTTGGGTCGTAATCCAAGGCGTCTTTAATCAGCACGTTACGATGTCTTTCGTTCTTTTCAAAGAACTTTCGGGCCCTCTCTTTCATCTGGATTACGACCGGTACCTGCCGTAGTTCGTCATACTGCACTCTGTTAGGTACATACCACGGTGCGTCCACCGCTTCACGGAGTGCTATCTTTTGTTGAGCTTGGAGCCTCTTCTTCATCGTTTTGGGAACGTAGCCCCAAGCTACTGCTGCGTAAGTCATGATTTGTAGCAGCACCATCTGAATATTGATGGTCTTATTCTTTAGTGACATTTTACTTCTTCTGCCCGTTAAGGGTCTTAGTCTGGAGCGTGCCATCTTCACTTTCTGCACCTGGCCTTCGACATGGTTCTTCCAAGTGAGTTTTTGGTATATGCGATATATCAAAGGAACTTGCAAATATCCTTATGGAAAACCGGTCCCAGCCATGATCTACCATTTTTGGCCACTAAGTGCCTTGGGTAGAATTCTGACCTACTACAGAAAATATCCACCCACGAGGCTACGAGTATTTGGACGAAATCCACTTATAGTAAAGGCAGCATCCAGGAGACCCACGGAAATTTCCACTAGAAACTGTATGGCAACTTAGAAATAAATTTTGGTTCATTTTTGATATTACCACAACGTATGCAGCAGATTTATTTTGGTGCAATTTATCTTACAAATCCTCACAGGTTATTATAGTCGTTCCCAGGCTGCCGCTGGTAATGTGTATACGAGATTGGTGATTTAGGCCACATCTTTCAAGAAAAGCGGCAAAGGAATCCATTCAAGTAAATCTTTTTCTCACATACAGCTCCATATATAATCCTGGAACCAGCGATTTATTATTGTCTGTTTAGCGGGAAAGATCTATCCCTTAAAAACAATCTGGGGTAGCTAGCGAACGCTCAGAATCCCGCCGATGAAACTCCAATTTTTTATTTGGAAAAATCGCCCTAACAAGACACGAGGTAATTTACTAGGTTTTTCTATTTTCCCTCAGCCACAATAAAAGGGAACGAGTTTTCATTTTATTCGGGATATTACGGAGCGAAACGTTCTATTTAACTTTGACTATAACAAATCACAAACGGGGGTAGAACTGCGCGCAAATAAATGTACACTACAGTGTCATTTCGTTGTATAAAAGGCGGTCGTTACTGTTTACGTAGTGTAGCGAGGAAACCATCGAAATGGCTCTTTCTTATTTCTTGAAAGTGGTTATGGGATACGCCAGTTTAAAATATCCGGGTTTCGGAGCCGACAGATGACAGGGCACTAGAGTCAACATATAGGCCGCAAAGGTATAAGCAGTGACAAAGAAAATGGAATACCCAGTAAAAAATGACTATGAACTTCCCAAGCAACGCCCAACTAGCAAAGTAGTGCTATAAGATTTTGGTAAAAGAACTGTTCAGCCGTAAAAGCTTTCTATTATTGTTGCCTGAACACCAAAATCCTGGCTTAATGTTGTGTGGAATGCAAATTTGCTCTCTGCAGCATATTTGCTCTGAAATGAGGTGTTTAAAAGATTCTCATAGCATAGTTGTACAACACCTTATAGGACAAATTTCGAACGGTTCCATAAACGTTTATACAACTCTTATATACGGCATATTAGCGAGTTAGTCAAAATAGTTGTGTTGTGGCATCCATGTTAGAGTTTATACAACAAACCCAAGCCTTGTTGTGTTTACTACTTTAGCCAACAAATTCCTCCCAACGGAAACACTTATACAACTGTCGTTTATTAACTGTTAGAGGTTGTACATCTGCAACAATATTACAACTTTTATAGTACAAAATTGCTGTGCTCGGCAGACATTTGTTGCTAAATATGCTGGTATACAACTTCACCATAACCTAACTTTTTGCTGTCACCTTTTTAGTTAAAATACCATAGCCAATATTCTAAGACATGCATATTGGTTTAAAAGGTTTTATCAACTGTTCAAACAGGAGAGATCTGGTAGAAATTCGGGGTAAATCATTCGACTCTGTCCATATTACATTGTAGAGATTTGTCATATTGTTGTATAACACTTCCAAACAACAAACTATTCTAATAAACCAAAGACAACATGGACGATGTCATGATTATACATATCCGCAATATTGGGCAAAATTATATTCCTCTATTGAAAATTAATTAACTATTTTTCTGTTCGACATTACAGATATACAGTGATAACCATTAGTGTGATTGTGTCTAAATATAGGATTTGTGGAAAATTTAACGCAGATAAGTTCAGTTTTTCATCTTAAAAATCTAAACATACTTTTGATCATTATTAAAATATGAATCAAATACGAGGCCCGTACAAATTTCGTAACAACTTTGCACGATAATCACAATAAAATTTGATGCGCAAGTAATTCAATAGCCCTATATCACCGTGTAGAAATATACCTGTGTATGAAATTCACATTGGCCGATATGTAAGTAAACAAGATGTCTGTAATGTGCTAGTTATCGCCTATACAATACATAAGAAACAGTTTGGTTGAAATACAGTAGAATTATGTAACAGAATAGTTGTATAGTTGACAAAAACTGAATCACCGACGCAAATGTTCTATAGCGGCTGCAAGAGGTTTACGCTTTTGTTGTATAACTGTTACCTGCAGCCCTTATACAACCTCTTAAATGACTGAAGTGTCCTATTAGGTGTGCCCATTTCGCTTGTATAGCTGTTCTAAGAGCGTTTTGCCAATGTTCTTACAGCATACAGTGCTGTGTAAGGAAGACTGTATAATCGTTCTTGCAACTCAAATAGGAGTTATAATTGTTAGTTGGGCGCTGTCGGTCCTAAAGGATTGTGTTCGGCACAAGTTAATCCCTCTGAGAAAAAAAGTTAGCCAGAAACACTTATAGTAAAAATTAAATATATCAAGTCAGCCAGACAAGCTCATAGAATTAAAATCTGCGTATTTAGCATACTTTTGTGTACAATTTTGGGACTGTTTGGGATTTGCCGTCCATTTGGAGAAAACCATCGAAAAGTTTTTGAGGCAGGTACGCTTTCTAACAAAGTTATCTCTTGCCTATATTCATTCCTCTCCTCCCTGAGAAATAACCATGTGGGTGTGCTATGACTGATCCTCCGTAGATGACGATATTTGCCCTTGACTACTTCCACAGCCCTCATCAGTTGGGATGCGACTGCCGATTGCGACACACGTCTATCGTCTGGTACGGGAATTATGTAAAAAATCTATAAAACGTAAAAAAACCTATAGATTGTCAAGGAATAATAATAATACGTATTGGTCTGCATGTATACAGGGTGTTTCAGTTTATTGTTGCATAACTTTAAGATTCGATAGAACTTTTAAAATGAATGCATAAAGTCTATATAAACATGGGTCGAAAAATGCGTGGCTTAAATATATTTTCTAAAATAGTTTTTTTTTAATATTTCAAACAATATTTGATGTATAATAGTGAAAATTGGTATACAAGTGTTTTTTGGTACGACAAAACGAACCACGTTCGATCATTCGTAGATGTGAATTGTGTATTGAGCAACTACCACTTTAGATTTTGTATGTTTGTCATATCTATCCAATAGCATTTTAGTTGTAAATAAGTAATTTAATTTGTTAAAAATAATATTGGAAAATTAAACAAATTAACATTGTTTTTTTTGTGTTTATTTTGTTTATTTGGAGTTAGGAATTATTGCTGTGTTTAAGAACACAATCTAAACGATCATCTTAATTACTTGTAATGCCCAAATCGGAAATGCAAAAAATATTATCTTCCCATAAATAATTAAAAATGCATCGAACCTTAAAAATCGAAATATCTCATAAACGGCTAACTATAACGAAAATTCACAAGAGAGCTTTTTTATGTTGAAAAGTGCGAAGAATAATTTTTTTTATTCAAAATGTAAAAAATTGCACTAAGAAAAAATTTTCGGTCATTTTAATACACTACAGGTACAGTAGAGAGCGCCCTCTAGCGGCTACAGTAAAACTATGCCCACGGTTTGTTTTGTCGCACCAAAAAACTTTTGTATACCAATGTTCACTGTTATACATCAAATATTGTTCGAAATATTTAAAAAAAAACTATTTTAGAAAGTAAATTTAAACACCCCGTATTTTGGAAGCCACGCATTTTTCGACCCATGTTTATATAGACTTTATGCATTAATTTTAAAAGTTCTATCCAATCTTAAAGTTATGCAACGATAAACTGAAACACCCTGTATATGTGGCTTTATCCAACGGCCAGTATAATTCGGAGATATGGGATCCTTAATCACTGGAGGTTTCCATCCCCAAAAATTCTGACTAGTTGTTCAGAAGATGCTACCTAATGCTGCTTATAAGTGCCTCCCATGACTAGACACTGAGATTTGGTGGCTACTAGAGGTAGTGGAGAATTTTGTTATATTGCAATCAAATGTCTAGACCTCTAACAACACCCTTCACAATCCACTAATAGGTGAGAAAACAGGTTTACATCCAAAAAATATTTTTAAAAATTGATGTTATACGAGCCTCTTCCCACTTCAGTTGGCCCACTTCAAGATTTGTAAAAAAATATGCCTTTAAAAACTAAACATGACGAAACTATTTACTTCTAAAACAATTTATTTTCTCAAAAATATTTTAGATACTCTAGTCGTGAAAAATACATATTTGAAATCACTTTAGACCTATAACTAATAGAACATCTGTACAAATAAACAATGTGCGAATAAATGCGCGAAGTTAACAAAGCAACAATTGAAAGATTACCATTGGGTAACATCACCTTTATTTTTTATTACGGCTGAAATTCTTTGAGGCATAGTGTTAACCAAGTTTTGGCAAACATTTGGTGTAAAACAATCCCATATTTCTTGAAGTTTTTGTCTCAGTTCCGTGATTGTATGAGCAGGATGTTGTCGTAGAACCTTTTTCATCTCGTGCCACAAAGTTTCAATAGGTGACAGATCTGGACTGCTAGAAACCCATTTCAAAAGTGATCCTTTTTTGAGGTATGGCACGCTGCATCATCTTGCTGAAACACAAAATCTTGGCCGGATGTCAAACATTCTTCCATCACTGGTAAAAACGATTCTTCTAAAATTGCCAAATATTTGTTTGTATCCACATTTCCATCAATAAAATGAAGTTTTCCTACTCCTTTTGATGACATACTGCCCCAGACCATAATGGATGCTGGATATTTCACTTTTCTCCTCAGACAGTCAACATGGAATGCATCTTTTTTTTTGCGAATAACTCTACTGCGACTGTCACCAACAGAAACTTCGAATCGGGCCTCATCACTCCATTGTATTGCAGACCATTATTGAGGTGTTCATTGTCTATGTTCTTTAGCCCATCTAAGCCGATTTTTCTTTTACAGTGGAGTTAATAGTGGCTTTTCTTTGGCCTATAAACAAGTTGTGCAACTTTAGAGTTTTTACTTCACTTTTTTTTATAAGAAAACTTACTTTGCAAGTGCTAAATCCCAGTTTGTGGGCCTCTCTATGAGTTGTGGACCTCTAAATTCTCCTTCTAACAGCGTCACTCCACAGAGCACTAAATTGTAAATATTTGGCACGCCTGTTTTTCACGATTATTCTTCTTAATGCTCTTCGGTCGGCATTTGTGATATTACTTTTTTCACATATTGTGGCTTAATATTAACTGAACCAGTTACGTTATATCTTCCCACAATATTTCTCACACCGTACCGCGATAAGTCTAACAAAGTTGCAATTTCTGAGTTTGATTTCCCAGAATTAAAAAATTTAATTATCGGTAACCGAATTTTCTCACTAATAACGTTTCCTCTACCCATTTTGAAAACCTTAACTACCCAAAACTATTTTAAACGTATTCTGACAGCTGTGATTAATAAAAACAATTGTCATGGCTTTTGTTTTTGTTATAGACTTATTTTGCATTGAAATGAAAATAGGTTGATATGCTGTAATTGCAACGTGTTATTTTTATGCTGCAAATTTGATTAGGGAGTGATAAAGTTGGTGTTTTCTACTATATATTATCAAAATCATTGTTAATATTTTAAACCTATAACACCCTGCTACATTTTTATTATTTGTGTTTGATAAGAAAAAAAACTAAGGTTTCAATAGTTGGTCCAACTGAAGTGGGAAGGGGCTCGTATAGACACTCTTAAATTCTTTACCTAAATCAAGTGTATTCTGTGGAATATTCACAAAATGTTGATGAACTATAAAATAATCTAGAATAGCATACATAAATTACGTTTTCTAGTGGAGTTGGGCCGGCACGGGTATTACGTATCTTGAAAAGTGACATTTTGACGTTTTATAGGTTTTTTACACTATAGCCGTGCTGGTTAGCTTGGGGACCATGCAATTAGTATCGTTCCTCGAATTTTCTTCGAAATCAGCATGGATTTGTTCCAGTACCAGAACACACCTTCTCCTTAAGCTACTTTCCAGTCATACACTTTACAGACCAATTTCCCTCCAAATGGAAAAAGTTGTAATAAAGTTATAATACCCACAAATCAAGCCTCTGAGAGAAAATTGTGCTGGTGTATAGCAGTGGAAACATTTTGTTACACCGTTGCAGCATATATAATCCTACTTTAGGTAAATTCGCTAGCAAATAACACTCAGTACAAGTAGTTGCACAAGTATAAGTGTTTTCGGTGGTGGGCAAGCGATAATGCCGAGAAGCCCTAGTGAGACCGGATTATACGTTATTTTCACGTAATGAATGCACGTGCTATTTTGGAATGGATTTAGCAAGATTTTCACATGATATACGTAGATCCAAACACAGGGTAAAGTATTCCAAGATATTTGTAGTGAACCATAATGCCTTGGTCGAGAAGTGTGATAGTATTAGTTGAGCGCCAAACGATATAAGTATTAACACCATATTCCATTTTAACATTTTGCATAGTATACAATACTTCGGAGGAGTCTATTTTTTACTAAGCTTTAAAGTGATCAGGAGATTTATAAACTAGCGAAAAGTTAAATTTGTATACACATACAGCTGTAGTTTTACAGCTACGTTGGCCGTTTACCGCATCTAATTAGTTCTTCAAGCTTCTCTATTAGGCCGTAGTTAATTTTATAATTGTCTCTTTCTCATTGCATCAGCTGTATGTTCATCCCAACTTCCTTTCGGTGTAAATCGTAACTTAGAGTTCCATATTTTTTGGGGTAGTCTGTACTCGTATGACCATACCACATCAATTGTTTTCTGTCTATACTTTTCTTGTACATTCAAGTTTTGTTTTCTATCTGCATCTCTTACTCGATATAAAATGGTCGATGGAGATTCGACTTCGTGATATTTTGTCTAAGGTTCGAACTTCAGATAGATATGTGGCTGTGCTTTGTATAAAACTGGACCATATTCGCTTTATTGTTTCTTTTGTTATTGTGTCATTCCAGAGTACTGGGTCCATTCATTTGATGGCAACTTTTTCTTTCCAAATTTTCTCACATATGTCTTGATCATCCATGCTATGGCTAGTGATTTTTGCACCATTTTTCAAATTGTACGGCGAGTTTTCTGAACATATAGTTCACATCATCTTCGTCCTCTGCTACGATTACTTGGTCGTCAGCGAACAACAGGCTAAACAATATATCTTCTTCCCTTTGAACTCCCAATGTCCTACATTTTCGTTTCGAGTTTTTAATGGATTCGTCAATACTATATATATTCCAAAAAAATACTACAACCTTGTCGTAGGCCCTTATTAACCGAGAATTTCTCTAAAATACTGCTTCCAACCTTTATCACACTTCTAGAATCTTTATACAGCATTTTCAGTGCATATACAGCGTGTCCCGGAAATAACACGCCAGAGTGACATGGGAGGTAGACTGGCTGCAGATGAATCAGATAAAATCCACATGACCTTGGTAACAGTCTTCTAGTTTCCGAGATATTTCCACTTTTTTTTAAGTTTGTGCCCTGCACACTATGGTAGTGCAGGGGGTATCTTGATGGATGATTCCATAGAAAATGGATTACCAGATGTTATTTTTATTTTCAGTTAGTTAATTTAAGATGATTTGAATGTTGTAAAAATCAAAGAAAATAAAAAAATACAACCAAATGTTCCGTACAATATTTTGATGCCTGCATACAACAATGAATGAAAAAGGATAATAGATAGCTGTTTTAGACATTTGCTAAAATAAAAAGCTATTACAGCAGCTACAAAGTTGTAATTTGTAGTATTCTGAAAGTATAACGACTTCAATGACAAAAGTTGTAACAATTCAGTTTTTAGTAAAAATAACCTACAAATGTTATACCATTTTTAAAAGAGCATTGAAAAGCTGGATTTTTGGGGACACCCCGTATGTATATAGTCGGTATTTCTTGTTGTTCCAGTGCTTTCTATAGCTTTCCTTCCGGAACACTGTAGTAAGCCTTTGGCAAGTCTATAAATATGACAAGTTATTCTCTCCCATTTGCGGCACTTTCCTCTGCAAATTGTTTTATGTCTTGTCCACACAAGATCCAGCAAGTCTAAAACCACTTTGTTATTCTGATTCTCCCGAATGTTCTACATTATCCGTCCTTACAGTCTACCCGCAGAAGAAATGACAGTCTTTCTTGTTACCTTTCTTAAAAACCTATGAAATGTAAGCTAACTTCCATTCCTGCAGAATTCCGTCTACTTTCAGTCATTCAAAATGTCTGCTAACGCATCTAGAACTACCATAGGAAAATTCTTTATTAGCTCTATGAAAATACATCAAGGACCCGGTGCTCTGTTATTTTTATTTTCATAACCTGCAATAAAACTTCTTTTTTTGTGAGACCACCCACTATCACTTCGAAGTGTTCTGTCTAAAATCCTGTATCTTTAAACTCTCTTCTATTTTCTGTTAGGAGGTTTTGATAATATACCTATCTTCGATTTTCTGTTCCTATTGGATCTACTATACTGGCATGTCTCAAATTATTTTCAAGGCCTTTGAGGATCTTCCATACCTAAAATTTGTATTTCTTTAAAATTACCTGTTTTCTCAAAAAATTTGTTTGAATAGCATCTAAAAAGGCCAGATAGCCAAAAAAGAAAACATCGAAATTATGAGAATCTGAAACTTTTTGTCTGTTCATAACTGCAGTCATCGATCATTCTACGATTCATTCGTATTGATAGGAGATACAATCTGAGGGATAAAATTTCACGCATCACAAAGGTGCCTACATGACTTGATTATAATGTAACATCGAATTGTCTATCAAAGGTAAACTTTCCTAGTCGCTGGTGAAAACCCGTGAGCTGTAGCCCCGAGGAGAGTCTAATCGAGTGGAGGCCTTTGGACAAGCTGGCAGCGCGTAGCTGAGTGAGTTTACGACCTCATAGTACAATAGACTTCGAGGCGGCGTAATTGGTTCACCCGTTTGCAAGATTAGCCACAGATAGATTGGGATACTACGAATGCGTTTCACGGATATTCATAATACAAACATAGGAATCAGAAACGATTGTGTTCACTTCACCACTTCCTTTGCCCACGTCCATAAAATAAATTACTGAGAGTTTTGGCAATCAGAAGTATGGCATAAGTAAACATTAACGGACACCTTATTCCTCAATTTGCTATTACGTCTTCACATTCTGTTTAAATCACAGATCCATCGTAGTCAATCCTATAAGGATGTATCACTGGATATATTCCCTCCATGTCATCATATATTATTGCTACATGTATTACTGAATGTCTATACTACTTTCATGTGGTTGGTTATGAAATATCGGAATCCAACTCTCCCACATAATACTCTCACGATAGTGAAAATTAACTCATAAGGTCTCTCTGTAACAATTTTTTTTGAACGAGTCAATCTTGCGAACTGAAATTCAAGGTGATGAAATTGCAGTACAAACACTACATTATTTTTTTCAGTTTCCCGTGGTTTCTGGCAGAAATATTATTTCTACCAACTATTCTTGAAACACATGGTGTCTGAAGTCGCCATATCGTAGTATATTTGAGAACTGTTTTAAGATGACCAAGTCCCAGGAATTTATAACTTTGACTACATTTTATCGTAATTTTAATTGAACATTTCAGGATAGGTGATGCACCGATCTTGTAACGTTTTTAAAATAGAATGAGGGATTATCTGGTACCTTATTTTATGGTTCCTTATGAATACTTCATAAACTATAATATAATCCCTACTTCCCTACTTGTATGGGAATGAGAAAGTGTGGATGTTTGTTACTCAATGACGCCAAAATGGCTGAGCGCATGAGGATGAAATTTGGCAGAGATATAATTTAGAATAATACATAGGCCACTTTTTTATCTCGGGAAATAACTTTTAAATATCTATTTAATTTGATATGAAGTATCTGATGGAAGAAGGCTCAGTCGCTTGTCCGACCGAAATGACTGAAAGTATGTGAATGGGACATTTGCATACTGCATTTCTTACTGCATTTCGACTTTCGTTTTCTTAGCATTTATCCTTTTTTAAATAAAGATTAATTAAATGGATGATGCGAAAGACACTTACTTTAATTCCAGGATAGAGTGTCAGTTCCCCTGGAGATGTTATCGACAAATTACTTTTATTATCGTAAAACTTTTCTTAGAACCAAATCATCAAAACGCTATGACATGTCATGGCAATGATCTTCTTTTGGCAGGTTCTATAATATATGATAGGTACATGGGAAAAATATGGATGTCACAAAAAGTAATCCTAGAGAAAAGTGAATTTAAAAGCTTGAAGACCAAAGTTTGAAGACTCCTAGACTTGTTGTACCGCCTGAGCCAAGGGTCTGACGGAGTACCATAGATCCTTATTATAAGTTATTGGAAACAAGTTAAATTATAAATAAGAAAATATTTTCACCAACAGTGAAACCAGACCAGACGTTTTTTTATGGAAAATCCTTTTTATTCTTGTTCTTTGACATTCTCCTTATGATTTTAATCACCTTTTACGTGTTAGCGTCCATGGCTGCATCCAACTTTTTTTGAGATATTGAGGCTAGAAATGAGCCTTTCTTTTTTTTTTTCGTTAAAATATAGCTAGCGTTCATGCACTAATTCTATTACCTTGAATTTCAGCTAGTTTAGTGCGTTGGAGGATTTTTGAAAAGCCACTGTATATATTGGACAATGAGATAATACAAGCCATACACAAACCATCCAGTTCTATTTATCTGTAGGGTAATATCTAAAAAACGTGACAATAACAATCAGCACAAATCCGAAGACGAGTAACATAAAAACGCCACAGCAGCAGTAACACGAGAAATCCCTGTGGGGCAAAGGATAATGCACTACTCCCCCATTTCTAATCTTCGTCGAGATAAATTCGCTTTCAGCCGTTAATTGTATCATGGAGAGATAAAGTAAATCCGGTAGGAACCAGCTACGAAGAGGCGGCCATAAGCAGATTAACATGTTTGCGAGCGTGCCTCCGCTCCACGAATCAATTTAATTTTTCCGTCTTAGAAGCTTTGCGTGGGTTTATCAACAATCACACAATTTAGACATGTAAATTGTAGATACTCTTACACTGAGAACGAGTTGTAGGACCTTCCACTTTATTCAAAGCTATTGTCAACGCGATAGTTGGAGATATAACTTTTTGCACAACTTAACTCGGATACCAAAATGAAAGGAAGTAGCATATCGCATCATGTTATGTGTTTTGCTACTCTTTTCCGTTTCGGTACCAGACAATACACAGGAGACGGTTTAACCGATGCTTAGCAGCAGCTAAACTTGGCTATATGTTGATCATGTCACACGGTTGAATACAAGAGGAATAGATAATACCAAATGAAACCACAGGTGTAGACGTAAAGTTTACAAATATGCCATCCACATGGCGGTGGTTTTTTGAAGTAATCATCAGTTATTCGTATTTGTACACAAAAGTGCTTACACACGTCGAGAAATGTCTCAGCATTTGACCAATAAAAGACAAAACAAAAAAATAAC
Organism: Acanthoscelides obtectus; assembly: GCA_963669975.1. NCBI lineage: Eukaryota > Metazoa > Arthropoda > Insecta > Coleoptera > Chrysomelidae > Acanthoscelides > Acanthoscelides obtectus. Next base: position 35,394,227 of record CAVLJG010000010.1, read on the forward strand.
ACCCTCACTTGAAAATGAATGTCCCCAAAATCAGTAAGCAGTATTGTAAGTTAGACTGGAAGTAAGCATAATAGGCTGCCATCAAAGTCGATTTTGCTACGTAGATATTTGAACAACGAGTAATATAAGTTATTTTAGACAACTTCTTCGACAAAGTGGTGATGTGTGACAAGTTATGTTCGCACCAATAAACACTCCAAGGGATTTCACGGGTTCTATTAAATTACTTTCATGTGGGCAAGTACTTAAGTAAAAAGGATTAAGTTTCCGCTATATTAAGAGATAAACTGCTGGCATTAAACCTGTTTTGTATGTTGTCAAAATGCTGTTGAAAATTAATTAATACCTGATCAAAATTGTGATTGGATGATACCGATGTCGTGTCTTCCGCAAATAATATACAGTTTGCCAGATCAGTGATGTAAATCAAAAAAAGAACTGGTCTTTAGACATTTCCGTACAGTGTTAGAAAACAATTTTGTAAACTAACAAATTGTCTTCTGCCTGATAAACAAGACGTAATTGAGGACAGGCTGTTATTACTAATACCATATAGTGACAACTTTTGAAGCAAAATGTGATGTTGGGCATAATCAAATGCTTTTGTAAGATTATAGAAGAGAGCGAACATGTTATCTTCAAGACATTTGTTGATGGAAGTGATAAAATCGTTTATTGTTGCTTTTGTTAATCGGTTGTTACGGTATCAAGTTGGCTTTTACAGAATAAACTGTTAGATTCGAAGTATTCACATGCCTGATTCGTCAGTATTTCGATAAGTTTTGCTTTAATCGGTATTATGGACATACACGAATTACTTTTACAATCTTTCTGGAAAAGCAGTATACCTTTGCCATTACATAATGGTGGTCAAAGTAAGGTCTTATTTCAAAAACAGCGGTTTCCATATAGCGGCTATCAGAACATGAAAATATTCAAAGCGACAATCACAGAACAAGTTTCAAATGCTAAATTAGCGTATCTCCAGTTTTGTACGTCTGATTTTGTCTGTAATAACTTTCCTTTATAAAATGATATACCTGTGTGACGGAAACAACAGGTTTATCGAGTTTCGAGCCGAATATTTCAAGACCTAAGAAGTAGATTTTCTTAAAACTATTTTGAGATTTAATAATCCACTTACATTTGAATGTCTTTTTAAGTTACCTACACACTTAATTTAGATGAATAGATGTAAAATGATGACAAAACTGTATTAAAAATTTCGTAATACTAAATATGCAAAATGCATAATTGCGTCATTACTATTTGGTCGCTTCAGAAGAAAGAGCCGATGAAAATGTTACAGGGTATCCAAGGAAGAAAGCAACAGATGTTATTCGAACTTCTCAAAATGACGTGTGAAGGCAGTGCGGTTCTATACATATACTTAATCTGCCAACAAATGGAGCCATAAGTAATGAAACCTCTCCACGAGCATTAACGTGCCACGACAGTCATTTTACAGTGCACAATCTGGAATTATATTTTGTGTTTGATGTAACAAAACTGCCAAGGATTTATGGTATCTACTGAAGAAAAACACTCAGCTTACATTACACGATTATCTATTTTCTTATTGAATTCGAAAAATGGTAGCTTCCATTCAGCTCAAGTAATCCTCCTAACCTGTTTATTCTCGGCAAAATATTTATCAACTGAATTGATTCGTCCACCCTTTGTTATTCTAAACGATAAATATAGACACAATTTCGATGTGATTTTAAATGGGGAGTATTGGATGGGCCAAGTAATCTGATTTAGCACACCCTTTGTGACCTACTGTTCGATGATTTGCTGTTTTTCTATCGATTATCCTTCAGCTCAAAGTCGATAAAGGGCAAAGTTCGTTGCTTTACACTCAGGTATAACAAACCTTTCATTCAGGCTGGGAACACGATTGTCCTATAAAAACTCTTACCAGATTGATCTTCTTCTGGAATACAATTATGTTAATGTCCACTCATTTCACTTTAAACGTGACATCTTAGTCAAATAAATTTGACATACTAAAATTAAAATCACACTTCAGATAATCGGTTCTGTCTTCCCAGTAACCATTAAATTGATAGCTGAAGAGACACGATGTATGTTTCTTTATAAGTCGGATACGACAAGAAAAACCAAAAAGACATGCTGCTATATTAATAACAAGTGTGTCTTTAGATGCTGCTGTGGCTTCCTGATTACATTCAAATAGTTTTCCTAGAAATTTCGGCGTTGTTTGATGTTTTATCTTGTTCAAAAGGTTAGCGTGACAGATCGTTCATAGGTTTGTTGAAGAGCCTCAAGGGAACACCTGGACTACTCCGAAGAATCGTCAAACATAATCTTGTATTTCTTTTTGCTTTATACTCCAACTACCACGAAGCCCTAAACACCCATTGGGTATCGTGGGGCTATAGGGGGATACACGGGAAAAGGGGAACGCCTCACGGACTCTGGCGAGGGAAGACGTGTGCATGCAACATGCAAAGATTCTGGCTCCGCCTACGAGATCCGCCGGGTGGTACCTCCGCGTTCGACAGTCAGAGACCGTCTACCACTTACGACAATCACAACATCCATAGCCACGAGAAAAATTTCTCCTGGGATGGGATTCGAACCCGCACAGCGCACGGCGACTGATCAGGAGACCGAAGAGTCTACTACTGCGGCCTCCGCTGCTGCTGAAATCAATCAACGCTAACTTTGAACAGTTGGATGGTACTAGAAATTTCTTACCAGTTAAACGTTAAGTGCTTTCTTTAGATTATTGTTGATTCTTTCTCTAATGTTTGGCACATAGGATTTTTTATTTCGAGCGTAATTCTCCCTGAAGAGAAAAGTATCAACTTTCAGAAAACGCTCTATAATTTTAATTATAGTTACTGTAAATGTTAATGTCGTCGACTTTTAACACTTCATTTGAAGATATTGCGCTTTAATTTAGATTTTTCAACACAAAAATATAACTGTCATTCATGTTTCAACATTCGAATAGCTTTTGGAGGTTCGTGTTAAGAATCCTCAGACAGCAATGTTTGTTTATCTAGGGTAACTTAGCACATTTTTCAATGTAGCCGACCCATTTTTTAGTTTAATACAGAAGACGTGGTGCCGCTTATGACTATTACAGTCTGCTGTGCATTTAATTTTTCATTTTTAACTTATTTTTACAATCACCAATGTAGGCAGATTAAGTATTCACAAAAATACAAACTCGCGCAAATCAACTCATCGCCCTCTCAACTTCCACAGCACTCACAGGGGGGCTATTTTAGGAAAATCCGTATTTTCAATGTTTTTATGCAAAAACCACTGACAGAATGTTAGTCTGCGAGGATAGTCTTCTTGTAGCAAGGCCTGCACTCGTTGAACATGGTACGATAAAGCAAATTTTCGCGTAGGATTCTATGGAATATGGTATGCGATAGTCCTACGTGGCGGCCTAATTCCCGAGTGCTGATATCCGCATTGATTTCCACGATATTTAAAATTTCTTCCTCCTGCTCTACAGTAACCTGTCTTCCACGAGTGCGAATATTAGTGGGTTGGACACTTCCTGTATTTCGAAGTCTTTGGTACACTTGCACAAATGTCCTTCTGTCTGGGTGTACCCGTTGGCGAAATCTGTAGAGGTAAATTTGAGCTGCTAGATTTGAGTTCTGACGAGCTTCACCATAAACTAACAACATGTCGGCGAACTCTTGATTCGAGAACATTGTATATAAACACGACGACGCACGCGAACAATAACTAACCACTGTTACCTTTTGCGATCGGTTGCCGGTTCCATAAGAGTGACGAAAGATCGACGCGCTGTTGTCATGTGTGTTTTAAATATTTAATTAAATGAAACTTACTTACTTACTGACTACAAATTTTGGCTTAACTTAGAAAAACTTAATGCCATTTATTAGTTAGTTACCCAATTTAAAAACATTTTAGATTAGACTATAAAAATTAGTAAGATTGTGGTGATTGTGGTCGACATAAAGCACTTAAAGTTGTAAACTATAAAGCCATTTAGACAAAGATATATTGACTTTTGGACCATGGGTCATATGAGCTTTTTGACTTATTTTAATCCCCCCTATTATACATTTCAATAATAAATACCATACCCTACTTTCACCCAATTTTTCACCCTCAAATATTTTTTAAAAAATGATCCAGATCATCTGAAACGTCAAAAAAGGAGGAACTTTGAGCGATCTTATTGTTTACGCTTCTGGCCTTTTTCTTCTCCGCTTCTGGACCGATATTCAAGAACTTTTCGTCATAGGCATAGAGCAATCTTATGTAAAAAATTATTTGAAATTCAAGCAATATTTTCCTACGGACGCGTCAAGGATTAGCGGACAGGCAGACCGGCAGACAAACAGGTCGACCGAAATGAGTGACATGATTTTTCTTAATGTAAATACCATATTACTCCAAAAAAAAAACACAGTTTCTTACCCGCAAATACAGTATCTCCTCGCCAGTAGGCGTGGGAAGTGAAAATGGTAAATTAGTAACTTAGAGGAGTAATTTCGAATTATTTTAACAGTAAAAAAATTAAAATCATCGGTTAAATTATTTTTATTTTAAATTTCATTTCTTTAATCGTATAACTTCAGAAACTTTGAGGCGCCTGAGGTTTAAAATCATATACATATATATAAACATTAAAAAATTCAAATTATAGGTTATTTTTTTTAAAATTGTTGTTTTTTATGTTGTATTTTTTTTAATTGTAAACCTTCAGAAATTTTAGGGCCTTTCACGTTTATATTCAAGTAGCAACTCCGTTTTGGCAGTCCTAAATAACCAATTACTCTTTACTATTTTATAGTTACGGATAATACAGCCTTTATGTGATAAGAGAACGAGTGTACGTAGTCTTAAAGGAACATTTTCACTTAAAGCTTATGTTACCAATCAGGTAAATTGTTTTTAATAGTATCCGCATCTTCAAATTTAATTTAAAACTGCATGTGTTTATGATGTATTTACAATGGTTTTAAAAACATCTACGCAGCAGTTTCAAGAGCAGTTGCTAAAGATAATAAAGGTTAATGAAGCTTTTGGTATTCTTTGACATCCTTCAGTGTTGGCCCTTGTATGCTGAAGGCAAGGTTAGTACCACCGTATGGTTCATTTAGAAGTTAACTGGTTTCAATTGCAGTTTTATCTCACAGCTTTAACGCATCCTTATTTTTGATAAACTGTTTGGGAATGCTCTGTGGATTGAAGCAGGACCAACCCTCAATCAATCAGCTCATTTTGAAAGCAACCGTCTAAACTTCACGATTTGTACATTTTTCCCAAAATAACCCATATATCTATACATAATAACTCAAAATTAGGAAAAGTTCATGAACATGATAACACTGTAATGATTTTCTTACGCTGCGGTTATACTCCAAGGTGGTAGGCCACGGGTGACTTGTATATATTTTCAGTCTACTTAGTTAACATCTACCTTATATCATCGATATCAAGATTTATTGGAAGAAAAATCTTTTTTGGACATTCCAGGGTAACCAATCTCATATATTCTTGATGCCGGTTTCCAGATGTCAAAATATGTTGACTAGGAAAATCACTATCTGGCTACCGCTAAAGCAATTTGTCAACGTTCACGTTTTGAAACGTAATGTTGGATATACAGTTTTTCTCGTTTAATTGGTGAAAACTGATTGACTAACAAGGAAAATCGTTATCGTGAAAATTGGCAGATATGGATTTTGTGAACCTATTTTGTAATGTAATTTCGTTTGCAAGAGACGGATGCGGTGTTTGCACGAAAACAAAGCTGTCGCAATCACGATGATAAAAAAACTACAGGGAGTAGAGATTAAATCCTATATAATGAAAGAAAAAATCCATCGACTGATCAATTTAAACTGTTGGAAATAAAAGGACACATTACCGAAGTACAATAGAGACTTGATAAATAGTCCCTACATTATTTCATTTGCTCTGTGCTCTGTGGATTGAAGCGAGACCACCCCCCCTTCAATCAGCTTCTCTTGTAGGGAAAGGTTTGGACTACAAGACTTGTATATTTTTTCCCAAAATAGCTCATACAATTATACAGGGTGTTAGGGAAATAATATTCGTAACTTTAAGAGGTGATTCCTTGCATTATTCTAAGCAAAAAAGTTCATTGTATCCTATGCCCGGAAATCAACCGTTTTGGACCAAAAAATGCTGAACTTATTTCTTTTTAGTCATGAAATAAATTAATTTTACACCTTTTAAATTCATGTGCCTAATGGCGTAAATTGTATCAACACATCTATTTATTGATTAACTGTCTCTAACAAAATAATTTTCTTGCTTATTAAATACAATTTTCCGAGGAAAAACAGACAAACAAAATCCCTCATACAACTGGCAACGTCGTACTTCGCCTGCAATGCATGTATCATCGCGTGTTGTTTTGATTACTAATACATTTAACTGTAACTAGGATGTTGGTTCTCTTTCTCTTTTCGTGCATCGAATCGTTGCAAATAAGTGACTGATAATGGTGGGAATTGCTGGTGTGTACCGCCATGTACCGGTAAGTTGTGTCATTTTTTTAAACAAATGTATCGTACTAAAAGAGTTATTAAATAAAAAAATATTAGCCAGAAAGATGCGTAAAAGTATTCAACAATTCAAGGCATATTTTCAACAAAAATATCATACAAATGTAAACAACTCGATGAATCGTCGTGCGCTCGTATCGCGTTACAGTGTTTCCAAATGTTTGAGAAAAGTTAATTATTTACGACTCACTTTCCTCCAAAACGATTGATTTTCGGACATAAGTTATAATGAACATTTTTTGTTGTTAGACCAGAAGAAAATACTTCAAACCAAAATTTGGATATTTTTATGTTTCCTATTTTTTTACTACGTCGCCCTGGGTATGCCGTTATGGGCTTGTTTAGGCCGACTAATTTGCGAGATGTCGCATACACAGGCTACACTGTGAGTATCTTTCAGTCTAGTGGTCATTTTAAATATATTTTAACATGAAATTGTAGTTTATTTTCATACGAAATTTAAGAAACAAATATGGTGCGAAACCGGAAGTAAACGCTCTAAGCCATAGTTTGGATAACTTCACCTTCTTTTATTCTGATTCTTTTTACTCCAAAATAATAGTAAAAACCTAGAGGGTGCTAAATATTTAGATGATAATAGAGCTCCATGAGTTTTCAAAAAGGCGTGTTCCTGATGTCAAAACGTAACACGCTTTGGATTTCAAAACGAGACATAAGGAGAACCCGAATCGACATTCAGTACGTTCTTAGGAATGCTTTAATGTGGCTTCAAAGAAAACAGTTCTAGTGTGCATTAACGAGCTACAATTACCATAAATGTAGGTGTAAAGCAGAATAAGAATTCCCCTATTTGTCGATAAAAAACGAATTATAAAACGGAAAATTGCCCTCTGGTTGATTTATCGCTTCCTGAATTCTCCCACGCACCATTTTTATCGTTCGCTTTATGGTTTACTGCTCCAGATTATTGCTTTGTCAAATATGTGTAATATTTTCCCCGCATTGCAGTAAAGTTTGCACCTGGGACACTTATGGAATTTTTTACTTTCGATTTTGAGCACAGTGCTTCATGGTTCCTTTAGGGAATTGTTTCCATTTCAGAATCTACATAAAGCGGGGCAACAGTATTTATTTTGCTGGACAGCATATTAACTCTTTTACTAAGGACATCAATTTTGCTATTCTGCTTTTCTATAAATTTCATAAATAATATTCCGTAAATGTTGAAAAGTCATGCTGTTGAAGAAAATACTATTTGATTGGAGCCACAAAATGTCCTTACTTGTAATAATGCCTTCCAAAGAACATGTTTCTTTCCCCATCGTAATCTCCATGAAAAAATGTTGCCACGCCTTTTTTATAAACAAGATGAAATGGTAGTGTGATTTTCCTTTTTTGCTCAATCAACTAATTAATTAGTAAAACACTATAAATGAAATCTAAGGGTCAGCCAATGCAAAAAAACTGTCAAGTGGTGTGCAAACTTAGGCCCTAGCTCAATAAAGCGGAGAGTAGTGGGGGTTAAGAGCGCCAGTGACTTAAGACAAATTAAGCCACAAGTATCCGAGATTGTTAGTCGGAACTTGTTTTGCTTTACCACCACACAAAAGAAAAGCATCTAACTGGAATGACGTATCCTAATTAGGTGTATACAGAGAGTCAAATAAAACAAGATATTCAAAAGAGAATCACAATATATTAATAAAACAAGCAGCCACCACTGGAGTGCAAGTTAAAAGAAAGAATATTATTCAAAACTACCTGACAATAGCATTATTAGAGCGCAATATTTAACTATCTTTTTCCAGTTACAGCTCTAGACGCAGCCGAGATGTCTTCAGGTCACAAACGCTCAGGTCAAAACCAGTGGCCAGTAGTGGGCACGTCACAAGGTAGGGGCTGCTTGCCTCCTTCCCAAAATTTACGGTATAAAAAATTTCAGCGAGAGAGAGACTGCTTGAAAATTTACTCTCTACTCTCTGCCTGGAACAAAACTACTCAAACTTGAAGAAAAACCATGTACATTCTCTTTTACAAGAAAAGTCAAGCAAAGGCATGAGAAGATGAAAATGTATCCCTTGTTCTGAAAGAAAGTTATACCGGCTCAAAATTCAAAATCATGATCAATGTAATGTAGTAAGCACAAAAGAAGGTGACATGTAGGCACTGCCCTATATTTGAATACGAAAAATGCCAAACAAGATCAAGAAGACTATAGGAACTTCAGTCAGCAATAATCAATATATCAATACCTATAAAATACCCAAATAGATATTTTACCTGCTCACATCAGGTGTTTTTTTTGTCAATTGGTGGCTTTCAGCAAAATCGGCTGCGAAGAAGCTACAAGACATATACAAAACAAAGCTGGAGGAGTGTGAATGGTGGTTCTCCGCAATGCCTTTCCACTAAAAGGAAGCAGATATTGAACAAACTTCTTCAGGACATGAATTGAAGCTCGTGGTCCAATGGTATGCAAAAGAGAGCTTACGGCTGAAGGTTAGAGTGGCATTACAAAAAGGACGGGGTAGCACCCAAACCAACACAACTAAACGTTAGATACAAAATCAAAGGGTACTACTCCATAATCTGGTGTTTTCGGCGTTAATATCTCATAATCTAGGAGTTAACGAAACAACGCTCACACCATACCTCAGCAGGAAGAAAAGAAGATTAACGCTGGACCCTTCTGCACGCAACCCTTAAAACAAGGTATCTTGATAGTAAATCAAATTTCAAAAGAAGGTATCTTGATAGGAGAGCAAATATTCCTATACGGCTAGTATGTGTAGAAATCACAAGGTGGCACTGGTTGCAAATGGGCAGAACCATCTCTACGAGGGCGCAACGATATTTTATGAGGAAATTTCTGAGATAGTCGTTAATAATACTATAATATTAGAGTCTAAAGGATTTCCACACAATACTCAGTCGCTGAGAAAGAAACATATAATACTTGTGAAATTATACAACCATCAGACTATGGCATTTGCCAAAAGAAATCATGTAAAAGGGTTTGGTCCAGGAATTGGCATCCTGCCATTAATAAATAAAAATTAAAATTACTGATAGGTGATTAAAATAGTAAGAAAAAGATTACGTGATTTTGGCACGAGACAATGGCGCACTTCCTACTCAACGCTGTCAACAATTCAAAAAAGATAAACCTACAAAGAAATCTGATATGTTCAAAATCTATGTCTAGCAGGTGCGTACCGGGACTGGAGGAGCGTGAAAATACTACCGCCAAAAATTTCAGAGGGTGAATCTTCAATTTTTACAAAAAATTCTTTAAAAACAGGAATTATTGTTACTTGAAAAAACGAAGTCTGAGCGAATTTCCTATCTTCTCTTCGTGCATCTAGCTCTGCCGCCTCTGGACCTTTTTTTCTAAGATTCAATGCCTTTTCATTCTTGCCACAATAGTAACCTTGTGTAAAGAATGCATCACAATCCGGGCAGTACTCCCCAATACATAGACAGGTTAAGGTGCAGTGAAGAGACAGATAGACCGACGGATCAACGGCAATGCTTTTCCTGATACAGCATTCGAAAAGCATAATATCTCATTTTCGTAATTTTCCGTCATTACAATGTTTCCTCTTCAGTGACGCGGGAAGTAAAATGAGCGTGAATTCTTACCAAGAGATCGGCTCATTTCTTATGAGTTCCTCCTTATAAAAATCATCCGTTACTGAATCGTGGCGACTTAAAATGATACACGCGCAGTGAAATTTTTAGGTCAAGTCAATGAAAACTGCGCTAAAAATAAGTACAGAACTACACTCTTTAGATCAGGGTTTCCCAACCTTCTCTTTGTTGAGGCTTCCCGGACTATAAATTATATTTTCATGCATGCCTTTACTTTTTCAATAAATACAAAAAAAGCAGATTAGGTACAAAGACTTTTATTTTAGTCCTAATAAAGAAACTTTAAAGTTGAAATAACCCAACAAATGTTTTTTATCGAAAACCTTGAATAAAATAAGAGTAGGTACCAACGAGACACTTGAGATTGCATGGTCTGTACCAGTTGGTTGATTCTAGGTCCTGTTTTTGCCAGAGCTATCATCAGGTCGCTATTGACATTAAGGCGATTTCGCTGTTTAGTTTTAATTAAAACTAGAGCAGAAAAGCCTGTCTCACATAAGTAAGTTGAAGAAAAAGAAACTAGCATTCGTGAAGCAAGAGCAGTAAGTGTCGAACTAACAGGCAACGTTTGGATCCAAAATTTCTCCAATGTTAAAAGCCTTTCATGGACGAATCAGCCTTCATTTCTAGAAATTCTTCCTGAACTTCTTCTGGTAATTGTGACATATCGACAACAAATGGATTTCTTGTCATGTAACATATTGGTGACTCTGAATTGATGTCTCGATAGTATCGGCGATATTCGTCTTCCAGTGCTTGCAAATGAGTTTTTATGTCAGCTTTTAAATTTGCGTCCAGTATGTTATTTTTAATTGCTTCGAACAGATGAGAAAAAGATATAACATTTTCAGAAGACACTTTTTGATTCCAAAGTTGAAGCTTTGATATGAACCCCTGAATATAGTCATAATTGCTTATTATAGTGTTGTTTCTGCCCTGAAGTTTCAAGTTTAGCTCATCCAAGGAGTCAAATATGTCAGTTAAATAAGCCAACCTCCATTGAAATGTGTCATCTTTGAACATTGTCAAGAAATCATGTTTTTCTTTGTACTGAAGAAAAATAATTACCTCTTCTTTCAATTCATAAAGGCGAGCCAACATGTTGCCTTTGGACAGCCCCCGTACTTCTGTATGGAACAGAAGAACTTTGTGATGAGAATCGAGATCCTCCCAAAGTCGAGTGAATAACCGACTGTTCAAAGCGCTGCTCTTGATGTAGCTTACAATTCTTATAGCCGAGTCCAAAGTCTGGCGTAATTTCTGTGGCAATGTTTTGGAAGCCAAAGCTTGCCGATGAACAACAAACACAATGTATACTAACCATTGCGGGATTTGTTCCTTGAGCTTTTTAGCTAAGCCCGATCGTACACCTATCATTGCAGGTGCGCCATCTGTGCAAAGTCCAATGAGTTTCTTCCAATCCAAATAATTTTTTTCAACAAAATTTGATATAGAATTAAATATGTTATATCTTCAGTACCTGCTGTCAAAGATTTGGAGTACAAAATCTCTTCTTGAATGATATCTGCTCCGATGTAACGAACATAAACTATTAACTGTGCTCTATTAACAATGTCGGTGGATTCATCGCAATTAATGGCAAAACATGGCGATAATTTTACTTTGATGATTATTTGTGACTTTATGTCTGTTGCAATGTCATCGATTCTACGCTTGACTGTGTTATTCGAAAGAGAAATAGACTTCATTTTTTGATCTGCATCTTCTCGTAAAAATATCTGCGTGGCTTTTAGGACACATGGCTTTATTAATCCTTCACCGATAGTATGAGGTTCCTTTGGCTTTGCTATCATAAAAGCTATTTCAAATGAAGCTTTGAGATGCTGCGATACATCTGTGTGATAACTTTCCGATTTGTCCAGTCTCATCCGTTTCAGTGATTCTGCTTTAGAAGGAAAAAACTATTTCGTCCTCAAGACCAGAGTAGGATGTTGTTGCTTTAAATGCCTTTCAAGGCGATTAGGCTCATGCTGTCATTACTTAAAACTTCCATGTGAAGGTAGATTCAATCTTAACGTAATCTTCGGAAAACTTCCTTTCTTCGCTGCCATTTTGCACGTATAACAATAAAACAAATAAGTAATAAATAAATAAGCAAAATACCTACATGTAATTACTACACCGGGAGATTTATATTTTTGTAGGCAGTTTGACGTTATAATAGTAATTTTAAATACATTTGGAATCAATATTAGCTAGATACTTAAAGTTCGTTTCAAAATTATTTCGCCACGTTAGTTTGATTGTGATGTGGTAAGAAGTCCCAATGGATGATCTATGAACGCGTCTCCACTCAATCAACAATCTAGTAAATTAAATGTAAATGGTAACTGAAGTTTTCAAATACACAAACTTACCTTTTAATAATGAGACACAATAATTTGACACACTCAAACAGATTTCTCAACAAAAGATGTACATCGAAACGTCAAATTTTTCGCAAGTTTGTGGAAATGAATGTCACAGATGCTCATTCGCGTCTGGTACCGGTAGGTACACAATTTTTTTCTAAGTGATGAATGTTAAGGGGAGCGCGGCGGGGGTGCGCGGCGGGGGTGCGCGCTGATTTCATGTTGTGACTTGTCGAAACTTGTGTAAACTGCGATTGATGACGCCGGGTTTTGAAACAGCGGTTGATAGAATAAGTGAATATGATATTTAATTTCTAATTTTATGCGTGTAAATTAAACATTACATTGTAATGTTATTTGTTGATGTTGTTTGCTTATTTTTTTTGTTTTTTCTTTCTAAAATGCCCCCCTTGACATCTCTCTATGCCTCCCTTGGGAGGCGGGTCCCCCTGGTTGGGAACTCCTGCTTTAGATTATAGTAGACTGACTGAGATGTCGACGTAATATCCTGGTTGATCATTAGATATGTATCCTATTTCGTTACTAAGTAAAGGTCTATGCTTAGAACAAACCCTTAGTGTTAGACATAATGTTATTCAAAGCTACCGACAGAAGCTTGCCAAGACAGATTTGTAATAAAACTACTTCATAAAGTGATATTTCAAAGAAGACATGGATAAACACAAGACTACAACTGACCGATTGCTACTCTCTTGGGGTTATTCCTCGATAGGCCTTCGAATAAATTTCATCAACCTGATTCTACCTTGGAACATGTTTCTTCCATTCCTCCCCCCAGCGTTTCTTTTAACCTCATCAGTCAGGATCCACCGAAAGATAAATCAAGCACAACGCCAAATTGGCCAGAACTAAGCAGAATATCATCGTGTCTGCGGCTCTGGATCAATCGAATTTTCGGTTCAATTTAATTTACCGCTCAATCGTGCCTTCCATATCTCACCGAATTCAAACGTAATATAAATTATTAGTTTTTCAAACCCCGGTCGTCGGTACATACCAGTGGTTGCGAGAGCAACTGACAAATAGTTCTCAGTCGCCTGTCAGAGCGGTCAGTAGGACCTTTGTAGATGACACTGTGTAACGAAATTTTAAAAAAAGTTTTAAAAAACGTTTCGCTCGTTTATCCATTTTTATTCCGCTTGTTTATCCATTTTTATTCCAGCACCTACTATTTTTCAGGGACAGAGATTAACAATTATTAGTAAAATAAATGAAAAACTAATGTCCAGTATACAGGGTGATTCACAAGTCGTGACCAGGAATGAAACATCATACACACGATTTTAAGGGGGGTCTTCTATTTTTTTTATACTCCAACTCCCACGAAGGCCTAAAGTCTAAACACCCATTGGGTACCGCGGGGCTATAGGGGGATACAGGGGAAAGAGGGGACGCCACACGGACTCTGGCGAGGGAACACGTGTGCATGCAACATGCACACATTCTGGCCCCGCCTCAGAAATCCGCCGGGTGGTACCTCCGCGTTCGACAGTTAGAGACCATCTACCACCTACGGACAATCACAACATCCATAGCCAAGAGAAAAATTTCTCCTGGGACGGGACTCGAACCCGCACAGCGCACGGCGACTGATCAGGAGACCGAAGAGTCTACTACTGCGGCCACCGCTGCCTATGTTATATTTTTCCCTTGAGGGCTTCATAAAAAAGTTTAAGAAAAACAACTTTTTTTAATATCTTCAAGGCCTTCGACTGGAAATAACTAAAATTTGTTATGGTATGTGAATCAGTCTACTTTTCTGTATTAAATAAAATAGTTGTAAGAAAACCGACGACAAGGCTTATTATTGTTATATTTGCTCACATTGTAGATATCGGGTAAATATTCTATGTTGTACACAAAAAGACAAATATTCCTTTTTGTTTTATGTAGGCTAGACGCTTCTTATTCCAAAAGCTTGCAGTAATGTCGTTACATACCTCTATCTTAACGATTTTGAATCCTAAAAAATCTGAGTAGTAGGCGGCTCATTATTACAGGGTGTTCTTTTTTTTTATGCACACTTAGTATAGATATTGTTTCACACAGTGTTGATAGAGTAATTGGCAGAATTAGGCTCAATATGTACTTTGTGTTTCCGAATGAGTCATTTCGATCAGCCGGTTATCTACCTATTTTAATATTTCAGCCAAGTTACTTCGGAATCTGTAATAAACCAGGACCCAGAACTCCACCAGCGCTGTATCATCATTGAAAGGATAGGCTTCAAAGTTACTGGGTCGAGAAACATCGTATGTACAAAATAGAGAGAGGATTGATCCGAGAACCGAACTTCAAAGGTCAGCGGCTCTAAGTATACTTTACTAACTTTAACTTGAAGCTTTCTACGTTCAAGGGAGGTTTCTAAAAGTCTAAATAAGTAGATAAGCTGAAAAGTGTATTTGTATTGCAAATACTCCAAAAAACGGGAGCAAGCTTCCGGAAGACTCCTGATCAACACTCTATTCCATTTATATGGATTTTATTGTAAGGTGACTAAACAGAACAAGCATATTCAAAAGTCTATCTTACCATTGCATAGTATGCGTCTTTTAAAAAGAACATGATTTTAAAATCCTTCAATGTTAGAACAACAAGCCCCGGTAGCTTCACTTCCTGGTTAGTTAGGTACTAACGTACAAGTCAATGTGATAGAAATATGATTCATGACAACCTTGACGTCTTTTATGATACTAGCTTTTTCCGTTATAGTACAGATTTAAGGTGATAGTTAAAATAAATTATTTTATACAGGGTGTTTCAGTTTATTGTTGCATAACTTTAAGATTCGATAGAACTTTTAAAATTAATGCATAAAGTCTATATAAACATGGGTCGAAAAATGCGTGGCTTCCGAAATACAGGGTGTTTAAATTTACTTTCTAAAATAGTTTTTTTTTAAATATTTCGAACAATATTTGATGTATAACAGTGAAAATTGGTACACAAGGGTTTTTTGGTACGACAAAACGAACCATGGGCATAGTTTTACTGTAGCCGCTAGAGGGCGCTCTGTACTGTACCTGTAGTGTATTAAAATGACCGAAAAAATTTTCCTAGTGCAATTTTTTGCTTTTTGAATAAAAAACTAATTCTTCGAACTTTTCCACATAAAAAAGCTCTCGTGTGAGTTTTCGTTATAGTTAGCCGTTTTTGAGATATTTCGATTTTTAAGGTTCGATGCATTTTTAATTATCTATTATAAAATAACGTTAAAAAGTCAGTAACTTGATAATTTTTAGAAGTAGGCTGTGCCTGCAAATACTTTTAAAGTTGAAAGCAGAATAAGGTTAAACGTCAATTAGTTGACAGTTAGTTTTGTTGTCTGTTGAAACCTGAAACGTTTTTTGCAATTGTGAATGCACGAAATTTAGTTTCTCTTACCTGTTTTTTTTTGTAAGTTTTATAAAAATGCCATTTTTATTCTCCAATTAAGAGTTAGCGGATATTCATTTTGTGTATGGCTTTGTAAATGGAAACGCAGCAGAAGCAGCCAGAGAATACGCACGAAGATTTCCAAACAGACGACATCCAACTCGCTCAGTATTTGTAAGAGTGCATCGCCAATTATTTGAAAATGGTTTTGGAAATCTCTAAAGGGATCAAAACATAAATGTTTGTCAGCGCAGATTTACCCGTATGATTCTGCGTAAGTTTAATAGACATCCGACCACAAGTGTTAGGAGAGTTTCTGGTGCCTTGGGAATTTCATCAAGCCATGTTCACCATGTTCTTAGAAATGACCATAGACGTCCTTACCATTTGCAACCTGTGCAAGGACTACAGCCAGGGGACGGAGAACGAAGAATCACATTTTGTCAGTGGATTCTTGATAGAACTGATAATAATAGGGAGTTTTTAAGTAACGTTTTATGGACCGATGAGTCATGCTTCACTAGACGTGGAGTGGTAAATTTTCATAATCAACATATTTGGTCGCATGAAAATCCGCATTCAGTTCGGGAAAGAAATTTTCAGCATGAATTTAGTGTGAACGTGTGGATTGGTATCTACCGTAATCGACTATTTGGACCCTACCTTTTGCCTGCAAGGTTAAATGCTGCGACCTTCTTGGAATTTTTAAAGGCTGAACATGCAAATATGTGGGATGATGTTATGTTAGACTTAAGAAGATTGGCCTGGTTCCAGCTTGATGGTTGTCCAGCTCATTATTCGAGAATAGTTAGAAACTGGCTGGACGAAAATTATCCAGAAAGATGGATCGGCCGTGGAGGACCAGTCGCCTGGCCTCCACGATCCCCTGACCTAAATCCATTAGATTTCTTTGTGTGGGGATTTCTAAAACAAAAAGTGTACCAGACTTCCGTAACCACAAGAGATATGCTAATAGACAGAATCAGGAATGCATATGATGAAATACGGCCTAATTTGAAAAATGCTATACCACGTTCGATCATTAGTAGATGTGAATTGTGTATTGAACAATTGGGTTTACATTTCGAGCAACTACTTTACATTTTGTATGTTTGTCATAACTATCCAATAGCATTTTAGTTGTAAATAATTAATTTAATTTGTTAAAAATAATATTGGAAAATTAAACAAATTAATATTCTGTTTTTTGTGTTTATTTGGAGTTAGGAATTATTACTGTGTTTAAAAACACAATCTAAACGATCATCTTAATTACTTGTAATGCCGAAATCGAAAATGTAAAAAAAATATTATTTTCCCATAAATAATTAAAAATGCGTCGAACCTTAAAAATCGAAATATCTCAAAAACGGCTAACTATAACGAAAACTCACAAGAGAGCTTTTTTATGTTAAAAAGTGCGATGAATCGGCTTTTTTATTCAAAAAGCAAAAAATTGCACTAAGAAAAAATTTTCGGTCATTTTAATACACTACAGGTACAGTAGAGAGCGCCCTCTAGCGGCTACAGTAAAACTATGCCCATGGTTCGTTTTGTCGTACCAAAAAACCCTAGTATACCAATTTTCACTATTATACATCAAATATTGTTCGAAATATTTAAAAAAAACTATTTTAGAAAGTAAATTTAAACACCCTGTATTTCGGAAGCCACGCATTTTTCAACCCATGTTTATATACACTTTAAAAGTTCTATCGAATCTTAAAGCTATGCAACAATAAACTGAAACACCCTGTATATCCTATAAAAACTCATATTCTTACACTTACTTATATTCAATTGTATGTCATTCAAATTGTCCCAGCGAATAAAATTATTAAAGTCTCTTGAAATTTATCACAGTTAGTTGGCTCAGTAATTACTTTGATAATTTTCAGATCATCAGTATACAGTAGAATATCACAGTTTCTCACAAAATCAGACAGATCGTTTATTCAACAATTAAAGAGGAGCAGAGATAAATGACTTCCCTGAGGGATACCTGATGGCACCACCGTTATCTCAGATGACAAGTTTTTTTTATTTCTACTACTTGCATTCTCCCGGCTAGGTACATTATTCTCCAAGCCAGCAAGCAAACACAAACACGCAAAGTCTTCAGTTTTGTAAGCATTATATTACGACTTAGCTTGTCAAAAGCCTTTGCAAGATCAGTATACACGACATAATGATTCTCAAAGGCCTCCAGTAGGCCTTGCTAATACTCTAGAAGGCTAGTGATAGTAGAATTTTCTCTTATGAATCCAAGCTGAGCGGAAACGATCAAGTTTGATGCTTGTAGAGTAAGATTCTGATTAACTAAATATTCAAAAATTTTAGATACTACGATTGCACTGATTTTACTAATTCCTCGATAATTTTTCGCGTAGCTTCAATTTACGTCTTCTAAAATTGGGGATATGTTGCTCCTTTTCCAAATGTCTGGAATGGTAGCACTAGTTAGCTGTGTAATAATATTAGACAAAATGTTCTTTGTATTCCTCCAAGACTCCACAACGTCATCACATTATCAGTCTTTGATGAATGGTTGAAAGTTGTTTTTTTAATATGTGTATTATCTACATACACAGTGGAGGAATGTTCACAACCTGTATCCTTAAACCACATAGATTGTGGTATATCACAGTTCCGTCTTTTTGAGTTAACAAACGTCCAAAATTCCCTCTTGTTGCAAATGCTTTCTTCTGGATTCTTAATATATTTACCATATAGTTATATTTTTTATGAGCACTAGATGCTACGTCTCTTACCAATCCAAGATAATTTTTCCCTTGGAAATAGTCTGAGACTGTCAAACGGACAGGTACGACCCTGTCCTCTATCCTCCTATAACGGTATCCACGGGTGTTTAGACCATAGGCTTTCGTGGTGGCTGAAGTATTAAAACCCCATCTTCGTACCTCAGTTCACAGATTTACTGAAATGAGCTCAAAAATTAAGCTCCGCATATTATCAGACGACCATAGAGATACAGTATCCACACAGAGACCTATTGCCTGTTACCGATCATTGTGATTCTCTTCAGCTTCTCTGTTAGACAATAATTGGATTTGGACGGTGACTTGATTGGCTGGGATTTGCGGATGGGAAGCAGTCTCAGGTGTGTTAGAACATTATTTCCTTTAATCGGTTATAGCCGGTTCCACGTGGATTGCGAAAGATACCCTTGTCGACGTCTCAGTGGAAGTTGCTATACTGGATGAAATGCCTTTATTGAATGTTTCGAGGTAGATGGAACGGATAAAGCTTTTTAGGTAGATCTAATATTTTTGGGATGCTCTGTTGATGCATACATCGACTGATCAATGCTTGTGAAATGAAATACAGTGGAACAAAATACCATGTTGAATAGATTGAAACTGCACAGTTAATGCTAGTAAGTTTTGTATGATTTCTGGGCATTTTTTCACAAATTCAAAGACGTCCATCCCTTAAAAGCTAACACGAACCCCGTACAGCAAAAAAACGCGGCTTCGAATTCTTTTTTATTATACTGCAACATATGACGATTGTAACCAGCACCGCGTTTTTTAACCAGTATGCACGTATCTAATGTATATGATTTCGGAATAAGTGCGGGGCACTTAGGTGTTCACTGAAAGGATTTTTGAGATTTCTAGTGGAATCTGCTTAAAATGCTGGATACTTAGTTAGTAACCTTAGATTATTAAACCTCTGAACCCGGATCCATTAGATGAAACTTTGCAGTTTTTAGTAATGCGCTTAAAGAACTGTATACAATACCTTTACGTTGTGTGTATATGGTTGTTCGGGTTTATGATATGCCACCTGAAAGAACTCATCAAACCGAATAAAAAAGTTTAGTTGATTTTGTATTTCACGGGTTCGTTCCTCAGATACAGGATGTTCAAGTTCACTTCTTCAAATACTGATACTTTTAATTATACTAAGTGACATATAAATCCGAACACCCAGTTTAAATGGTTTTATTTTAATAAAAGTTGGTGAATGTATTTATCTTACTGTAAATAACAAGTGAAAAAATTTTCAGCCTTATCAGTTGGACATTCCGGTTTTTATACAGCTTTTTTTTTTAATTCACTAACGCTCTAAAAATGAATATTTCAGCCGCAGTAAGGAATCAACGTTGGCGGATTTTGGTTCTTGACATCCTTTACGATCGGTTACGATGCCTAGAGTACGGAGACCTGTACGATTTCGTCAACTTAGTGAGTTTGATAGGGGCCGTATAGTGGGACTTCGGGACGCTGGACTTTCTTTTCGGGCAATGGCAGTTAGAGTGCAAAGAAGTGTAGACACTGTGGTTAGGTGTTGTCAGGCATGGCTTCGAGAAGGCCGTACGTAAAGAGCAAGGGGCACTGGACGCCGCCGTAGAACAACAGACCGTGAAGATCGCCGCCTAAGATTATTGGCCTTAAGGGACCGTTTCTCCACTACCAGGTCCATTGCAAATGAATGGTTTGCAGAACACGGAAGACATATTGGCATGCGAAGTGTTTACCGACGAATGAGAAGTTTTGGCTTGTTTTCATACCGGCCACACTGGGTCTTCCCTTTAACTCGAGAACACCGACGACCGACGTAATCGCCTTGAGTGGTGCAGACAACGGTCACTCTGGGATCAGGAATGGAACAGTATTGTCTTTAGTGACAAGTCTCGATTTTGTTTAGGCATGCACGATGGTCGTGCCAGGGTTAGAAGGCGACGTGGTGAAAGGAGGAATCCACAGTTTTTTGTTGAAAGACATGTTCATCACACTGTTGGAGTTATGGTTTGGGGTGCTATAGCTTATGGTTCCAGGTCACCTTTAATCTTCATCAGAGGTAACATGAACGCGCAGCGTTATATCCACGAAGTTCTAGAACCCCATCTTTTACCCTATCTTGACACCCTGGCAGATCCAACTTTCCAATAAGATAATGCCCGACCACATGTTGCAAGAGTCACAATAGACTTCTTTCAACATAATGATGTCGCATTGTTACCATGGCCACCAAGATCTCCCGACTTATCCCCAATTGAGCACGTGTGGGATATGATGGGTAGGAAATTGCTTAATTTGCAACGTCCTCCTCAGACTCTAGAAGCACTTCAAGAGTAGTTGGTGGTTGCCTGGAATGAGATACCACAGGAGGACATTGACCACCTGATCAGAAGCATGCCTAGGCGCGTTGGAGAATGCGTAGCACATCAGGGTGCATCCTCACATCATTAAAGGTCAAAGGGCTTTAAAGCAGTGCAATCATTTTGAAATTTTTATCATTTACTTATTATGCTTCATTAAGTACTTATACAAAATTTTATTAAAATAAAACCATTTAAACTGGCTGTTCGAATTTATATGTCACATAGTATATATAACTGAAGACATTTTTGTCTTCTTTAATAATAAATTGATGGCATATTGGGAAGCACTGTGGTCCAGAATTCAAAGTAATACATCTAGCCACTATTATTTGATTAACAGAGCTATCAGAAAAAACTCCACATACTTTTGAATACAAGGTTAGTGAAAAAATATTCTCCGATTATGACGAAGACTTACGTAGATTAGGTTTGAAATACGCCCTTTGTGATGATGATGGCCAAGCATCTGATTTAAATCCCAGATTTTTGGGATGCGTGAGGAATAAACGCTACTCAAACATCCTGATTGAGAAACTTGGAATGGGTTTACAATTTACAATAAACATGTCCTCCGAGTCTTATAAGGAAAACCGATTTATGGTCTGCTCGTTCAATTTCTTAAAAATGTAAACATTTCAACTGCGTGTTCGGATTTATATGTCACTTAGTATACTCTCTCTTGATTTACTTATATGAAAGTCTGAGAGTCAATCGTGGGATACATTTTAAAACAACTTTGTTCATAAACATAAGTCGTGAAATGTTCCGTTTCCAAGATATGTTGTAGTTTTCACGGCATTGATAAAGACAAAACATGAATACCGTTCAGATAACACTATGATGAAATTCGATTACTCTTCTGGGACACTAAGACAGTTTTCAATCCCTAACTTCAGTCTACTTTAGAAGTGGAACGGATAGAGGTTTTTCGTATACATTCAAACCATTTCTTAGACCACTCCTCGAAGGCGAGTATGTCCTTTCAATTTAAACCTCTTGTAATGCGGGGTTTTCGAATAGCTTCTGCATAGATCAAAATGTTAATTTTTATATCCATTGTTATATCTGCCGTGTGAACAAGGTATAGAAAATGTTCAGGTATGCCTTGTGGAACACCACTCAGCACTGGGTGTGGGCCACTTAGTACCCCATTTGCTATTACTTGGCAGGTTATGTCCATAAGTAACTCCTCTATCCAACCTAAAAGCTCACCGCCTACACCAGAATACTCAATTTTTAAAATCAATTGCTTATGCTTTATCAACAGCTATTCCGTAATCAAGATATATTATATATAGTATATGAGGTTTCCTTCGTCACACATAGCTGCCCATTGTTGTAAAACAGAGAGTAAGTTGGTAATCACAGCCATGCTGTGTCTGGTATGACGTTATTTTGAAGTAAGAGTTGATTTTTTCCATGAGTTTACAAGGATTTCAAGTAAGGCTTGCAGGTGTGTAGTTTTCTGCCTGATATCTATCACCTTTTTTGTATACTGGTATTACATAAGAGTGGAGCCAGGCTTCAGTCATAGTTCCTTTGTCGAGAGCGTCGGTCATAGCATCAGCTAATGTATTGCATAAAGTGGATTTACATTTTTTTAGAAATATTGATGGAATATTGTCACAACCAGGGCTTGAGGCCGAATAGCTTGTACTACTTTTTTTCGCTGTGAACTGCACGGAGGCAGGTGATTCTGAGCAGCTGGTGTGAAAACGCAAGGAATGATCATCTTGCTGTGACTTTGTGAACGCCTTGTTGAACTACATTGCAAAAGCTTCAGATGATAGCATCACCGCCCTTCAGTGAGAAATAGGACCTTAGAATTTAATACACTTTTAATGTTAGTATAGAACCTTTTCTCTGATGTAAGCAAACGTTTTACATTATTGTTCTGGTTTCGATGCACTCTTTGGGTTTCTGCGTTTCTTTCTTTCCGGTATTTGCTTCACAGTTTCAGTTTGAGATTAACTTCCTTGAATGTTATAGGAGCAATCCACCGCTTCTGATTAGCCACTGCCTGCTCAAAGTGCTCGTATACTTCGCATGTACAAATATTACTGTCCTGGTAATTTAGTGGGATGAGTTGTTCTTGCAAAAGGTTAATCCTCTCATAGTCAGATGTACGAAAATTGCTTTTCCCCATTTTATGTATTGGTTTTTCGTTTATTTTGAGCTGAAATTTGGCATTAAACACGATCTGGTCACTGCAACCAATAAGAGCCTCTCCAGAAATATCTATGACGGTATCGACCAACACAAGGACAAGCAATGCCGCTTGTTCGCCCCTAGGCCTAGTATTGAAATTTATGAGCAGGTGACAATTAATTTCGTTATAAAAATCAGTAAAGCATCTGGCATTACTGTCTGCTTTTTTAAGAGTTGCAGATGGCCATTAGATTTCTGGATGAATTTTTATATCGCTTACTTACGGTTACAAATAGTATGACATAGAAATATCAATGCTTCTTGTGAAAGAATTGCGCCTATCTCTGAATTTTCATAGAAACATCTTGTTATCTTAATAGACCGTTGATTAAAAGCTTGAGGAAGGTAACGTTTATCTCTTAAATCCAGCAGATGTATCAGGTGTGCTGAAGCGCAACCTTATTTTCTCTTATCGGTAATCTGGTATACTGGAACGACATGTATCGACCACTTCCAGAAGTTTAGTGGTGGCTAGGGTTGTCGTTATATTGGGAAACTGCGGCCATATGAGATAAAGTTTGTTCTCTCCACAGAAATGGCTCCTTACAATAACGGCAGAAATTGCATCACTGCAACGATATTGTTTACACTTTGTTTGGTAGTTGGCTCTAACTTAAGATATCGTTTGATCATGAACAATGCCATTTACAGATCACATTAGCTTATATCGGCATTTATAGGAGAAACTCTAACCCCAACTGGTAAGGAGATAAGAGGGAATTATACGACATAAGCTGGTTGTACAAACTTAGCAAGCCGCCATCTGGATCGTGATAAGGAAAGAAATGTTTTCTGAGACAGGTGTGTTAATCTCACTCAATAATTCAAAAAGCTTAATGTAAGTGAACTTAAAACCCGCCTGGATAGAATCTGTTTGCTTTCCCTCTGTGTGCTGATAAGTAGATACAATATTGTTTTATGCTTTGTAGCAATCATCAGTACGGTACAGGAGACCAACAACGGGAAGCAAACAAGAGGATATGGATCGATTGAAGAACTCAGTATGCAGTTTTTGAAGAGGTGACTCTGCCAAATGTGGCAATACCGGTATCTGTTTGCTTTCCGTCTCAACAGTTGCTACGTCGTTTCATGCTTTTGAGCAATCATCAGCCTCTTAAATATCTAAAAGCTTTATCTGAAGAGCTCCTTCGTTCATGCCAACACTTCCGATTGAATCCCTAAGAACGCGCATTCAAAATCTCTATTGTTGAATAAAAAGTCTGTACCAGTCTATAACGTGCAATGCACCGGCCGGTTTTTGATGAAATTTTGAATAGATCTGGCCTTCTATTTGCTCTCAACTACGCACGTCTACTTTTTTCAAGAGCCTGTTTGGAGGATCATTCTTAATACTCTTGAAGTATTTTTTAATGGTGTTCATAGAGATGATTAAAAAACAATGTTATCAATCTCTATTTGTCAAAAAATGCATTTTTTTCTTAGATCGTAACTTGTTAACAAATAACGGTATAGCTATGAAATTATTACTTTTTTCTTATCGCTTTTTTCTCCACATCTTTGATTTTGTTGAAAACCCAATTTCTTGGAAAGTGTCTTTTCAAGAAGAGCAAAGATTTTTTGGAAAATCAACAAATAATGATTGAAAAAAAAATGCACAAAAATGCATTTTTTGACAAAAAGAAAATGATAACAGGAATTGACAAAAGGCGTTCTTAGTCATGTATACAGGGTGACTTCGAAGTTGAGTCATTTATTTTAACAGTGAGTAGATCTCATCAAAAGAAATGTTTTTTTCTTTTACCATTTTTCTGGTAAAATTAAAGTAACAAAGTTATAGCCCTTTGGAAGTTTGAGTACCGCCCTGTCTCAATAATAATATTATGTGCTCGTGTTTGGCAACAACGGATATAATCCGCCTTATCGGTTCATCGCATCGGAAACAAAAAAGCGAAAGAATTTGGAACGATGTTTTTACAATTATTTTATTCATTTGTATACAGTCAGTGTCAGTCGGTAACGCGTGAGTGAGTAGTGGTGTCTGTTGCGTGGCTCAAACGAAATCAAAAATGCATTTTTTTTAGATCGTAACTTGTTAGCAAATAACGGTATAGCTATGAAATTATTACTTTTTTCTTATAGCTTTTTTCTCCACATCTTTGATTTTGTTGAAAACCCAATTTCTTGGAAAGTGGCTTTTCAAGAAGATCAAAGATTTTTTGGAAAATCAACAAATTATGATTGAAGAAAAAATGCACAAAAATGCATTTTTTGACAAAAAGAAAATGATAACAGGAATTGACAAAAGGCGTTCTTAGTCATGTATACAGGGTGACTTCGAAGTTGAGTCATTTATTTTAACAGTGAGTAGATCTCATCAAAAGAAATGTTTTTTTCTTTTACCATTTTTCTGGTAAAATTAAAGTAACAAAGTTATAGCCCTTTGGAAGTTTGAGTACCGCCCTGTCTCAATAATAATATTATGTGCTCGTGTTTGGCAACAACGGATATAATCCGCCTTATCGGTTCATCGCATCGGAAACAAAAAAGCGAAAGAATTTGGAACGATGTTTTTACAATTATTTTATTCATTTGTATACAGACAGTGTCAGTCGGTAACGCGTGAGTGAATAGTGGTGTCTGTTGCGTGGCTCAAACGAAATCAAAAATGGCACATGTTTACGAAAATGCTGAACTTGTGGACGTGATTCTTATTCACAAAGTGCAACCAACCCGTGCCTTTGTTAATGTAGTACAAAGGGCTCGTGAATCAGGTGACTTAAGACCTCACAGGGGAGGGCATGCCGGTGCTCCAAGACCGCACGATCAAATACAGGTCCGCACTGAAATACTTGTCGGAAGGATACTTTATAAAACAAGGTAACATCTTTTTTTTTTATTTTTTTTATTCTTACACACATATTTTGGTTTATCTTCCTTCTACAATCATTATCTGAAAATTAATGACTCAACTTCAAAGTATACTAACCATGTAATCAGGTGAAACATTAAAAATATTCCTGGCTGCAAAAAAAAAGGATACACGACCTGCGCACAAATCTCCTTTGAAGATTTCAGTGGGTAATCTTATTTATTTTCCAACTGTCTCTAGTAAAGGCCTGATTATGTATAAGAAATATGTCGCTCGACATCAACAAAGCTTCTGGTCCGGACTTGAATTCCTGCCATTGTACTGAAGAGGTGTGCAGCGGAGCTTGCTCCTGTTTTTTCGCGTCTCTTCGAGATATCTTATAAATCCGGCTCTTTCCTAGAAAACTGGAAATTTGCTCATGTTCAACCCATCCCAAAAAAAAGGATCTAAGACCGACCCTTACAATTACAGACCTATAAATCTTCTTTCTGTTATAAGTAAGATGATGGAGAGGTGCATAAATCGCGAGCAAACTTCCATCCTATGGCCTCCCAGAAAAGCTTTGCAGATGGATGGCTGACTTTATCTCTGGCCGCAAGATATCCGTCGTAATTGACGGGTTCTCCTCTTCATCCCACAACGTCAACGCGGGTGTTCGATCAACGACCTCCTTTCCTGAACGATCAAACCAATCCACAGCTTCGCTGATGACAGCACTCTACATGCAGGAATTCAGAGTGACAAGCCGATTTCTGCCGCTGAGCTGAAAAAAAAGACGACTAGCGACGACTTCATCTTTGACGAGAGACCTGGAGACTATCACTGCTTGGGGTCGCAACAATCTTGTACAATTTAGTGCTTCCAAAACACAGTACTGTACTTTGACGAACAAAAAGCGTCCTAGCGCTCATCCGGTTTCGATGGATGGCCGAGTTCTGCCAAAGAGCCATTCATTTGGGCTGGTCGGAGTCCAGATCACCGAGGACCTGATCCGACACGAGCACATCTCGTTAATGGCGGCAGCTGCTGGGAAAAAGGCAAGGCTACTTGTTTAGGGCTAAGAAGTACTTTTCTCCGCATAACCTTCTCACTCTATACAATGCCCAGATAAGACCTAGCCTCGAGTATTGCTCACACGTTTGGGGTGCTGCCGCCCCGACTACATTATTTATGTCGATGCTGTCCAGAGGAGGGCTGTCCGACTGATCGATGACTCTTCTCTAACAGACAGATCTTCTAACGTTACACCAACGGGCTTTGCTCCTCAGAGCTCTCTTCCATGATACCGCCGCGCGACGTGCCTGCCAGACAGACCCGCCCGACTTTGGCATCTCATCCTAACCGTGTCGAACTTCGTACATCCAGAACTGGACGATACGACCGCTCCTTGGTCCCGAGGTTGTCGAGATTGTGGAACAATCTACAAGAGGAAGCTATTCTCAGTTCTACTAACCTTAGGCAATTCAAAAATCGATTTAACAAAATTTCTTTGCGTTCATCATAGCAGCCGTGGTGTCCCGGCATTTAGGCTTCAGCCTGCGCGGCTGCTTCCGTGTATATAAAAAAAATGGAAAATAAATGACTTTGACTGTATGTTAAAAATATTACCCCACCGACATTGTGTTTGTGGTAGTATCCGCCGAGTAAGTGCAACGAAGCCAGATGATGATCCCGTCGCGAACTTTGATGTTGCTGGGATTTAGTCATCTCAATTGTGATTATATCGCAACGGTACCAAATATGCAGGGACTGGGGACTGCCGAACCTAATCTTTTATGTACTGATGGCAGCATCGTCTGGGAAGTGCAGAGTCAACATACTTGACGCCATTTCTTTATTGATGATGAATTTAGGTGCATCAACTGGCAGTAGTCACCTCCTTGCACCTGTTTTGCTGATCGGAGCAAATATTCCCTCAAGTTTGTCAGCGCTCCCTACCCTCCACTGTTTGAAGTCGCATGTAAATTTTCAATTGCTAACAAGCGACCGTGCAGAATGTGGATAAATAGTCGAGACGCTGTAACGCCACGCTTGTTTTGCAGCGCTATCCTCCCTTTCTATCTTGTTTCAAATTTCAATGAAATGATATTGGGTATCGTTGGAACTCTTGCTTTCTCTTCTTCCTGACGTCATTCACTTGACTGCGGATAAGGGTCCGATGCTGAAATCGTAATCAGCGATTTCCAATTTGTTTCATTTTATCAAATTATATAAGCGCCAGAAAATGCCTAGATGCTCCAGTAATTTACAGAGTGACCAACAAAACAGTAAAATTTGAGTTCTAGGTAATTGAGTAACATTCCACAAAATACCGTTAGAAACTGTCAAGATAGTATCATAACATATGATTCTTAGGAATGAGCTGAAATTCTCGATTTTGGGGTGAAAGCAACATGAAGAGTTTACACAGGGATGATGAGGTGGAAGGCATCGACTGCTCAAAAATCAAACCAAATTTAAAAAAAATGTCGGAATACCTCTCTCTTCATGCTTTTCCATTTCTTAAAACATCAAAGTAGGACCCACGCTTATAACTGGGGCCGCTTCAGCTGTAGGTCTTGAACCGTTTTGTGCCCAGGGGATATGACCTAAGACGGCGCTACATTTTAGCAGAGTTCTTTTTTCAATTCGAATGCCTTGTGTGCCATTTAGTACGGAATATTATTTAAATATCCTGTTAAGTGATACAACCGAATGGATCCAACATTTATAATTTTCAATGTCATATAGGCAAGCAATCGCTTTTAGTAATATTGATTTTGATCTCTCTTGACGCAGTTTTGTTATTTCGAGTGACAATGCGTAAACAAAAAGTTGTTCGTTTATTGGTATGACTTTTAAATCGAATGCGTCATTGGTCTGCGATTTCTCGAAAACATCATGTGAGTTTATTGTTGATCCTCGTCTAATGTAATTGCTATAAGTCTCCTTCCTATTACTCTTTGTTCCTTTCTTTTGAAGGTTAGTGACCCATAAGAGATCAGCAGTGGCACATTGACATATTCGATTTTTAGATAAAAAATAATTTTCTTAATACTTTGTACACACCTTCTCGTTGCATTTCAACCTTGACTTGCCCCTAATGAAAATACTTTTGGAATAGTATTGATTGCTTCTTTGCGGCTTCACGTTTTTATCTATTTTTTCTATTCCATCACTCTTTGATACCTTGCTGAGTACTATTAATCGTAAAAGAAAACCATAAATATAGCTTTCTCAATCATTCCAGGAACTGTAAAGTGAAACTGACTTCGCAAAAATAGTAGTTTCATGACAATAAATTACTGAACAAAGTAATCTACGTTTCACATAAATATTATGGGTTATCCTAGGTCATTACCACCAAAGTGGAAGGGTTTATTCAGAAAGCTATTGAGTTTTCGTTTTATAATTATCTTGTAGCTTATAACAATAGTTGCATAATTTCTAGTATTTATCCAACCAAGGTGGAGTTTTGTAGTATTATTGAATGTATGATTCAAATGCAATCTTGTAAGTGAAGTATTTTTCGAAGGACACATTCTGCACCTTTTTTTAGGTTCTTGAATTTTTCTCATATGCTATAATCACAAAATGACTCAAAACTAACGCTAAGGTTTAAAGTCTATATGGGTCTTTTACTAGAACAATTAAAACGAAACAATTATTTAAAAAATATGCTTTACTAATAGAAAAATAGTTGTCAAGGTTGATATGACGCAAGTACTTTGAGACAGATTTCGAGCATTATGACTCCTTTGAAGTACCTATGTGTTGTAGTTCAATCTAATGGAAACTAAATGTTTTTACAGCTTTCATTGAAAAATGTGTCAGCCATGTTCGATTTTAAGCGACAGTAATGGAAACTAGACTTTTTTTTTATAAGCTTTCAATGTAAACATTTTGTCCATCCATTAGCATTATGCATCATTTTCCATCATTACGGAAGTTCATTTCTGCCTTTTGTTGCTGTAATTGAAAATAAGTGGGCTTATTGTTTAGAGTAGAAGCCTTAAGCTGAATATTCGACCACAGACACGCTGTGGCAAAATAACTCCTGGTAATTAAAAGTAAATTGTGGCGCTTCTTATTCACTACTCCTTGGTGTATCGCTTTTATCAAATTTTCTAAGCCTAAACGGTATCTTAAAAAAGCGTTAACGATCCTCCACAAAACATATGGAAAATGAGCCCCATACGATTTACCTAAAAAATCACTGTTATATTTCTCACCTGAACAAAAGGTATTCAGGTGTCATCATGACTAATAAGGCGAGAATACACATGCCAGTAAAATAGCGTGCCAGTGGTCAGTAACTTGTATGCTAACTACTTGTCCTACGATAACCCAAAATACACATGCTAGTTTTGTATATGCCAGTCTGTGAAAATTTTCCTTTATCTTCTTTAACTCTTGGTGGTAGGTTGTTCTTAGGTTTTTTATTTTATTTTTCATAAATTTCAATGTTAAATTGTTATCAGTCATTTGCTTCAATAAAGACTTGTAAGCATTGTCTCTAGCGATTTTAATTTTATACAATGGAGATCATGCATTCCATAAACACGGATACTCCCTATACTGCATAACAAACAATAAAGTCTTTTCGTCTCCCCAACGAGCCATTTTGCCCGGAACTAAACAAATAGTTCTATAGTTCAATAATCCGTTTTTCACATGCGAGTTTCTGGTAACGATGTCGTTCACACACCTTTGAACATGACTCGCATGTTTCCTCCCCTCCATTCCCTCGACGAAATCCTGCTACTGGCACACAAAAATCAAACGTCTTGCGATCTACTGGCGTGCTATCTTCTAGCGTGCTTTCTTGCTGGCAAATAAAGTCACACATGCAAGTAGCACGCACAATCCAGTAACTGGCAAGCTTCTGTGCGTACAGGTATAACAAGCATGTGTATTCTCGCCTTTATACTATTTATATTTAAGAGAAGGTTGATTTTTGTATGCTAATGCTGGAATAGACCTGGCACGAATTGTTTGAGAGTTCAGAAAACCTATTTAAGCAGCTTTCTTCCTTGTCTTTGATTATGACCTTGTTAAGGTCATGTACATTTTGAAGGTGGAAGGGAAAGCGCCCAAGTGTAAACATTGCTTTAATTTGTTGTATCTTACCCATCTTTCCTGCACTGGTGAATGAGTGCAACCACATATGTTGAATGGATTAGCTTACTGACGCTTCGACTACCTCAGGAGCCTTTCCAAAGTACAAATCCAATTCTTGAGGTATAAGCCCTTGGAACTGATAAATAACGAGTTTTATCTATGCTTATGGGATCCCAGACTACAAACAGATAAAAGACTGTGACGCAATCCACAGAGCTATCGGATCTTTAAGTAATTTAGGAATCGTCGTGTCTACCGGATGCGTATCCAGCTATCCAGCACGTATCACCTCAACACGCGCGATCACTGTGATGCACGCCTACGGCTGGAGTTCTTTTGTTTTACATAAAGCTGGCAAAACCGAAACGGGAAAAACCGAGAGAAGCGCAATGAATGTCGCGGCGCAACGACACAAGCATCTCATCTCGCTCTATCGAGTTTTGGAGACTGATGAGTATCGTTGCCTGGTGATCCCTATTTTGCATTTTGCTGCTAGCCGTTTGTTCCCTTTTCGAATCCGTTGGGTCTAAGGTGGCTTAATAGACCTTCTTTGGGGAAAAGGGCATCTAAAGCGTCAAGTAAGCACTTTATTGGGTGTTCAGGCAATTCCCTTATTAGTTTCCCTATTGCAATCATTCTGCAGCGATAGATAACAATTTGCTGGAACAAGCACAGGTAAATCAAGCTTCGGTCATATCCAGAGAGGAGTTCCTCAAAGCTCCTTTTTTTCTGAAACCAGCGACAGTGGCAAAATATTTCAGTACGATACACAAATATTATACTCATTTCCACCACAAAAGGTTACTGAAATCAATAATATACCATAAATAATCGATAGCGTTAACAACTGCATCTATGGGAAACGTATCAATTATACTAAGTGACATATAAATCCGAACACCCAGTTTAAATGGTTTTATTTTAATTAAAGTTGGTGAATGTATTTATCTTACTGTAAGTAACAAGTGAAAAATTTTTCAGCCTTATCAGTTGGACATTCCTGTTTTTATACTGCTTTTTTTTAAATCACTAACGCTCTAAAAATGAATATTTCAGCCGCAGTAAAGAATCAGCGTTGGCGGATTTTGGTTCTTGACATCCTTTACGATCGGTTACGATGCCTAGAGTACGGAGACCTGTACGATTTCGTCAACTTAGTGAGTTTGATAGGGGCCGTATAGTGGGACTTCGGAAAGCTAGAGTTTCTTTTCGGGCAATTGCAGTTAGAGTGCAAAGAAGTGTAGACACTGTAGTTAGGTGTTGTCAGGCATGGCTTCGAGAAGGTCGTACGCAAAGAGCAAGGGGCACTGGACGCCGCCGTAGAACAACAGACCGTGAAGATCGCCGCCTAAGATTATTGGCCTTAAGGGACCGTTTCTCCACTACCAGGTCCATTGCAAATGAATGAATGAAGACCTATTGGCATGCGAAGTGTTTACCGACGAATAAGAAGTTTTTGCTTGTTTTCATACCGGCCACACTGGGTGCTCCCTTTAACTCGAGAACACCGACGTAATCGCCTTGAGTGGTGCAGACAACGGTCACTCTGGGATCAGGAATGGAACAGTATTGTCTTTAGTGACGAGTCTCGATTTTGCTAAGGCATGCACGATGGTCGTGCCAGGGTTAGAAGGCGACGTGGTGAAAGGAGGAATCCACAGTTTCTTGTTGAAAGACATGTTCATCAGACTGTTGGAGTTATGGTTTGGGGTGCTATAGCTTATGGTTCCAGGTCACCTTTAATCTTCATCAGAGGTAACATGAACGCGCAGCGTTATATCCACGAAGTTCTAGAACCCCATCTTGACACCCCGGCAGATCCAACTTTCCAACAAGATAATGCCCGACCACATGTTGCAAGAGTCACAATAGACTTCTTTTATCATAATGATGTCACATTGTTACCATGACCACCAAGATCTCCCGACTTATCCCCAATTGAGCACGTGTGGGATATGATGGGTAGGAGATTGCTCAATTTTCAACGTCCTCCTCAGACTCTAGAAGCATTTCGAGAGGAGTTGGTGGTTGCCTGGAATGAGATACCACAGGAGGACATTGACCACCTGATCAGAAGCATGCCTAGGCGCGTTGGAGAATGCGTAGCACATCAGGGTGCATCCACACATTATTAAAAGTCAAAGGGCTTTAAAGCAGTGCAATCATTTTGAAATTTGTATCATTTACTTATTATGCTTCATTAAGTACTTTTATTATTTAATTTTTTTTATTAAAATAAAACCATTTAAACTGGCTGTTCGGGTTTATATGTCACTTAGTATATTTAGACAAACATTAACTGTTTAGTAAAGATAGTACACAAATAGAAAACAAATGAGTATAGATATCAAAGATAATTAGCTGGAATGCATGGCAGTGATCAAAAATGTAGCTCGGACCGGGTTTCCGCGCTTTTTTTTTCGTCACGGGATCAATTTTCCAAAACACTCAAAGCCATCCTTGACGATAACATTACTCTTGTGCCGAAATATAATCAAAATCCGAGCTGTAATTTCCTGGTTATAGAGGGGTCAACGATTAGCAGGCAAATAGACTGACAATCAGTTAGACAGGCCAACGCAAATGAATGAAATGATTTTTCGTGATGTACATGTCATGAAACTCAGACTACGGTATTATGGAGGCCAGGTTTCGAGCAGAACCAGACCGCAAAATTAGGCATTCCGGAGATGCTGACTGGGAACGGCTCAGAGATTTTTTCTGTAGCTTTAAAATATGTTAGTTTTGCTGACTTGATTGCGTCGTCTCCCTCTTGATTAATAGCCGAAATTGTCCACGTTGGGGTGGAGGAATACGTCACTGATACAGTGAAAGTGCCTAAGCCAAGGTCCAACGGCTGCTTTAACACTGCTCGTCGGCAGCAGTTCGAGGCACCTTCTTAGAGAACACCACTGTAGAGAATGTAGGCGACATCATGTCTTGGAATAGAAATAACGAAGCGGTTCGCAATGACAAAGACCAGCACTATGCAAGAATTGGGTACAAGGCTAATGGTGCAGCGCAATGGCAGTCGGTATTTCTGGACGCCGGCCAAGCAGATCTAAGCGAGCTTCTACTGCTTACGTGCCAATGTCGAGCAATTGAAACCGACTCCATTGCTAAGTGCTTGCTAAGAAATTTGCTGTCAACTACACCTTCGACGTGCCCCGAATGTCTGACTGCCATCGATTCCAAACTTTTCCTACACTACAGGAAGTAAACTTCAGGCATAAAACTGCAAGACTGCTCTTGTCACGCGATACCAACTATGCTACTGGTCCGAGTTTGATTCCTGCCGTTGTGCTGGACAGATGTGCAGAGGAACTCGCCCCAGTTCTTTCGCGTTTCTTCCAGATATCGCGAGAATTCAGCACTCTTCGAGAAAACTGCAAATATGCCCATTTGCAGCTCATCCCAACGACTACAGGCATATATTTCTGCTTTCTGTTATAAGTGAAGATGCGCATAAATCGGGAACTTCCGGATTAAAATGAACGCGCCACGGTTTGATTAGCGGCTTCCAGCACCAGCCTTCCACAGGGGATCTCCTAGCAACTGTGCTATTGAGATGGCGAATTCCCGGTAATTTATAAATTGGTAAGAATGATCGGTAATTTTCGGTAACATTCGGCAGTATTGGTAATATCTTAATAAAAAAGAGGAATAAGTATTTTCTTATTAAAAACATGTATTCTTTGGGTATGTCCGACCCGACGACCATAGTCTGAATTTCTCATAATAAGCCTTCCTAAAATATGTAAATTATGGATATTTTCCATTACTGCTTCCACTAGCAGGTCTCTCCAACTCGAGCACTTGGTGCTGGTGCGCTCCGGTGCTGAACCCAGCGGCACCGGTGCCGTTCCCCCTCCACCTCGACCGGACAGCCGTTGCGACAGAGAGAAACATATTAGCCGACCGTCTCTCGGGCACGGGCCATTTCTTAATAGGACAAGACAAAGTGGACAGGTTTTTTGGCGTCTTAACGTGCATCTTTTTTTAAACGATGTTTTTCAATCCTGCATGGAAGAAGCCTATTTTTTGTAAATACTGATGGAAAAGTAAAATGTTTAATTTGTCACACGGTATTGAGGTTAGCCCTTTTAAGCTCTGAAGAGGTAATTATTAATTTGGCATAGTTGATTATTATTAATGGTGTCGTAATGCAAGTTATACTGTTGCTTTGAAAATCGCAAAAAGTGGGAGACCGTTTACGGACGGAGTACTTGTCAAATAATGCTGCAGTGGGGTGTGCAGAAATATTGTGCCCATCTCCTGTAAGCAACTTTGAGACAATTAGTATGTCCGAACTTGGTGCAGATTTAAACGAACAACTACGGGAAAATGTGCCCATTTTGTGCAGTATTCTATAGTTCTCGATGAAAGTAAAGACATTTCTGATACAGCATAATTAGTTGTTTTCGTTAGAGGTGTCGAAATAGTCTTTACTATCACCGACGAACTACTAGACGTTATCCCGCTCAAAGATACAATGGCTGGAGAAGATATTTTTGATGCTGTAGAATACACAATGAATGACATGGGTATACTACTCAACAGTTTGCGTACTGTTACCGGAAGCACAAGGTTTTACTGGGCGAATAGAAATAAAAGTTCGCGACGTTGGGCTACCTCCGATATCATCGGTACACTGCATATTACATTAGGAACAACTATGTGCAAAAACCTTCCGTAATTTCAAATCTATTATAGATGTAGTAATAACATGTGTCAATTTCTGCAGAAAGCAAGGTCTCAACCACGGCAGTTTTTAAGTATTTTTAAAACACCTGGAAGCAACTTACGGTGACATACTGTTTTATTGTGTTACGCGCTGGTTAAGCTGCGCAAAAGTGCTAAAGATTTTTTTTGAAATCATTAACGACGTTAAGATGTTTATGCAAATGAGATTTTTACGACGCCATCTTCAGTGCTTTTCGAAATAGAACCGCCGCAGTTCCAAATGGAGCTGATTAAGCTTCAATGCGCTACGATCGTTAATGTTAGATACTACCACTACAATAGTAATTTAATTTCGTTTTATCAAGGTGTTACGCAGCAAGATTTTCCCAAAATTCTTGCACTGGCCTTAGAAACTTGCTCCATGTTCGATACAACGTACTTCTGCGAGCAGATGTTTTCTTTAATGAATTTAAACAAAACTAAAAACAGGTCTTTGTCTGATGTGCCCTTAGAGGCGATACTCAGAATTTCCACTGATCAAGCCACTGTACAAAATCTTAGAAAACTTGTTCAATCGAAACGCTGTCAAAGATCATCTTAAGAATAAATGTGTTTACGTCGAAATTATGAACATTATTTTATCACCCGCGCGTTGACTCGATCAGACCAATTCAAATCTCAATACGAATGTCACTCCACTCATTTTCCGTTGTGGCTAGGAGCCGGCGAAATTAAATCTTATCGCGGATTTTATTGAACTTAGTAATAATATGTAGTTTCAAATTAAATGAACAAAAAGGGCTTGGTATGTCGATGAAAGTACCTGTCATATCCACTTGAAGATACAACGTGACGGTAGGATTTTACCATAACCTATACGTATATCAGCGGTCATGACGTTTCATATTCATTTTACATACATACATACTTTCAAACATCTAGAAGCCTGGTGTCAAACTGACAGACTCAAATGAGCTTTTAAATGCAAGCATGAACAGGATGTATTATTTTGATCTATTTGCATTGCCTGCTATAGCTTTCAGTCGGTACGACAGAAACTTCTGGCTGAAATCAGTTTGTCATACCATATCTTTAAGTCGGTATGACAGGTACTTCTGGCAGGTTGCGCCCCGTCTTACTGAGCTCTTCTTGTTCATTTACTTAAAAACTACAGATTATTACTAAATTTAGTCGAATCCGCGATGAAGGTATACTCAATGCCACCAGCTCCCGGGTCGTTTCTATTCGCAGGGTGTTACGGTTAGCACAACACCTTCCTAGCGATGCGTATGCCGCTGCCTAATCCCTCCCCCACCTTCACGGAGTTACGCCGTAGCACTGTGCTGCGGGCGGTGCTCGGCGCTACACTGGTGGCACCCGAGTTGGAGAGCTGCACTAAAGGATGAATAACAAAGCAAACTTCAAATTCCCGATCCACCATTATAGTGACTGTTAAATGTAATAAAAGGTTGAAAGATACCAAGACATAAACCCTAGAAGGCATTGAGTGTTGGTTGCGGATTGTAAACAAGCTGCTATTTTAGAATCATAATTTTCTATTGGCTTTTTAATTAAAAAAGTGTATACAAACGATATTAATAACATAAATATTTTTCAAAATAGGTAGCATATATCCTTAAAAAAAACAAACTGAATACAAACGCACGTTACTGAAACTCGTTTAAGACATCTG
Source organism: Acanthoscelides obtectus (assembly GCA_963669975.1). Lineage (NCBI taxonomy): Eukaryota > Metazoa > Arthropoda > Insecta > Coleoptera > Chrysomelidae > Acanthoscelides > Acanthoscelides obtectus. Next base: position 35,431,815 of record CAVLJG010000010.1, read on the forward strand.
TAATTTGCAATAATCTGTAAAAGGTACTCTCTACAAACCAATAACAAAACAGGAATGTGAAAGGTAACCGATAGTAATAAATCAATCATCAATATCAGATGCTCCAGTTTCACAGCAGGATGTAGTACTGTGAACAGTCTTCATTATCGGTTGATGAGGATTCATAATTTTAATTAATTTTGCGAGTTCAGGCGTTGGCAAAGTAATGGTGACAGAATTTTGACTTGGCTCTTTCAATATATCTGTATACGATAACAGCAAATATTACACCTAACAGAAGCCTTAATGCCAAGCAATCATAGGTTTTCACATTTACAGCCCAAGGACTGAGGGTCAACTGACTAGTTCTGACAGGAAAATAATTCGCGTTGCAGCACACACCATACGCTCCGACTCATATCACAGGACCACCGCGCTAGGATCTGAGAATATTCCCCGTAATCTTACCAAGCGAATATTTTCAATGGAACGTAGGCGATATATCTCTCTCCTACCGCTATGTCAATGGGCTTTCCTCCCCAGTTTAAAAAAAGGAGGGGAATGCTTTCGTTACCGTATTGAATTACGAATATATATTAAGTGACATATAAATCCGAACACCCAGTTTAAATTGTTTTATTTTAACAAAATTTTGTATAAGTACTTAATGAAGCATAATAAGTAAATGATAACAATTTCAAAATGATTGCACTGCTTTAAAGCCCTTTGGCCTTTAATAATGTGTGGATACACCCTGATGTGCTACGCATTCTCCAACGCGCCTAGGCATGCTTCTGATCAGGTGGTCAATGTCCTCCTGTGGTATCTCATTCCAGGCAACCACTCCTCTCAAAGTGCTTCTAGAGTCTGAGGAGCACGTTGCAAATTGAGCAATCTCCTACCCATCATATCCCACACGTGCTCAATTGGGGATAAGTCGGGAGATCTTGGTGGCCATGGTAACAATGTGACATTATTATGTTGAAAGAAGTCTATTGTGACTCTTGCAACATGTGGTTGGGCATTATCTTGTTGGAAAGTTGGGATAGGGTAAAAGATGGGGTTCTAGAACTTCGTGGATATAACGCTGCGCATTCATGTTACCTCTGATGAAGATTAAAGGTGACCTGGAACCATAAGCTATAGCACCCCAAACCATAACTCCAACAGTGCGATGAACATATCTTTCAACAAAAAACTGTGGATTCCTCCTTTCACCACGTCGCCTTCTAGGTCTTCCGTGTTCTGCAAACCATTCATTTGCAATGGACCTGGTAGTGGAGTAACGGTCCCTTAAGGCCAATAATCTTAGGCGGCGATCTTCACGGTCTGTTGTTGTACGGCGGCGTCCAGTGCCCCTTGCTCTTTGCGTACGGCCTTCTCGAAGCCATGCCTGACAACACCTAACCACAGTGTCTACACTTCTTTGCACTCTAACTGCAATTGCCCGAAAAGAAAGTCCAGCTTTCCGAAGTCCCACTATACGGCCCCTATCAAACTCACTAAGTTGACGAAATCGTACAGGTCTCCGTACACTAGGCATCGTAACCGATCGTAAAGGATGTCAAGAACCAAAATTCGCCAACGTTGATTCTTTACTGCGGCTGAAATATTCATTTTTAGAGCGTTAGTGAATTAAAAAAAAGCAGTATAAAAACCGGAATGTCCAACTGATAAGGCTGAAAATTTTTTCACTTGTTATTTACAGTAAGATAAATACATTCACCAACTTTTATTAAAATAAATCCATTTAAACTGGGTGTTCGTATTTATATGTCACTTAGTATATTACGGGTAGCATTCCGGAGAGGAATCGTACGCAACCAAGATTGAAGGTAAAGGATATTTTTAAACGAATATTGGCATGCAAATGGATTTAGAAAAAGGTTAAATTATGATTATATCGTGTGTAATACCTTAACACCAGCCATTGTTTTGGACTTGCTTACTATCCGGAAGAAGCGCTATATTTGCACAACTGATTATCAACAGTTCTATTTTAAAGTTACTCTACCTTTATATTTCCATTATTGTAAATAGCCTGGCCAAACCAGCATCAGTAAATGCGAAATTTTGAATACTACTCACATAAGAAGGTTTGTCAGGCCGAAGTAACTATGTGATATACTTCTTCAACTGGAAGGGGCGGACTAGTTTATCAAGATTATAAGCAAATACAAAGAGGCAGTCCAGTCCACAGCTGCTCATTCGTCTAACGAAGAAGGAAATTACAGCGTCATAAAACATAAAATATATAAAAGGAAACTTGAACAATGGGAACAATCAACGAACACAAACAAAGCTTCGTCTCTCTATGTTACTGTAACAGACGTAGGCGGACCAAGCGCTTGTCCTTATTTTACACATTTAAATTTAACTGGCTGCTATTTGCTCCTCCTCGCAACTTTGACGAACAAACGAATAGAAGTCGGGAAGGGTTGTACCGTTTGTATAACAATCTAGCAAGTTAGTTTATACGTGGGTAAACACACATTTAACATTATGGTCATTGCTCCTGACCTTTCTGCGATTCGATTTTTGATCAACCTGTTGTGCTTCCCACACCAATCGGCGAGGAAGTACCCTGAGGAGGAGACATTTTGAAGATAAGACACTACGTTTGTTTTTTTTTTAGCCGAAGCAGCCGCGTAGGCAGAATCCTAAAAACCAGGGTACCGTGGCTGCTACGAGAAGCTTAAAGAAACTTTGTTAATCCGATTTTTGAAATACCTAAAATTATTAGAACTGGTTTTAGCCACCTCAGACAGATTGCTTCTCAATCTCGATACCTTACGGACAAAGTAGTGGTCGTACCGGCCTGTTCTGGATGGAAAAGTGCTACACGATTAAGATGGGACGCTGACGCTAAGCGGTTCTGTCTGGTAAGCACAATACGCTCTGGCATCATGGAGGCCTCCTTACGGGGCGTTGTCGCCTTAGCTGGCAAGATATGCACTGATGTGCGCTAAGCTAAAATTTCATGGTTTTGATAAAATAGCACTGCAGTTTTTTAAATCATACCTAACCCACCGTTCTCAGCGCGTCTCAGTTTCTGGAGTTTTGTCAAATGAGCACTTTATCACTTCGGGTGTGCCTAAGGGCTCAATTTCAGGACCCTTGTAATTTTTAATTTATGTAGCCGATATTGCTGAGTCCATTCAAAATTCACAGCTACAGTCTTATGCGGATGACACTCAACTGCTTTACTTCTTTTATCCTGAAAACCTCCAGACTGCTACTATGGAAATAAACGAGGACATTGACTCTACTTGCACCTACTCAGCCAATAACAGCCTAACCGTTAATGCTTCCAAGTCTTCTGCCCTTCTGTTTTGTCCAAATCACAGAAGAGCCGAAGTCAAAGCTTCCTTGAGTATATCAGTCTATTAACAATCAAAATATTCCTTTTTCTGAAAGTGTCAAGTGTCTAGGTGTGTTTATTGATGAAAACGTGAACATTTAAATAACCACTTACAAAGACGTTACATCCGTCTGAGAACTCTGTATGCGATCAAAAATTTGCTGAATTTTAAAGTGCGAAAAAAGTTGTGTGAATCTTTTGTGTTATCTATTTTTAATTATTGTAATCTAGTTTATCATCCTTGTTTGGATGTTGAAAGTCGTAACAGAATATCGGTAGTACAAAATAACTGCGTACGATTCATATTTAGTTTAAGAAAATTTGATCATGTTTCGGATCGTTATCCTTTAATAGGTTGGTAAAAGATGACAGATTTAGTTAAATACAACTACCTAAACTTTATACATAAGTTACTTGTCTCTGGAACTCCAACTTATCTACGTGAGAAACTAATTTTTAGGTATAATGTACATCAACGACATATCCGTAACACATTCGCTTTAACAATGCCACTTCATAGTTCATCTGTTTTTAACAGGTCCTTCTCATATAATGCATGCATATTGTACAATAGCTTAGATTACAGAACAAAAAGCCTGCCGCTGTATAGTTTTAAAAAGTACTTAAGAGCTCTTCTGCTCAATGGTGATTCTTAAAGGTGGTTTTCTCCAGCATTATATTTTTAAGCTAATCTTTATTTAGTTTGTATTCAGTTACATGGGCATTTTCCTCCATTTATTTACATTATTATGTTCTTTACAGCTGTACTTTTTTACCATCTATATTCTTATGCAGTTAATGGTTAAGTGTAAGAATAGCTGCCATAGCTAAGCTTCGCCATTAGCTGCTCACTAATCTAATTATAGATAATAATATATGAATTATCTGTAATTAGTTTTTTTTTCTAATAAAAGACGGTTTATTATTATTATATATACAGGGTGTTCATTTGAAAACTTCCAACCACGGATTTATCGAAAACCACTGATTGACAGAAAAAACGCCGAGACCCGTCAAAACATTTGTTGATTTAATCAAAAGCTATTTCACCCCCTTTGTTTGAAAGGTCTTTCGAAGTCCTTTATTTTCACGTTTGACTTAAAATCGGCTGAATAGTCTTCAAAAAAATGAGAAAAATCTCTATTCATCTTGATTCGTTCAGATAGAAAACAAAAACACACGAAAATATCACATTTTATTTCAATAAGTATTCAAAATGTTGCCCGTTATTGGCTAAACAATGTTGTGGGATATCCTGACAGCTTTCAATAATGCGTTGACGAAGTTCATCCAAACCTTCAGGTTGGGAAGTAAACACAATTAATGTCGAATGGCCCCATGGAAGAAAGTCTAATGGCGTCAAATCAGAAGATCTAGCAGGCCATTCTAAAGACTCTCTTCGCCCTTTCCATTTATCTGGAAACTCGTCGTCTAGCCATTGCCGAACCGGAAGAACATAGTGAGGAGAAGCGCCGTCTTGCTGGAAATATATTTCAGCCTCATGAAATATAGGGTTTCCATCCTCTGCGATTTGGTTTTCAATGGTTTCAGTGATAATTAGGCTGATGGTATTTTCTAACATATACAAATAAATGTCTCCATTCTACTTTCCATTAATAATTAATAGCCCAACCAATATGTTTCCTGAAATGCCTGCCCATACACTAACTTTTTGGGGGTACTGGGTATGCCCTTCTACAAAAGCATGAGGATTTTCATTGCTCCAATACCTGGAGTTATGCTGAGGAGGCTGAGGGTGAAAGGAAGTGAAGTAGTTTTTGGTTGAAAAGTTGTCCACCTTGACAAATCTTCTGACGTGTCTCTGCGTTTTTGCCTTTTCAAATGAACACCCTGTATACAATCTGCATCCCGCGCGCTACGCAGTCTCACTACTGATCACCCTGTGTACTGCGCTGCTTTTGACCGGGCTATTTGGTTATTCGTAGCGACATGCAATGGAGACATCCAGATAGTCAGATACAGCGTAAAGTTAATTAGATCGTCGCGGCTTAAATGGAACTTCCGACGTTTTTACGCCTTCCCTTCTGCAAAACAGATACTCCGCTTTGAACGCGCAGGGATTAATCTTTGAAACCAGACGAGTGGATTATACACAGCGCGACCACATCAAGTTGACGTCTAAAGTATTTACATTCATGCTGCTAGCAAGTACACAGATTTGAGCGTTGTAGTACATAAGTAGACGTTTATAAAGTTATACTCAGAAGAAGATATTACACCGTCTGGGTCACCGATTTGACCAGAGCTCTATGCATGGAAAGAGTCCTACAAGTGTCGCTCGTATATCCCTAAAGTCTTGAGATGAAGAAAATAAGTGAAAAATTCCTCGCGAAAGTGTCAGCCTGGCAAAGTGTTTGTCAACATAAGAGATTTTTTCGCGAGATCCCGTAGTGAACCGTATCGGGAACAGATGGAATTTCCCCTTCCTCTCGAAGTTTTGACAGTTTCAAGTTACACCGGGAGTGGTTAGATGGCGCAAGTCGCGCAGAATGTTTGCTTTAAGCTACTTGATAAACGTAGCTGCCTTGTTTGATTCTGAAATAAAAAGACCGATCGTTTTTTGTGCAATGTACATATACAGGGTGACTTTGAAGTTGAGTCATTAATTTTCAGATAATGATTGTAGAAGGAAGATAAACCAAAATATGTGTGTAAAAATTAAAAAAAAATAAAAAAAAATTTTTACCTTGTTTTATAAAGTATCCTCCCGACAAGTATTTCAGTGCGGACCTGTATTTGATCGTGAGGTCCCCTGTGAGGTCTTAAGTCACCTGATTCACAAGCCCGTTGTACTAAATTAACAAAGGCACGAGGGGTTGGTTGCACTCGATTGGGAAACCGATCCGCATAAACATGTGCCATTTTTTATTTCGTTTGAGCCACGCAACACATACCACTATCCACTGACACTAACTGTATACAAATGAATGAGATACCTGTAAAAACATCGTTCCAAATTCTTTCGCTTTTTTGTTTCCGATGCGATGAACCGATACGGCGGATTATATCCATTGTCGCCAAACACGACCACATAATATTGTTATTGAGACAGGGCGGTACTCAAACTTCCAAAGGGCTATAACTTTGTTACTTTAATTTTACCAGGAAAATGGTAAAGGAAAAAAACATTTCTTTTGATCAGATCTACTCACTGTTAAAATAAATGACTCAACTTCGAAGTCACCCTGTATATATATATATATATATATATATCAATAAAATCAATCCTTTGATATAACAAGTGCGGTTCATATATCTTCGATGACCTCCTCCCTCGTCATTTAAAATCAGGTGGACGTGTTCCTCCATTTATGATTTAATAATTTAACTCAATTTTGGGCACTGCGAAGACAAATTTTCAATTGAGATGCCTGTTTTTTAAATGAAATTGACATAAGACCTGTCACCCGCTAGTACCTCACAGACGTTAGGCGGGTACCCGTACCACGTGATTTTTTTAACATACCGACGACGTCACATCCGTCTTCCCCTATTCCCGTTCTTCGCGAAAATTTGAGTATCAGTTCCCGGTAGTGCACTGTGCTACACCGTGGACTCGCGAAGAAATCCTTATAATTATAAGCTATGAAATTATGAATGATAATAGTCATAAAAATAATATACATACATTCAACTTGCACAGACAAGCGTTTGAGCAAGCACAAAGTGTTTCCAACCTTTCAAATGAAGAACACCTAATTTACATATTAAAAAAGATCTCATTGGTTAGTAAGTGTCGATGTAAACCAAGCATATTTAAAAATTTCTGAAAAAGTGGTGCTGCTAACTGATGATGGAATAATGAATGAAGTCTTATGAACAGTACCATTTTTTTTTCAAGAATGTTTCTGACTTTCCGGCGAAAATAAACATCGATCGGTTGACCTATTGCAGTGCATTTCTGAGGAGTAACTTTTAGAGTACATGTTGCCAGTTCCTGCATTCAAGCATTTTTTAAACTTAAACAAATAATAAACCGTCTTTTATTAGAAAAAACAAATTACAGATAATGCATATATTATTATCCATAATTAGATTAGTGAGCAGCTTAATGGCGAAGTTTAGCTATGACAGCTATTCTTACACTTAACCATTTACTGCATAAGAATAATAGATGTAAAAAAGTACCGCTGTAAAGACAATAAAAGGTGGAAAATGCCCATGTAACTGATCACAACCTAAACAAACATTAGCTTAAAAATATAATGCTGGAGAAAAACACCTTTAAGAAGCACTATTGAGCAGAAGAGCTTTGAAGTGTTTTTTAAAACTATACAGCGGCAGGCTTTTTGTTCTGTAATCTAAGCTATTGTACAACATGCATGCATTATATGAGAAGGACGTTTTCATCAATAAACACACCTAGACACTTGACACTTTCAGAAAAAGGAAGATTTTGATTGTTAATAGAAATACTCAAGGAAGCTTTGACTTCGGCTCTTCTGTGATTTGGACAAAACAGCACAGCAGAAGATTTAGAAGCATTAACGGTTAGGCTGTTATTGGCTGAGTAGGTGCAAATAGAGTCAATGTCCTCGTTAATTTCCATAGTAGCAGTAGCAATGGCAAGACTGACCCTTTTGAGGAAAATATCTTCCTCATTTTTACACTTCCCAAGTTATAAATGAGTCAAGGATTAGACGTCAGACAGACAGGTAGGTCGAGAGAAATGAGTGACATGGTTTTTCGTTGTCTACATGTCATGTAACATACAAAAAATATAATATCTCAATTTTCGCGATTAAAATACTTCTTCACCAGTAGTAGGTAGAAAAAATGAAAAGTGGAAACTCAATTGAGTTGAGATATCAAACCGACGTCCTTCAGATGTGTACGTCTATAAAGCATCGTATTACGTTATCAAATTTTCTTTTGAGGATGGTACTGGTAACGAAACGATAGTGCATTTGCCACAAAGTATGTATAGAAATGTGTGTTTTTAAGTCCTATGTTTACATTTTTAAGAAATTGAACGAGCAGACCATAAATCGGTTTTTCTTATAAGATTCGGAGGACACGTTTATTGTAAATTGTAAACCCATTTCAAGTTTTCCAATTAGGATGTTTGAGTAGCGTTTATGCCTCACAAATCCAAAAAATCTGTGATTTAAATCAGATGCTTGGCCATCATCATCACAAAGGGCGTATTTCAAACCTAATCTACGTAAGTCTTCATCATAATCGGAGAATATTTTTTTACTAACCTTGTATTCAAAAATATGTGGAGTTTTTTCTGATAGCTCTGTTAATCAAATAATAGTGGTTAGATGTATTACTTTGAATTCTGGACCACAATGTTTCCCAATATGCCATCAATTTATTATTAAAGCAAACAAAAATGTCTTCAGTTATATATAATTGATGCGTGGTTTGTACGTGGGCAGCTTGTTTGGGTACCTGATCTGTTCTCTCATTTCCTAGTATTCCCGTATAGCCGTTTACCTAAACAAGGAATGCACCACAAACCCCTTTTGGTTAAGTTGTGCATAAGTGTTCTAATTTTACATAATAAGTAATGGTTGGAAAATGTTCCATTGAGAAGATTCTGCTATTGATATAGTCTCTACTGTAAAAATGGAACTCAAATTCTATCTTTTATACCTACGATGAATCTATTGCTAAGAAAGGAGCTGACGATGTCTGTTCTATGCTGTATCCCTTTTTTTATAACATCCTGCCTATGGAAGTAAAAGATCCGGCCATTTGCTGTGACTCCTGTGCAGGGCAAAATAAAAACTTTACAGTTATTCGCTTTTTGCATTACTTGGTTACCAAGAAAGATCGTTTTACTACTGTGAAAGTAATATTTTCGATCAGGGGGCATTCATACCTCGAGGGTGATAGAGATATGAGTCTCGTGAACCAAAGAACATACACTGAGGTACCGGATGACTGGAGAGACGAATTGAAAAATTGCCGTGTGAAAGCTACACCATTTGAAGTCATTGAGTGTGGCAAACATTTTGATTTTCAACATTGGATTACGTTTTTATTGCCGTTTTATCCAACGAAGTGCCCCTTTCCAACCCGACCAGTCAGGATGCTCAAGTATTGTAAACAGGATCCTCGCGTAGGTTTTCACAAATCGACATACATGGGCCTATATGCTAGTTCTAAATTTGACAAGGTAATTCGGAAGAATCTAAAAAGGACGCAAAAAGCTCAACAAAAACGAGAAGAGGAAAGATTGAAAAAACTTTACCAGGGCCCAATCCCAATTAAAATGGAAGGATCTGCAGGACCTGACCAAATTTCTAGAGAAAGCAGATTCCAGGGCATTTTATCAACAGTTAATCTCTAGATCATCCAGAAGACAGCAGTGATATGTCGATGATCCACCAATAGGCTCTTAAAGCAGAGGAAAAGTGACACGAGTCCAGAGTTGAACATCATATTTTGTTTGTTACGTTACTAGTTTTGAGTAAAAGTTCATTGTGTAAAATCTATTTTACCAATAAACACACTGTTTAGCAAAGATATTCTTTACGACTTATTTTTGCATCAATTTTACTTTCCAACAAGTAAGTAAACCTTAATTACCGATTTTCTCAAAATCAGTTCGGATGGACTATTGTCGTTATTCCCCGGTACCCTTCATATGCAACCAACAATGTGTGTAGTTCAGTCATTCCTCCATAGATGGACGCTCACAACGATCATAGTGAGCAATCGTGGAATGACTGCACCCTAAAAACTACCTACTCTGCAAGATGACATTTTATAGGTTTTTTTTTGACGTTTTATAGGTATTTTACATAATACCCGTGCCGATTACGGTATAGGCTTGCCACCACGTATTTTTAGCAAAGCAACTTTGTTAAAAATCTCCATGATGTCAACTAGGAACTTTGATCTAAATGATAACTGCAAGTGATAAGCTTGCAGCGCCATATTATATCGTTAATTTTTTTTTTGTATATTCGTGAGGAGCTAACTAATTCTCTACTTAAATGAGTAATCATAATTGTGACATTAATAATGATCTAATTAAACGCTTAGAAGGCCGGGCGGGCCTCATTCATAATGATATCTCATCTATTTCAACTTATAACTTCTATGGTAGTCAGCTTCACAGCAGATTTGACAAGTAATTTCTATGCGTTGAGTTGGTTAAATAATGAGGTTCCATTTTGAATTCATGAGCAGAAGCAAACAGTTTCCCTAGCTCCCCTCAAAAAAAATCTCACCTTGCTCCACTGCTGTTGCTCGAGACTGGGCGACCTCTAAGGTTTTTTTATTAACTCGTTTTTCAGTTCATATTTTGCTACAAGTTAAGCAACTTACCCTTGACTCAGATAGTGGAAACTTCAGCTCACTATTGCTCACTAGGATACTAAGCTACTTCTTAGTTTGTTTGTGCTTGCTGGTGTGCTCTAATATTATACTAGGAAACTGGAGTTTTAAGGCCAAGGGTATTTGATGGTTATCTAGAAATTACGCCATCTTTCGGTTGTTAATTAACTATGTCACAAACAGTATTTGAATCATGGGGTATCAGCAGTGTTATGGGATTAATGCCCAGTGCATACCAATTATACTCATATGAAGTTTCTGTCTATAAGCACAGCGAAAATAGGAAGTAGAGCTGGAAGCGTGATATTGATGTTAATTTTATGCAGGTTCTGAGAATATTTTCAGATTTTAACATTGTATTTCTGTTACAGGTAACTAGAAAAAAAGACTTTCAACATACATTTCGTAAGTAGTTATTCTACATGCATGCTTCCAAAGTCATATTTGGTGAATCAAAATAGAAATAAGCGAAGACACCATCTTGCTGCTTGATAGGCTTTTTGTGATGCTTGAACGGTGAAATATTAGTCAACACATGCAAAATACTATGTGGGTGTTTAAGAAGATTGACCAGAAACCGCGATCAAAGACCGATTTACTAGACTAGTGGACACAGGCTCATAAAGCTTCTATGTCTATGACTGTGAAATATTCAAATTCAAATACAAACACTAATATGGATGACATTTACGCCAGTATTCGTCATTTTTTTACAATGATCGTTCCTTTGAGTTATCCTAAAAGTATTTTAACGTATTCAGCGTCATGTTAACCGACGTCGGCCTGATAAAGCTCACGTAAACTTATCAGCCCAATTTCATGCAGAGCAGAGGGTTATACAAAAGTTTTCAGATATATATATATAATTTCTTTTTGAATTTTTGTAATTCAAATATGAATAAAATGAACCGATCGATATCGATTCCAGTTTTCCATCGTAGTCTAGTATTTCGCAAGAAGATGCTCCATAGCGCCAGTTGTCTCAAACGGACTCACAATGATTTGTTCAACAAATTGGATGGTATTGAGTTAAAAAGCGATTGAGAGTGAGTACAGCCATTTTGGAACAATTAGTTAACTTCTGGAGAACATTCGGAACCGTCAGATTCTGTGGCCAGAATAATCCCGGTTTTTATGGCGCTGGATCATTTGACTTAAACGTTTGAGTCTATTTCCATATGCCATACACCACATTTTCTCGGGTTATTATTCCTTTTACGCAAGATATTGCTGGATTAAGCTTACGATTTATTGAAACATCCAATTTTATCTTCATTAAAAACTCCGTTGGCTTTTTTATTTCTCGACGGTGTTGCAATACCTACCCACCAACGATATCTCGGTAGCTGGCATACACCTGTTTTACACGCGTGATAAGTCTGTTGCTCAAGATTGTATGCTTCCTTAAATTAAGTCTATTAAACGGCCAGTGAAACGAATTCAGTTACCTTCACCCGACGAAGCCGTTTTGGTAGCAGAGAATAGTTGTTACATTTTCTAATATTTACAATACTAAAGACTAGCAGACCACTTCCTCCTAATTTTCTCACCATTGACTGTTTATTTAACTTTGAATTCATTCAGGTCCACGTATTGATTTCGTCGCCTTTGACAGATCTGACACAAGTCTGAACTTAGCAGTAACCGATAAAAGGGATTTGTTAACTGGGCCGTTCCTACTTCCCACGCCAATTGGCGAGGAAGTATTGTAATCGAGAAAAATTAAGTGAACAATATACTCTTTCTTTTGGATGTTACACAATCTGTACAGTACAGCTCGGATACTGATATCACTTTCACAGATTTCTACTGTAGCTAGGATAAAGACGCAGTTTGCAAAATCCATCAGGTGGAGGCGAAGCTAAGGGGTTACATGATAAAAAATCACCCAGATTTTGATAACTGATGTTTTGGAGACTTTAGTTAATTTTTTGGAAAAACATTTAGGAGGGTAATAGGAGGTAATGGCGGTGAAGGAGGTGTAGGGGGGCATACCTAAATTCTTTGGTGTTAATGTATTTATGCACAAATATGTATATTTATTTATTAAGTCTTAGTAAAAACACACGAGAAGATAAACTATCACAAGGGAGGTTGGGTCTTGGTAGCCCTAGTGTTGCGACGACGACCGCTCGCGCATTTGAATTTCCCAGCATCAGATGTGGGCGTCCGTAGAAATTTTCTTCAGGGTCGTCGATTGACACGGGGAAACCTTTTCTATATCACGAATATGTATCAGCCCCCAACATGTGAGGGACATATGTCAGGAGGCAGCCAAATTCTCAGGAGAGGCCAGGCGATTGTGTGAGCCTATTTGGCTGTTCTGATATATTGAATTCTTTTGTTATACAAGCTTGTAGTTAACTTCTTTCTAAGAGGGTCTTGACTTGCGTCGATCATTGTCTTTTATAAACTCATGACAACATTGCGTGGAAAGTGCAGTGTCGACTTGCCGGACTCCACTTTATATTAGACGATGCTTATGGATGAATGAATTATTAATTATGGGGAAAAATATTAACAAGTTGGTACTTATCAATGTGACAGGTGAGTTTGGTGAATACCGCGGTGAGCGGATAAACGCCCATGGCTCTTCTTGCTTAACGTAGTTTTTTATAATTTGAATTTGTGTATTTCACAGTGACACCGATAAATTCTATATCAGAGCAATACCACTAGTATATGCATTTTTTCATCTATAGCGTATAACCTGTGCTATTGTTGAACCACTGCTCACGACAGCAATTACGACGCATCTAAATAAAGAAGGTTCCAACGTACCAATTCAATTTCCGTTTTGGTCTAAGTAACCTCTCCACAAAGACCTTTCCCAGCCGTAATGTATCCTTCCGTTGTCCAGGCCGCCACATCGGCACTGGTTGCTCTCTACCTCGCCTTTTCCCAATTTACATACGATCTCTCGGACGACACTCGGCAGTCCAGCCGCCATCGGCAGACTGTCGAAATGGATTATCAAGTAGCAAAAACAAACATCCACCCTTTGTATGTACGCCTCAGCTGTGCTGGTCCCTGATGCTTGATCTTGCGCGTTGGACGTCGTGTTTATTTTTACTACCCACGCCTGAAGGCGCACCCAAATGATATTTTGTTAAAATGGGCTACAACCCAAGAAAAATGTAATTATATTTTCCATATTCTAGTAAATATATCCTTGAATGACGTCCGAAAAAGTTGCATCGTCTCGAGAGTTGAATCCTTTGTCAAGAATTGGTAAGTACGTAGCAAATTACGGCCCCAATAGACCATAGTCCAGATGGAATTGGTTGGTTTAAAACTAAAAAAAAAATACACGTCTAAAAAGTACTTGATGAATCTTTGAGCTCCAAGACAAATCCAGAGGTTATAGCTAAATATGACCTCTTTGTTAGGTTCTTTTTTGAGCATATTAATAATGGCGAATAAAAGTTCCTTGTAAACTTCCAACATAGACTGGTGAAAAACAAGTCTACTGTACACCTTGAGGTTACAATAGTACTTTTAGTAAATCTTCGTCTAGATTGCGACATTGACCATAACTTTGAAAGAAAATTTTCTCTTGTTACGAACTTGCGAGTAGAAGTGTCTGAAGTAAAAATTACGGATATTTGATGAGAGTTTGGTTCTCGGTCCTTTTAATTTGTTCGTGCTTGTCTATGGGAGCTAGTTTCTGCAGTCCGCTTACTATTTGGACTGTATGATACAGAACTTAGTTTTGAAATAATTTTTTTCTTCTGTCTGACACGTTTCAGAACCTGCCCTTGTTTTCTTTGAAACAAGCTGAATAGGTATTTTAAAAATCGAACACCAAGCGCTACTAATCAACGCACCCCTATACTATCCATCTCTCTCTCTCTCTCTCTCTCTCTCTCTCTCTCTCTCTCTCTCTCTCTCTCTCTCTCTGGATTAGACTGTAATTTAAAAAGAGAGAACGATTCCTGTCAGGAATTCTACATCTGGCCAGCTACGGGAAACTAATAAATACATCCTACATACATCAATCTGAAAAATTATTCAATGTCAAATTGTTTGCCCCAAAATCAAAACCAGGTCCTAGTTTCACCTTGACTTCGAATTTCACCTCTAAGTAATTATTAGGTCTAAAATTAACTGAACTATAAAGTTAAAAATGCGTGCTATTTCTATTTTAAAGATGTACTTTTGGTTAGAATTGATGAAGAAAAATCCCTACAGGTCGAAATTCTTACGGTCGTATTTGATATATTGTTTTTTAATATTAAATCATGAATATTAACTTATTGTTTACACATTATGTTACTTTTTCCAAAAATACCTTTCGCCCAAAAACATTTTACTTATTGTTAATAAAATTCGCTAATCTAGCTTATTTCTAAACTCCCTGAATCTTGGGTAACTATTGTGGCGACATTTGACAGAAGAAATTCTTGCGCATGGATTCTTCGTTCACTTGTGACCGAAAGTCTAATTTCGAAATCATTGTGTGTTATAATCACTACCACAAATGGAACCCATTTCTTTGACACATTTGGCTATACAGGGTTATCCAAATTAAGTGTCCACCATTAGTAACTTTGTTATTAGTGAAAATACAAAGTTGTTTGAATTAGCAAACTAGTAGCATTTTTAACGCTGGTAAAAATGAGAAATAAAAAAAAAACAATTGAGAGTCGTTATTTTGATTTTTTTCAGTAAAATAACATTTTTTTAAATGGAAACCCCTGTATATTATATTTTTTTCTGTTAAAGCATCAAATTTTAAACAAAAAAGCTTACAGTAACTTTTCTCCTAGGTTACAAATTGTTGAAGTTATGGCCTCCAATCTGAAACAATTAAATTGTATCGACAAACTTTATTTTCAACATTAACTTATAATCTTACAAAATACAATAACAATTTTTTTTAAAGAAGATGCTCGAAAACACCACCTTGTTCTTCAATACATTTTTGGGCACGTTTTTCAACTGCTCGAACTGTCTTAAGTATGGTCCTACCATCTATCTGGGTTATCTTTTCCCTAACTGCAGTCTTTAACGCGTCAAGGTTATCGTACCTTCGCTTGTAAATTTGGTTCTTTAAGTAACCCCACAAGAAGTAATCAAGTGGGTTTAGATCTGGTGATCTGGGAGGCCACTGTTTTGGGCCATTTGTTCCTATCCACTGATCATTAAAAGTAGTACTTAGAAAATGATAAGTACCTCTGGAGTTGTAGGCAGGTGCGCCATCTTGCTGAAAATGCAGATGATGTCTACTTATAAGATCCAATTCGTCTAAGAAATTAGTCAGAATTTCTGACATAAATTCCACATATCTTTCACCAGTTAGGGTTCCCTCATAAAAGAACGGGCCAACAATTTTTGAACCAATTATACCGCACCAAACGTTGAAACTGAAACGGACTTGTGGGCCTCTTGGATGTACTAACAAAAGATTTTCTCTTGACCAATAATGGTGGTTTTTTCTATTAAACATTCCAGAATTTGAAAAATTTGATTCATCTGTCCATAAAAGGTAACGAAAGTTATTTACATTTTGGCGACAGAAGCTAAGATACCAATGGCAAAAAACAAGTCTTCTCTCTGGATCCCCTGCCAAAAGCGTTTGAACTGGTCGGTACTTATACGGAATAAATTTGTATTTTTTTAAAATCCTTTGAACAGTACCATAACTGAAATTAGAGTCCTTGAGAATATCTGCTATTGAATTCTCACGATAAGCTTCAAAATATCCAATAACTGCAATTTCCGTGGCCTTGCTTATTATGAATTCTTTTTTTGCCCTTGTTTTAGCAAAAACATTTTCGTTGCCCCTAAATTTTCGATAAAGTCTCAGAAAATATCGTTCATACGGTTGAATGCGAGCGGGATATAATTCACTGTAGTATTCTCTTGCTCTCAAGGAGGATTTTCTGCACACTAAATAGCATTCTAACATATCACACTTTTATTCATGGGAGAACATTTTTCTTTAAATTAATGACACAATAAAGCTTATAAACAAGTATTTACACTAATGTTTGACATTATTTGATTTTATCATAGTTTTCCAAAGCCTTCTAGTTGCGAGTATGTCCAGTTTAACAATTTGTCGCTTATCTTAATGCTGTCAAATCGCGAACGCCATGTTGTTTTCATAGCCGTCTTAATATTATAATACTGCAAATAATTAAAAATATTTATCGTTATTTTGACTTTATTTTTGACTTTAGCGGAAAAGTCATTATGAACTTTTTTGTTTAAAATTGGATGCTTTAACAGAAAAAAATATAATATACAGGGGTTTCCATTTAAAAAAATGTTATTTTACTGAAAAAAATCAAAATAACGACTCTCAATTGTTTTTTTTTATTTCTCATTTTTACCAGCGTTAAAAATGCTACTAGTTTGCTAATTTAAACAACTTTGTATTTTTACTAATAACAAAGTTACCAATGGTGGACACTTAATTTGGATAACCCTGTAGACAAGTGCAATCAACAGCTAATGATATTTTTAACCAGTAGATTACTAACTGTATGTATGGGCAAAAAAGAGCGACATAGGATGTTTTTTATTATTAATTTGGTCAGACTCATATGATTATATTGAGCAAGATTTTCCACAAGATGACCTAAATAGTTGTTTATATCCTTTGACCTATTGGTTTTATTTACAACTTTGGGAAGAAGGCAAACGCTTGGAAGTGAATATAACCTTTTTTAAATTGGTCATGCAATATTTTTAACTTATCTTGTGGCCGAATTAACGTAATTATGATTACTTGATCAAACGAACTTACCTGTAAGTTATGTTCGAATTTGATTATGTTAAGTCCTCGTCGAAGTAAATATTCAGAATACATATCGAAGCGGTTGGATACTACTACGAGGATACTACGGTATGTGTTCTAAATATTTACTTCGACGAGGACAGAACATAACTTAAAATGTTTGTTGAAATGCCTCATCCATAGCAGTTTGCGACCTGTCGCGAACCAGTTTCCCGGAACATAATATATATATATATATATATATATATATATTATATATATAACCATCATAAGATTTCAAGGTCGTTGAGGTAAATGTCAAAATATTCTTTCATTCTGTGATGGTATGACTTAAACACTTTCACCTCTAACAAACGAACACTTCCAGTGGAAGTATTATCGTAACCACTCTATTTTAATCGCATTACGATGATGAGGGCTCGTCGGCGTTCCGTTCCGCATAATTTGTTTCAGAAACAAATAGCCGGTGTCGTTATCCTCGAGCATTATCTACCTTTGTTTGTTTCCGCTTCTTTCAAACGGCGCGACGTTTAAATCACCCGGCTGAATCCCCGGGGTGACGATTTCCGACCATTAGTAGCCGCATTTATCTTGATTTGCTTATATTCATACAGACGTACGTATACGTTTCATTTTTCACTGCAGCACTGACGGCAAACTATTATTTAATCGATCCGAGCAGGATGCACCATTAATGTGAAAAAAATTGCTTAGCAAATATCTAAGTACTGTTTTCCTTAAACAAGCATGTTTTCTTTCCGTCTCTGAAACCAACTGCAGAGAGTGATGTTTTGTGCTAATTAGCAGCTCTTCAGTGCGGAGTAGGTCCAGTGGTCCTAGAAACAGATGAACGGACAGCAAACAAGTGGTAGGATCGCTTGTAGGCGGAAAACCTCTACTTGTTTGCTTTCCGTTCATCTGCATTCAGGACTGTTAGACCTATACTACACTGATGAGTTGCAAATGAGCACGAAATAGCACTGTCTGCAGTTGGTCGTCATTACAGACACGAAAAGCAAACATATACATTTAAAAAAATAACAGTTGACGTCCATTTCAATCATATATAATTATGTATATGCATAGAAAGCATTTCTTGCTGCTGTGTGAGTACTGGATATGGAACTTCGGCTACTAGATGGGCCTACTGCTTTGGTAGTGCGTTATCTATCTGTGCATTGCGCAGAACGTGAAAACATATGCTTATCACGTCTGGATAGGTGTAACCTGAAGGAAAGCAAGGATCGAAAAGGAAATAATAATAATAATAATAATAATACATATTTCTTTATTGCGGACATGCCTACGATTGTCCTCTGTTTTTGATCTGAATTGTTGCAAGGCTACTTCTTTGTCTTGTATGGGACGAAACGATTAGTAAGTGCAGGTTTTCAGATTTTTTGTCTACCCGCCACTATTTTTTTTGTTATTAACGATAGTGGCTTTGATAATGGGATACTTTCTTTCACATTGCTAGATCATAATATCATATTCGGTAGGTGCGCAACGTTAGTGGCATCTACCGGATGTGGGACTGAAATATTTGTGCTAATGAAGATAACAAACATTCAGTCGATCTAAGGTTAGGAATAGTTTTGGATTTTAAACTTATGAGCTGACAAATGGTAACAGCGGATTTTTTTGCCAGGCCTCAATTGTCTCCACATGTAATTCTCGACTATTAGTCGGTCCATTTTTGTCCAACGCGTGTGCAGTGACCGATTCAGTTCCCTCAGTATGCACTTCGCGCCCGGAAAATATCGTGCATCCATGGACACTTATAACTTTTGTAAGACGATAATATAGGAAAATGTGAATTGTTGCAGGTGTAGAAAAATTATGTGCAATTCGAGAAAAAACCACTTGCACCAAGTGGAGGGAAAGTAAATGTATTGCTCAGACTTTGACACAATTTTGAAACAAAGCTACTACAGTGCCAAGGACAGAAAAGCGGACGGATAAGGTTTTGAAAATCGATCCAGTGGTAGGCAAACGACAAAAATAATAAAAATCACTTACACCTTTTGGACGGCTTAAGAAGACCTACCAATTTTTGAAAACAGTTTTGAGTGTTATAAAGTTGAAAATAGGGGGTTGCAGGGAACAGGGAAGATACAGATCATTTTTTTTAGGGTTTGTACGAGCACAAGTAACTGATATAGCTTCCTTTTAGTGTATTTAACAGGTTATAAATATAGTCTGTAAGATGTCAGAATTATCATATTATCTTTTTGGGTTTGCTGGGTCCCAATGCGAGGTCTGTATACCTATGGGTTTTTCAGCTCGTGTCTACTCTGTATCCATCTCAAATCCAAGATGGCGCTCACACTGTCATGTTCGTGGCATGCTGCGGCGAAAATATGTTCTAAGCTGTATTTTCCATACACTGAACGACAATATCACCGAAGTAATGAAACATTCAACGACTCCCTCTAGATGTGTTGCATGAATGAAATCTGCCATCCGTGACGAGGTACTCCTGAGTAGTAATTAAAACTGGATAGTGCAGGCGAAACAAGGAACAATATTTGCTCTTTCGGGTTATCGCATATTAATGGATGAAACTGCTGAATGAATGAGTTTTGGCATTGGTAAATGCGTCCTGCAAAAGCCACCACTGTTATATCCAGGGATTCGTCACCAATTTTCATGTGTTTCTTTACCAGTAGAATTTCTGGAAGTGACCGTTATCTACCGTTTTGTTCTTATTAAGTAATGCAATCCGCACTTTGCTGGTTTGCTTTGTGGGTGGCAAGCTTCTAGGGCACTATATGGAGTATAACTTTGGAAGAGACATGACTATTGATTTCAATATGCGACACCTGCATGCTGTCCATGACTCGCAAGGGGTTTGATAGGGTCAGCTAGCCGGTCAGCGATGTCTGGAGCAGTGTCGCGATATTAAGGTAGGCAACGGCCACCGTTAGTGCCGTCGTCTATCTGGTACACGAAAATATAGTATTTTTCTAAAACTATTCTCTAAAGCCCGACGCCCACAAAAAATGTAATGTATAAGATCCTAAGTAACTATTGACTTGACAAAACAGCAATTTCGGTTTTTCGGTATGAAATGAGACTTAATCGTTCATACAACAAATTAGCTTTAATCAGCCATGCATCGATGTTTTGATCGATGTCTTTTGACCACTTTCTAGTAACTGCATAATTCGGAGCTCATGGAACCTCTAGTCCCTAGCAGCAAAATAAAATAAATGATGGTGACTCTCTTCAGGTACAATTGACATTTATTGACAATATGTCTAATTCATCTGTCTTCAAGGTTACAGTTCGTTTGTTTTTCCTTTTAATTTCACATTCCTATATATTGTGTGTTACACAACAGTGCAGCATTTTAGTCGAAGATTGCACAACAATTAATGACAATAGTTCTGGGTGGATTTTCGCGTTTTCACATTAAAAGATGACAGATAGCCTCATGGTCACTTGTCACGCTGGAGGGCTGGACGTCCTTTTAGGAGCGGGAATTCCTATCCCAGGCAGTTCTGGTCTTTCTTAGTTTTGCGCAGTGTCATCTTAAAATTGGAATGATAACTTTGCGCAATCTCAGCACGTCGCACACTGTTGTTGTAACACACTGTATAGGAATGTGAAAATGGAAGGAAAAAACAAACGAAGTGTCACCTGAAAGGGAAATAAATTTAATTTACTGTCACAAAGTGTCGATTATACTTAAAAAGGAATTTTAAACATATATGTGGTTTGGAGCAGCCAGACAAATATGGCAAAATTTCGAAAATTCTAATGTCGTCAAGGTTCCTGCATATTCTTCAAACATCCAGTAACAAAACACAAAAGCATTTAGGGAGTACTTTCATTGTAAACCTCTGATTTAAGATGTTCTGAGCACATTCTGCGTGAGCGCGGGAGAGATGGAGCTAGTGGCTGCATATTTAGGACTTTTTCAACTTTTAAATTCATTATATCATGGCAACATTCTACTTACGGGCAAGTGCAAAAGAAACTTTAGTTCAAAGTACTCAAAACTAAAAAAAAAAACGCCTGCAGCGAAATAAACAATTTTTGTAATTTGCTTGAGAAATTGTTTTTTCGACGCAATGTCGGGCATGGAAATATGCAGATTTCTAAGAGAAGGTCTTTCTAGTTAAAATTACGCAAAAAGCCTAAACAGAATACTCTCCCGAGCAGATGCAAAAATACATCCAGGACTAACTGCCCGCTTGTGTCCTCACTCAAGGTTGAAGAATGCTTAATTTGATGCACGAGATACGTACCGTACGCCCATTGCCGCAGGTAGAAACTTGAACGTCAAGACCTTGGGAACTTGCAATCTGCTATTAGACAAGCCCCATATCCCGATTAAGACGCGTACGTCTGTATTGAATTTATTAATTATTCAAAATGCTCGCGCGCATCACAGCACGACACTAATGAATGATCAAGGTGTGAGTTTATCTAGCAGCTTTCTCCACTCTACAGCTCTCGGCAAGTAGTAGCATTTGTGCAACAGCACATACAGCACCATACAGAAAGAAACTCCCAAAAATGTAGAGCATATTTCTGTGACCTTGAGAGCTTGGAGATGCTACGTAACCAATCAAGTAGTTCAGAATGTACCAATCCTATGTGTTTACAAGGCATTGTTGTTGTCACCAGAATAAAGTAGGTTAGTTCATACCTTTGGATAGATTTGACTACAACTGTCTACCCAAGTGAACCAATACGCATCATTATGTAGTCATTGTTGAAAGAGGAATGCATCAAATAAGGCGAAGAAACGAATGTGAACATTTACTAACTGCACAACTCCAGCTTAATTTGTAATTTTAGAGGGTTGAAATACAAAAATATGTCATCAAACAGCAGCAATGGCGGAATACCAGATACATTATGGTCACTAAATTGACCCAATAAAATAGATTTATATTTGATTTAACCAATCTGATATAATATATTTTTTGCAACGTGCCAAGGTTCCTTGACTAAGCGTTGTAGCGCTAAAGTTAGCAAACTCGAAACTGAGAATCTTAAAACCTTTAGATCCAAAATAAAGATAGATAGGACCCAAAATGGCAGCACCTTTTCAATGGTGTTAAGTATCCATTAAGCCTAAGATTGGGATTAAGCATTAAAAAAAAAAAAGATGAAAGATATAAATCAAAACTATTCCATAACTGTATAGGTAAAAGCCTAACATTGAGATACATGCCTTTATGCAATGTGGATGGCTATCCTATATTAACACCTACCGATAAAAAGGTCTGCCTTTTATTCTGCTCAAACTGCTTTTTGCAAATCCATCCAAGAGCCTGTAACCTTTCTCTGGAACACCCGCACGGATATTATCTTGAAAAGTGACATTATGTCCGCTGTCTTTGACATTGCGACATTATGTAGGTTTTTCTATAAAATAGCGGTAGCTGATGGATACTTGTTGTGAACTCGTTTTGTTCTACTTGTTGCCTAAGCATCATAATGCTTCAATTATCAATGCTTGGCTCTGATGTGATGTAAAATCTGCTTCAGAGATGCCACTACTGAGGGTCTAAGCTGTAAGTTGTATACTATAGCTAGAAGGAAACCAAAAGTGGGAAAAAACGTAATTCATAACTTTGAAGATAACTTGTCTTCAGAAAGGACAACATATAAATAACCAGTTGAGCACAGCTAACAGATATACTTCATTGGCCGCATATTCAGGAATATTTTTCTCACATAGCAAATACCACTGATTTTATACATATGCAGACCAATACACATAATCATCCAGATGCCATCTTGCTATTAAACCAAATTTATTTGTTTCTTCCTACAGATGAAAACTACGGACTACTCGGCTTAACAAAATATATGCAACTAACAATGCGTGTAGTTGATTCATTCCTACATTGATGGACGCTCACAGCGGTCATAGCGAGCAAACCTGGAATTAACTATCTGCACCCTAAAAACTACCTAGTATACAAGATGACATTTTACTGCTTTTTTGACATTATACAGGTTTTTTACAGAATACCTGTGCGGGCGGGCAACCTTCAACTATGTGGAAGACCGGGTTAACATTTTGTTGCATCTGACAAAATGTATACCCTCAACAAGTCTAAATATTCTATAATGAAAACCTATGCACTTTTATACGCTTTTGCAGGAAAATTATAATTTTGTGTCAACAACTGTCTAGCTGGTAGCTATCCTGTCTACTGAGTAAAGTTTAGTGGATCAAAACAAATCGCATACTGGCGCTGCCTTTGCCTCGTCCGAAGTTAGCTGCGACTTAGCACTCGTCCGCCGTTTTAAAGAATCCGTTCTCATTAGCATCCTGGGTGGTGGTGAACTTCCACGATACTCTGCATAATAAGGCGATCATGCGCTGTGCGAAATGAAATTGATGCACGGACAGCGTAAAAGTGGCAGCTGATAATCTCAAGCTAGGGGCGGAACGCTATTATATACCTTTTTTAAACGGTATCAGGGGTTGTGTCATAATTCATTTTGATGCTCCTTATGAGTGCTTTATAACACTAGGATATAAAATCACCATATCTGAAAATGGCGACCTGGCCGGCTGTCTAAGTTGAGCGTTTTTTTTTAATTGAGTCGCTGATAATTCAACGCCCATCATCATAACGCTATAGCATATCATACTTTTTCACTTGGAATATGTAACACAATATGGAGCATCCCATTAAAAAAATCGATTAAAAAAAGGCTCAACTTTAACAATCCGCCATTTTAAGTGCCTACTTATTTTATATACTGCGGTTCTGAAGTACTCATAGTTTTATCCAAAATAGGGTATCACACCTCCCCTTCCATTGAAAAAATGTTATAGGATGACGTGGAGCCGTCATCTTGAAATTTTCTCTTGTAATTTTTACGTTGAAGTACAATATTCATGTATGCTAACTTGACCCGTTTAAAAAATATGTAACGAGGGACATTTCTGAAAAGCACCGTATATGCGGTGTGTTTCTGTCACGCGTATTAAATTTTCGTAAATAGGACGATCGGAGCGATTCGTCGATTCAATTCCCAAATGCCATTCGCTAAATCAGTTCGGTCTGTATACAAATAATCCACTGCTCCGAATCCAATTTGAAACAGTTCTTGATGACGGCGATCCTTTATGATCTGCCTCCACCATAGGCGGTTTGATATCTAATGATTTTTGGCACTTGCAGTTAACAACAACGATTAATTACGCTGATGCTATCAAAGAGTCAAATTAAATATGTTCAGTACGTTACCGCGATCATTCATAGCCGCAGCATCACAGGTAGGGAAAATGCAGTTTAACCTACTTGTCGCGATATTCAGCTATTAGTCTAATCATATTAGCAAATTTCCCCGAAATAATTGTAAAGTCTGGTTTTATTGGTGTAAGTTGTCGAAGGGGATATTTAAAACATGGACGCATAAAATGTATACATCAATTTTTGTGGGAAAACTATTTATTTGACAACAAAGAATGAGAAAACTTGTTTTCTGGGATTCAATCGAAAGTGTTGACAGGAACGAAAAAACTTTTTGTATAAGATTTTTAGGTATTTACGAGACCTACAAAATGAGATCATACGTGAGAAGCTCCGAATAATAACAAAAAAGTTATTGCCGAAAACGAGGTAAAATGCAGGTTTTGGCACTTGTTGGTAATGCGACGATTATTTCACGCAACTACTTGAAATTCTTCAAATCCGCAGGATTCATACTTGTTAGCAAGAATAACAAAATTGAACTATATTGGTCAAGTAGTTTTTTGAGAATTTCTAATCGTTTATCCCAAGACACCTGTTTTTCGGCCATCACCACTACCTTATTGCCGATATGAATCACAAACCATTCGGAAAGGTAAATGTTATTTTTATGTGAAAAACAAAGGTTACGTTTTCTTCTTCTAAATATTTCGTATTTGTGAGTGATTGACCAAATGTGCTACGATATTCGAAAAACATACGATATTGTACACATTTTAAAACAAAGCGGATGTGTCTATCATCTTTTGTTGCGAATTACTCACAAATACGAGATGTTTGAATTTATTCAGAAGAAAAAACGCAACCCATCCTTGTTTACATGAAAATAACATTTATCCTCCGGAGTGGTTTGCGATTCATAGCGTCAAGGTAAACTAGAGTATTTTGCTACAAAATGTACTTTGAACTAACCTTGTATATTGCTCAATAAACTAGTAGTGATGGCAGGAAAACAGGTGTTTTGGGATAAACAATTAGAAACTCTCAAAACACTGCTTGACCAATATAATCCAATTTTGTCGTAATTTAGAAGTATATATATTTTGCTTTATCTTCCTTATACAATCATTATCTGAAAATTAATGACTCAACTTCAAAGTCACCCTGTATATATATATATATTTATAATAGTGAGGATCTAAGTGCATAACTACAAGTACGCTTGCCTAAGTTGATTTTTTGACAGTTCTGTCATTATATCCACATTTATAGTGTCATTTTTTAAAACTGAGAAAATTGTGGTATAAGACGACTTCACGACATGGTATTTCTAACATAATTTGCAAAGAGCAGAAGGTAGATGTTTCTACCGGTAAGTATTACTGTTGTTTTGATATAACGCTCTCGCTTTGGTAGGCTTTGTTAGTCAAATAATAAGTCAAAAGTATGCACTAAAACTACGCATTCTTAACACCAAATAATGCAATGTAAACATTTAGACTTGGCTCCTATTCTATTTAAATTCCTTGGTAAGTTTTTCCTGACTTAATTTGAGGTGTGATTTGAAAATAAATTGCCACTGCTTCTCTTATACAAAGTGGCGTTGTTTAAATTTCAAAGGACGCCGTTATGGATTTTTAGACAATCTTATTAAATTAGTATTGTAAAACTATAACTATTCAAGAAATGTTATCAGTCAAGCGTTCCTTCCTGCGCATAGGTAAACAGTACCTATTTCTGATTTTAATGATGTGATATTGTATATTTAGTGATGTCGATTATATTATGAAAATCTTGAATATCCACAAAAAATAACAATACACATTTGATTAGCTTTAACTCATCCAATAGACCAAGGTTGTGGTAAATTTTTCATATTCTTTGTGGGTAGTCATGAAAACGTCGGAGTTTTTATACATTTAGAAACCTTTTTAAAGTTAAAGCTTGGACTTCGTCACAAGTCGCCACACACTTCCTTATAGATCATATCTAATCCCATGCACACGCGTGGCGTTAAAATAACAATTAGTCTGCTGCTGTGAGATTTAAAGGTGCTAAGGTAACACTTGTTATAGTCGAGAAATCGAAACATTGCTCGAATATGTTTTAAATACGCGATCACAAACTGAAGTAATCTTTGATAATTGGTGATCGAATCGAAACATATAATAAGCTGTCATTTTTAAGGCCAACCAGGAAACGCCATATTGAAGCTCTAATTATGCCACCTCCTAAACTAGTGTGAATGATTAATTCATGTAGAAATCGCACCTCAAAGTCAGGAAAAAATAATAACGATTTTAAGGAGATATCTCTGGAAATACTTCGAATTGCGAAACATTCCAAATGCACAACTTTTTCCCATTTGACTGATCTAACATCTCTTGCCGTTTCTGAGATTTTATTGGCGAGTATCGGGTTCGAAACACCTGGTAGAGGGCGAACCCACCAGCGATGTCAAATAGACGCAATGGCATGAAACGATCCAAAACAAAGACATTTTGATATCATATTTCTTGTTCTGCAATTTATAATAAGGAAGATTTTGGAATATAATGGATATTTTCTTTATTCAGAAATTTTGGTGTCCCGCAAGGATCTATTTTGAGTCCTCTTTTATTTGCTCTTTATATATGTGATTTTCATGAAACCGCCAGCTACTCAATCGTTCATCATTACGCCGATGATACCCAACATTATAACAGCTTCGACCCTGACGAATATATGCTTGGCCAACATCAAATCAATCAAGATCTGCAGTCTATTTTTGACATATCTAGTGCTCACAATCTAAAACTGAATGCTGGCAAATCTTGCTGCATTTTATTTCGTGAAATAAATCAATATCGCATTAATATTATGGTGAATAATGAAGACATATCCTTCGTAAACGATTGCAAAAGCCTTGGTATCTGGTTTGACTGCAAGCTACGCTTCACTAAACATGTAAAACAATGCGTCCTATAATGTGCTTCGTCACTTATACCGAGTCGAAGTGACCTATCAACACAGCTCAAGCTTAAACTCTGCGAATCCCTCATCCTGCCAAAATTATCTTACGCTGACTCTGTTTATGGACCTGCTCTCTTACAACGTGATGCCGAGCGGATTCAGATGATACAAAACTCATGCATCAGGTTTTCTTATGGAATCCGTAAATTTGATCATAGTAGTAGCGCTTTTGACCAATCGGGATGGTTTAGGATGAACAAACTGAGGAAACTGCATTGCCTATCTCTGGTACATAAGACCCTTCTCCTTAAAGCGCCATCTTACTTATCCCGCGGCATTCGACAGCATTGTTCACACGTAGTTTCTCGTACTGCGCACCCAAACTATATAACTGCTTGTCAAGTGAGTATAAAGAATATAGCCTAAGCAATTTTTAAAAAAGGTTAAAGATGCGTTTAAAGCAATCGGATGGCTAGAATTTAACTTTACGCATATCCAAAGGTAATTGATTGTTTTCTTTTTCTGAGATGTGTAATATTTTAAGATTATCTCTTTTTGGTGGTCAATGTTGTGAACTGTGCCATTTAAATGTAGGTATTGTTGTTCTCTTTATAGTTTGTGCCAATGTTTTTTTAGGTCGGGTTGAAAAACAGCATAAGCTGACACTCCACCTTTTCGTCACTATTCCTTTTAAGCCAATTATTTTGTAATCATGTGACGAATAAAGGCCATTTATTATTATTATTATTATTTGTTAGTCTGATCCAGGACAAGACGCCTTTCTCAAAAATACGATGGTGCTTCAGTTTTCATAATGTTTACTACCCAACTTTTTCATGACAATTATTGTATACTTTACTGCTAAAAAAAAGCTTACTGACACAGCTTAATCGCTGACCACCAGTCGATGTGAAAGAGGCTTAAGATCGTAAGAATTACTGTGACACCCACAGTGATTCTTACTTCATCATATCAAAATCTAAAGTGATACAACCATAAATGAGTATCTCCGCATTATTTTTTATTTTTTTCTTCATAAGGAGAATGCATTAGGTGAACCGGTGGCGCCTATCGCCACATAACTTCTGAACGGTTAATTTTTTGGGTATTACGTCGCCGACAAAGGCGTAATAACCCATTACGGCAGTAACCCTTCAATATAGGACCGTTCTTGTACCCACTATTGATTGAAAACCTGGAAAGATATTTTTCCAACAGTGGTGTGCACGTCAGTGTACTAACCAGGTCAGACGCTGGCTCTGATAAAAAAAATATCAAAACCAATTGCTCAAAATTGATTTCAAGTTTATAGGAAAGCTACTTAATACGCTCTGTAGTCAAGTAGTAGTTTTCACTCAAACATTGGAACCTTAGTAGCAGGTATTTAAAGTGGCCCTTACGACATATGCATTTTTTTTTTATTTTTAATATTTATTTTATTCATTTACTACAAACGAATAGAAACCTAAGCTATAAGCTTGTGTGCGTCACATAATATACAAATTCAATGCATGGCTAATGATCATAAAGTATATTATGAGCAAGCAAATGTATATAAAAAAAGGAATAAAAACATTAGATAGAAACAAAATGACAAGGTTGAGTCAAGCTACAATCGATGCAAGCATGTCAAAGTTATTTTAGATGAATTTCTTAATTCTTTTTTTGAAACTATACTTCGAGAGGATTTTATATTCTAGGGGTAATTTATTATACAACCTTTGCTGAATTTCAAAACTGAGAGATATAAGAAATAATTATATTCACTGTACACTGTCGAATTACAAGCCATATGCATGCTAACAGTAACTACACACAACGCGGGCGCGGTAAGGATTTCCCGTAATTCACCTGTTTTTCGTAATGTATAACTTTGAACATAACCTCTCTTCAGAAAGCACAACATAAAAATAACCCGTCGGCACAGAATAGATATACGTCATTGGCAGCATATCCAGTTATTATTTTCTCACTGATTTTATACACATGCAGACCAATACACATAATCATCCAGATGCGATCTTGCTATTTAACCAACTTTCTTCTCAGAGATAAAAACTACAGACAAGGACCATTTGGCCTCACAGAACATATGCAACCAATAATGCGTTTAGTTTAGTTGAGTGATTCCTCCTGAGATGGACGTTCACATCGATCCTAGTGAGCAAACGTGGAATGACTGTTTGCGCCCTAAAAACTACCTAATTTGCAAGATGACATCTTATAGGTTTTTTTGACGTTTTATAGGTTTTTTACATGATACCCATGCTGGTCTATGAAGTATCTTATCTAGATAAGGTTAGGTTGGTGCTAAACATATACTAAGTGACATATAAATCCGAACGAAATTTTCAGCCTTATCAGTTGGACATTCCGGTTTTTATACTGCTTTTTTTTAATTCACTAACGCTCTAAAAATGAATATTTCAGCCGCAGTAAAGAATCAACGTTGGCGGATTTTGGTTCTTGACATCCTTTACGATCGGTTACGATGCCTAGAGTACGGAGACCTGTACGATTTCGTCAACTTAGTGAGTTTGAAAGGGGCCACACTGGGTCCGCCCTTTAACTTGAGAACACCGACGTAATCGCCTTGAGTGGTGCAGACAACGGTCACTCTGGGATCAGGAATGGAACAGTATTGTCTTTAGTGACAAGTCTCGATTTTGTTTAGGCATGCACGATGGTCGTGCCAGGGTTAGAAGGCGACGTGGTGAAAGGAGGAATCCACAGTTTTTGGTTGAAGTACATGTTCATCACACTGTTGGAGTTATGGTTTGGGGTGCTATAGCTTATGGTTCCAGGTCACCTTTAATCTTCAACAGAGGTAGCATGAACCCGCAGCGTTATATCCACGAAGTTCTAGAATCCCATCTTTTACCCTATTTTGACACCCTGGCAGATCCGACTTTCCAACAAGATAATGCCCGACCACATGTTGCAAGAGTCACAATAGACTTCTTTCAACATAATGATGTCACATTGTTACCATGGCCACCAAGATCTCCCGACTTATCCCCAATTGAGCACGTGTGGGATATGATGGGTAGGAGATTGCTCAATTTGCAACGTCCTCCTCAGCCTCTAGAAGCACTTCGAGAGGAGTTGGTGGTTGCCTGGCATGAGATACCACAGGAGGACATTGACCACCTGATCAGAAGCATGCCTAGGCGCGTTGGAGAATGCGTAGCACATCAGGGTGCATCCACACATTATTAAAGGTCAAAGGGCTTTAAAGCAGTGCAATCATTTTGAAATTTTTATCATTTACTTATTATGCTTCATTAAGTACTTATACAAAATTTTATTAAAATAAAACCATTTAAACTGGGTGTTCGGATTTATATGTCACTTGGTATACAAGATGAAAGGATGCAGTTCAAGCCTATAGATCAATTTTTGAATGAGGAGCCAAAATCACGTAACCTTTTTTTACTATTTTGATCACACATCAGCAATTTGAATTTCTCTTTATTGATTGGAGAGTGCCTATTCCTAGACCAAATCCTTTTTAATGATTTTATTTTGGTAGATTTCATAGCTTATTGATTGTAGAATTTCACACGTATTATATCTGTCATTCTCAGCGACTCAGTATTGTATCGAAATCTTTCGGTCACTAATGTTATAGTGTTATTAACGACTATCTGTGAAATTTCCTCATGAAATATCGTTGGACCCTAGGGTTGACAACCAGCGCGCCACCTTGTGACTTTACACCTACTAGCAGTACAGGGACATTTCGTTCTATCAACATATATTCTTCAAGGCCATTCATTTAACCATCTTTTAATGTTTACTTTCCTATCAAGATACCTTCTGTTAAAATTTTATTTACTGTCAAGTTACCTTCTTTTGAAATGTGATTTGCTAACAAGATACCTTCTTTTAATTGCGTACCGACGCATCCAGTGCCATTTTGCTTTTGCTTTTCCGCTGTGATTTTGGTTGTGTGCGGACGTTTCTTCGTTAACTTCCAGATTTTGGGATATTAACGCCCCAAGCACCAGTTTATGGAGTAGAACCCCTTTATCTTGTACATTACGTTTAGTTGTGTTGGTTAGGGTACTACCTCGTCCATTTAGTAATGGGATTTTAACCTCCAGCGCTAAGTTCTCTTTTGTAAACAATCGGACTATGTCCAGTAATGCTTGTCCTGAAGAAGTTTGTTCATTATCTGATTCCTCTTAGTGGAAAGCCATTGTGGAGAACCACCATTCACACTCCTCCAGCTTTGTTTTGTAGCTGCCTTGTAGCTGTTTCGCAGCCAATTTTGTTGGGAGCCATCTCTTCCCCTTTAGAGTGCCACAGTCACTTGGAGCATTTTTGTTCCCGACATCCTGCAGAGGGTTTGCATTCCAATAAGTTGCAAGTATATGTACCGCATATGTTGCGACACATGTTGGTAAACGTACCTTAACAATGCCTTAGTCACACCACTGTTCAATGGAGAGAAAAAATCGTTTGAAAGCATATCGGCGAGAGAGGAGAAAAGGGGGTAAGGGGTGTAAAGGGGTGCGACATAAGCCCCCTAACGAGCCGTGAAAATGAACGCGACGTGACTGAGCCTAGAGACTGGCTTTTTAGATTGGATGGAGCCGAGAGCTGAACACCGGCTCATTTTTTAGTCGACAAGAAGCAGCCGTTTTGGCAAGCAATTTACCCTGAAATATTGTTCTCGTATGTGCAACTTGCTAAATCGCGATAGCATATTTCGCCGCAAATATGCAGCTACGTTCAGGTGCAGAGGTTGCTCCCAGTTACATTACTTTTCCTTCTCCGAGTGGGAAGATCATACAGCTCGAGACAGTTGCATCGTGCACTTTAAATTATCATTTAAATTTCGAATCACATTACAAGAAGATGTATGCGTACCAGTGTGCGGGTTTATTTAAAGGTGCACACTCACAGAGGGGTACGGAAGCAGAAAAAGGGAATCGAAAGCCTTTCGCTAAGTTGCGTGATCAAATGACAGCCCGCCGCACACTAGCGGGAAACGTAGGGAAGCAACATGCCACATTTGACACGTACAAATGACACATTTCGTCACAGATCCGTTCGTGTCGCCTTTCCTCAATGTGAGCGCACATTTATAGTGTATCAAGATATACGCAAAGAACGAAATGAAAACACGTTTTTCTTCTTCAGATACTAATATTTCAATAAAATCATAAATTATGTTTAGAAGTAGTCCTAGTCCTAAGCATCATATACATAAGTTAAAGTACAATAAGCGTCTATGTTCCAATGATTGATACACCGTTGTGAAGCTCAAACTTCGGCCCCTCTTTATACCGGATCGCTATTCCGTCCAATGCATTTTTGTAGAGGCTGTCGCGACTTTTGTTGGCCCATGTCATATCAGCTCGCCGCCAGATCCTTGAGGAAGCATAACAACTCACCTTCCACATCCTCGTCAAAACTGAATCGTCTTGTCAAATGCTTGAACTAACAACATGTCGGCGAACTCTTGATTCGAAAACATGGTAAATAAACACGACGACGTACGCGAACAAAAACAAAACAACACGCCCGATGCTCTGCTCGACAAAACGATAAAGTAATTTATCTATGCAAAACGATAACTAGCCACTGTTACCGTTTGCGACCGATTGCCGGTTCGATAAGAGTGATGAAAGACCGACGCGCTGTTGTCATGTGTGTTTTAAATATTTAATTTAATGAAACGTACTTACTGACTACAAATTTTGACTTAACTTAGAAAAACTTAATGCCAGTTATTTGTTAATTACCTTTAAAAACGTTTTACTTTTTGACACCTCCAAAAACAACGCGACCACGTAGCCTAAATAACAAAGTACTAGGACATTTATAACAAAGATGAAGGGATCTTGCTAATACGAGTTTTGAATAGCTAACTAGGCCCATTTTCGTCGTATTTTGAACAGGTACAGTGAGAAGGAGGGTACTGTCTCACCATCCAGCTCTCAACGTTCAGCGCGAGACCAAATTAGATTGTGATATAGGAGCTGAACGTGTTTGTCTAGCAGGCTTAGAATACAGCGATAATGCAAAGACTCCAATAAAATACAGGTAGAAAAAAGGTGCATTGCCCACTGCCAGTAGTGTTCCTATTTTAGACGGGTACAAACGCACCTGAGGTAATGTTGTGAGACCTGAATAAAATAAGCCGTTATCAATATATTCCCCTCCATTGACGCAAATTATTGTAATACAAAAATTAACTTTTGAGTTGGTCACCCATCCCTCAACATGCCATCCGCCCATATTACGACGTACACTTTTGTCAACCCTTGATTGATGCTCGGAGTTTCCAAATTAAATTCATGTTTATGTCCTCCATTTCGTTGCACGCTCTAACGGAATCTGTGCATTGCATTGTACATAACACGCTGAAACCTAGCAGGTTCAATTTTGCTTACTACACAAAGCTTATTTTCATCAGATTGGCGATATTCCTTGGAGCTCTTAATGCAATTTTGATCTTGAAGTACCTTTACAGGAAACATCTACGGGATCAATGCTGATAATGAGCTTGGTCCATAGTGATTCTTCTACTGTGGCAAGTGGCGCCATCTTGCTCGAACTACGTCCTCTAACTGTACGGAGAATATTTTCTGAACTGGTTTGCCTGAATGCGCCACTTATCGCCTCTACTGTTTGTTTTGGTGATATTCTCTATCTTTGTATTAACTCATGGGCTTTAAGGACCACGGCAGGTAGCTATAGCTGGCTTCCGTGGCGATGTTGGTTGATACCTCCTATACACGACATACATGTGCCTGCTGGTTCTTGTTGGTTTCTTCTAGTCGCGTTTCTCTTTCCATCCTTGTTTTCCTTCAGGTTAGACCCGTATCCAGATGCGATGGGCGTATGTTTTCAATTCGGTGTCTTCAATGCACATCCGTTTGGGACTGATAAAGCAGAAACGTACTTCGCTCGGGTTACCAATCCTTCTATTGCCGCTCCTGTTCCTTTTCTTGTGGACAAGCTCGCGATTGTCATAGGTGACCGCAAGACTACTTGTGTCTTTCCTTGTATTACCAGATGTGACACCCCTTGGCTCTTCTTATGTCGTAATCCATATGCAAAGTTTACGGCGATACTTCGTGTTATATCTGTCTTGAAAAAATGTCCGTTGCGAAATAAGGAAAACTGAACCTGCGATATAACGTAGAGTTATGCATAATGCGACGGACATCTTCTATAAGACTGTGCCATAAAATGGAAGGCGTTCTAGATGTCGTAATCATTGAAAATTAAAATACGTTGCTTAATTTTCAAGAGAAACACTTATTTGGAAATCATTAATCTTTTCCTGTGAGATTGACGACCTGTGTTGCATAACGTAAGTCATTATAATCCGTTTTCAATGATCACTACAATATCAACTACTGATGAGAACCAACTTCAAAGATATACAATCTCTAACAATTTTGATCCAACCCCAATTCACTTGAGAAATGTGGAATGTTTTTATCACGCAAAAACCTTTATATACGGCCAAGTAAAACTGCATTCCGATTTGACTTTTATGCCGATCAAGAGGGGTATTAAGGGGCTAATTGTAACAGTGGCACGTCTAAATATTTCGCGCTATCGAACGAGAAGGTAGTTAATGCAAATTCGAGTGGCGCTTAACATCTGCCAAGATGCGACTCGGGTGCAAATTAGTTCCAAATTACTATGTTATACATACGTGTACGTAGCGTATAGCATCCCTAGTTGTACGTGTGCAAGTTGACAGCAAGTTTTAATACGAGTTTGAAATTAAACTGGACTTAGTAGAGTGGATAGTGTTTGGTATATGTGGCCGTCGCGTTGCTTGCGATTAGAATATGTCGCAGCAGCTGTCATTGTGATTTAGTTCGGGATTTAGAGTTTAAGAAAAAATTGCAGTAGAAGTAAAATGACTCCATCTATGAAGCATTTACATGAAAAATGTACAGTGGTACCAGGCAAAAGGAAATGCTTGGAAATAAATATTTCCGAGTAAATTTGCAATAACGCGATCAATGTTGCCAAGAGGCACTATAATTTGTCGGTACCTTTGATAAATAATGAAATATACGTATAAGTGACAAAAAAAAACACCCAGTAATAACGAATTCATTACAATGATTTTCTAGGCATATGTTTATGTAAGTTAGGATAAAAAATCATCAGCTTTTCAGCCAGATCGATATTGGCGTTGGAGACGTCGTCTGTTTTTTTTAAAAAAAAACTAGGGAATAGTTGTGTTTTATAGCTGCAGTTGGCATCTGATCACCGTACAATACGTTCTGAACAGCTGCCCTAACGTGTTTATGCCTAGAGTGAGGCGACAAGAAATGTTCTACAGCTTAGCTCAGCGTTTCCCAACCTTTCACCATAATAATGTACCTTGAGTATTTTGACGCTAATGTTACAGTACAACCTTAATTACAAACCCTACAACTTACCGAGAATAAGTAGATTTATAGATATTTGGCTGCATTGGCAAATCTGGAATCAAGAGAGGTTCCGAGTTGTTCCGAACATTCTCGAGTTAAAATTAAAATCATACCAAAAGCAAAAATCATTTTTTAAAAAAACTCTGATTGAAAATGAAAAAGTTTTACTATCCTCTTATAAAGTTTCATATGGAATAGTCAGATGTGAGAAGCCTCACACTATTGGTGAAGAGCTTATTTTGCCAGCTTCCAAAGAAATGTCTTCTGGCCTGAATATTGTGCTCACTACAGTTGTAACAGTAGTTAATTACATAAAAATGAGATCTTTGAAAACTAGAATATTTTCTGCACTTTGTAAATATATGGGTGCAGTAAATTCGGCATTACTATCCTATTGCAAGGCAAGATGGTTATCACGTGGGCAAAGATTACCACGTATTGTTAAATTAAGAAATGAAATCGCCGTTTTTCTAGAAGAAGAAAACCGACCGGAAGCCGAGATGGTTTATTTCTGATGAAATTGAGCTACTTCTTCGACATATTCGAGAAACTAAATATCTTGACAGTTCCAACGTGCAAATACACATAAATTGGATACGAGTGATAAAGTTGACGCTTTTTGTAGAAAACTGGAATTGTAGAGCAGCAATTTAAAGCAAAAAAACCTGGAAATGTTTGCAAATGTGGATGAACGTATTAATACTTACAGGGCTGAAGAACAACACATGAAAGTTGTTTTCATAACAAGGGATTTAAAAAAATATCTTCTTGCTGACGGCAAATTAATACTTAGTTACGAATGGGTTAGGAATCCGTTTCAAATTACTCCCGAAGGACTCTCAACTGCCGCAGAAGTAATCTTTATAGACTTGACGGCAAATGCCGAAATCAAAAAAGAGTTTAATAATAAACTTTGGGCAGTCATGAACGATGAGCTTTAGGCACAGAAAACTAGAGCGTTTTGTATACTACTATACTACAACTATTTAAAACTGTAATGACTCATACGCGTGATCAACACGTGACCAGAGCTCGATCCCGGCTTCCTTCCAGTACAGGCGTATAGCGTACGACATATGTCGTTTCTGTGGCTCTGCGGTGGTCAACAGCACAGACAGAGATGGAAATAATGGCTGATTGTTCTCCGCCGGTAGAACCAATGAAATCAAAGACGCGCCTCGACCGGCAGACTCATAGGCGTCGGCAACGCATTGGAACGTGTTTCGTTGAGCGATCGCATATTGTGTTTTTATAAGAATTGTTGTGTTATTGTTATTGTTGTGGTTTCTGTGGTTACTGTTTTGGTTATACTTAACCATGGAGAGTACAAATAGCACGAGTGGAAGTACTGAAAGCCAGGGAACAAGTAGACGGCTTCGTAAAGCACTGAAGAGGGACGCGAAAGAAATCGTGCTCAACGTGTTCAATTATCTGAACAGAACTATGTCGCAGGGATATGCACTCGCGCGTTGTGAAAGTATGACAGGCGTTCCAGAGTGGACCATTCGCAGGGTGGTGCATGAAAAGAAGAAAACTGGAGCTACTACTGATCCAAAGTTTAATTTGAAGGGACGAAAGGCCGTTAAATTGGATGACGATAGCAAAATGGCGTTAAGGCGAACCGTACATTCATTCTTCTTTAGGAATGAGATACCAACCCTCAAGGATGTACAAGCAGCGATCAAGGAAAATAAAATTATACCCCAAATGAGCGTCGAGCTAATGAGGAAATCCCTGCACGAAATTAATTTTCGTTACAAAACGCGTAATCGGAAGTCAGTATTGATAGAGAGACCTGAAATAGTCGCCTGGCATCGAAAATACCTAGGCGAAATGATTGAATATAGGCGACAAAGCAGAAAAATCTATTATTTGGACGAGACATGGGTAAATGCAGGTCACACAGTTAAAAAAACCTGGATAGACAAAAACGTAGTGAGTAAACGACAAGCAAGCATTGAAGGTTTGTCAACAGGTCTTCGGGGACCGTCAGGTAAAGGTCAAAGATTGATCGTAACTCATATTGGTAGCGATAGTGGCTTTTTAGAAGAGTGTGACTTGATTTTCGTCTCTAAGAAAGGAGGTGATTACCATGACGAAATGAATGCCAGCTGCTTCGAGAGCTCGTTTCAAGGGGTGCTTCAGCGAGTTGAGCCCAACTCTGTGATCGTCATGCATATTGCTTCCTACCGTAGTCATCGAGCCGAACGTGTACCGACTATGGGATCTCGAAAAAGTGACATGCAGCAATGGTTGCGCGAAAAAGGAATCCCGTTTGACGATTCACGTGTGAAAGCGGAATTGTATGAAAAAATTAAACAGCACAAACCTGCGAACATTAGTTACGTGACTGATGAGATGCCCCGTCAATGTGGTGTCACTGTGCTGCACTGTACCGTCCTACCACTGTGAACTGAACCCAATAGAGCTCATCTGGGCTCAAGTGAAAGGTTATATTGCGCGTCATAACACAACCTTCAAATTACCAGACGTTAAGGTTTTACTTGAGACTTCCATACAGCTAGTAACGCCCGAAGCTTGGCAGAATGCTATCCGTCATGTTGTGAAGGAAGAAACAAAAATGTGGCAGCTTGACCATCACATCGACACCATCATAGAGCCAGTTATAGTCAATTTCAACGAGGAAAGCGATAGCGACAGTTTATTACTGTCAGATGTAACTGGAAGCGACGATGAATAAAGGTAATTCCCAAATTTTTTACTTACGATATGTTTCAAACCACTCTTTATTAAGCATGTGACAAATGTAGTTCACCCATTCATACCCCGCCTATGAACAGCCGACTACTGGTAGTTAAGTGATGTTCACGTGAACGTCGATGAGTCATTACAGTTTTAGATAGTTATAGTATACCATTTTCAACATCCTACCTTTGCAAAACAGGATTTTCGGCGGTCGCTGCTTTGCAGACCAAATTAGATCGCATGTAAAAATAGAAAAATAACTCAACATTTCAAATATTAAATCTTGTTTCGACAAGCTTTGCTCGGCAAAGCAGACCCAAGGGAGTCTCTAGTAATTATTATTATTTTTTACAATCAATATTATTGAATTTATTTTTAATTTAGTATTGATGAATACAGTCCTGTTTATAAGTGAACCTACCGTATCAGTGTTAATGTGCATTTTATTTTTGATTATGTCAGAATTTTGTTTTTCTTCCCTTTTAGTAAATTATTCAACGTTGTTAGTGTTTTTTTTTCTGATATGCTCGCCCCCCTCCCCGCCGTTTAAGATTGACACGCCTCCCTAGGGGGGGCGCGCCCCACAGGTTGAGAAACGCTCGCTTAGCTAGTTTGATAGGGGTGGCGAACAGTGGGCTTGTGTGAGCTTCGTTGGTCCTTCAGAGAAATAGCTACCAGGGTGCACAGAAGTCTAAACATGGTGGTGGTTTTTTATCGAGCATGGACTCAGGAAGCCCTAACACGAAGTGCGGGAGGCACAGGGCGTATCTGAAAAATGGTCCCATACCAAAATTGCCGGCTTAGGCTTGTGGCTCTAAGGGGCACAAGGTCAACTGAGGACCAGTGGTTTGGAGGGCACAAACAGCCTATTACACTGTGAATTGTTTATCACCGGATCAGCAGCTTTTGAACTTACTTCATTCCGTGCTGAGTTTTTCCAACCTCTCACTCCTAAGCGCCGAAGTGATCGACTGAACTGGGACCTCAAATGGAACACCATAGTCCTTAGTAACTAATCCAGATTCTGTTTGGAGATGCACGATAGCTGTGCAGGGGTGAGAAGAAGACGGCGTTCTCAATTTTCTATGGAAACGAATAGCACCGCACTGTTTGAAGTATGGTATCGGAGGCTTTTGTTTATAGAAGCAGGTCATCTTTGGTGTGAAAATCGGATGCCGTGTGCTGGAGCATATATTTTTTGAACGATAAATCAGAATTAGAGGACAAAGATATCCTTTACTCTGATGGATTTCACACCCAAAACAGAAATTACCAAAAGAGGTGAAAAATTGATTTTCGTAAGCCAGATCCTCAACCAGGGTATTCCTACGCAATCTTTATCGCTGGATCGACGTTTGATATTCTCTTACGGCTACCAATGATTTGCCATTGCAAAACCCGTACACAAAATGCATGTCAGTCAGTTCTCTGTCTCTAAATCTTGGCATTTTAAATCGATTTGATAAAAATTTTGATTTTAATCTAGTAATTTTACACTGCTAACAATGTCTGCTTAATGTCAACATAAGTCATAACAAATCAAAACAACTTTTGTTTGCAGTCATGGCTAACTATATATAATCAACAATTCATTTAAATTCGCAGTACATTTCCTACCATGTGACAAATTTTTTAGTTTGTTATTCAAAAATAGCAATTTATCGATATTCAATAAGAGTATCTTTTTTATGTAGAAAACCCTAAATTTTCAAATTCTAAAATCGAATTTCAAAAATAGAATCACACAAAAATCTTGGGGCTAAAATAACCTGAGTCCGTCCCTGTTACATACGCTTCCAAACAAAACTGTCTAAAATTGTTAATTTTTTTAAATCCAGCATAAAAAATTAGGCTAGAATACCAAATTTTATGTTTTTATTTCAACACGTTTCGGAAATATTAAGGAAAAACCATCTTCAGGTGAGCCCGTTTAAAAGACCTTAGCGTCCTTAGGGTTTGTCGACCTATGTTTATATAAACTTTTCTTCCGATTTTAAGCTCTAGAAACCGCTGGTAGAATATTGCACACGTTTATCGGGACACCCTGTATATTCTAGCTATGTAAGTCCAGCCCAAAGCTGATGAAAAAAAACAAAATAACGAATTCTGGAGATTTTGTGATTAACTTTTTTTCACGGATGCCCACGGAGAGGGAATGGCCGACTGTTTCTGCTGGGGTGAAAATAATATTTTCCCTATACAGGCTATTTTAAATTCGACCCTCACCATTGGGATCTTGGAAACTGTAAGGATATGAAGTCGCTTAAATAGGGGCAGAGTTGCGTATTGAGATAATCAGCAAAATGTCGCTTAGAAAGTTTTGAAATTAAAAGTAGTTCCGGAAAGAAACGTAAAAAACGAAATTTCCCAAAATGGTTTTAATTTTCTCCTGACATTATTTATGGTGAGATTTCAAAATAAGTTGCACATCGGCTCTGCCACATTTTCTCCTCTATAAGATGGTCCTATTAGAATTTCAATATGCCGTTTCGTCTCTTGTCCTCCAGCATCACCTTAATTTTTTCTTATAGACGCCATATTGGATTCTTACACACATGAATAGAATGTTTATTTTGATTTCAAAAATGTATACATTGACATTGCAAAACCTTAATTATTCCAGAAGTTCCTATTTAGGCCTTGAAATGATCAGATTTCATTTGTTTGCATAGCAACATAGTTTGGAAGACTGTGAAGATCTCTGCTTATTTATGGTTAAAAATTTCATTTCGTATTCAGGTTTCATCACATCTTTATATTTCCTTATAATTTTCATCTAACAACAAATTTA
This sequence comes from Acanthoscelides obtectus, assembly GCA_963669975.1. Taxonomy (NCBI): domain Eukaryota; kingdom Metazoa; phylum Arthropoda; class Insecta; order Coleoptera; family Chrysomelidae; genus Acanthoscelides; species Acanthoscelides obtectus. Next base: position 35,473,249 of record CAVLJG010000010.1, read on the forward strand.
TGATAAACTAACGAAGTACATCACTGAATTTAGGGCTGTAACGTCCATTTAAATGTACAAAATTTCAATACACTGTCCGTATGAAAAAAACAAGATTGATGATGTCGGAAGAAGAAATGTCGAATTGAAAATTTGACTACGTCAACCGGTAGACAAGAATAAGTAACAAAGAAAATATACAATTTATTTTAAAATCTCATGTCAAATAAAGTCAGGAAAAAGTAGAGCGATTTTGGGATAAATTTGGTTATCGAAACAAACATCTGATAATTTCAAGATCTTCCTACTTTTTTTGAAGTAACTAAGGTTTGGTAACGTCAATGAATTTTTTGAATCAAAATTAAAAACTCTATTCACATGTGCAAAAATGCAATACAGCGTCGTCAAGAAAAATAAAGTTGATGCTAAGGTCAAGAGACGAACCGTCATATAGAAATTCCGATTATGCATTCTTGTAGATAGACCGTCCATTAGAGAAGAGTAATCGATCATTAAATGCCTCTTACGAAGCAATCTTAGTCCTAAAGATAGTTACGACACACTCTGATACCTGTCACTGTCACTGTCCTCTGATCTGTCAGAAGGTTCTGCACCAACAGCGGATTAGCTGTCGGCAAACAGTTAGAAACTGTACGATCAGGTAGCATTTCTCTGATTCTGATTTTGACAGTCACCGACAAGTTACTGACTACTGTACGAACAAACCATAAATAGGTTATAATTCAAAAATCGTATGTTTTGGAGAAACGTTACTAGAGTCAGTTTTTGTTGGGAATGATCCAAAAAACCTGCAAAAAATTGTCATTTATTTAAAAACATTGTTTAAGCAAATTTGATCTGTGTTACCGTGAAGGTATATTCATGGGATTAAATCTGTTAAACGTTATAATTTTTTAGGTTGCGAAGTATCTAAATTAAAGTTAAAACTTTGCTCTACAAGACCTTGGAGAAGATTTTGAGATTAGTTTTCTTTAGAACAATTTATTTCAACCGTGTTTTTTCGGCCAAGATTGTCGACCCTTTGGTTTTTGCACCCTGTTCATAGTTGCACTCATCAGTCCACCTGTCGCGCGGGTACTTTCGCGAGACATGTCGAGAAAACTCACGGGAGAGCCGATTATTAGATTTTATTTCCACTGATCCATACCAATCACGGCGTAATGACATCACAAGTTTTAATAAGTTAGGAATTAAGCTCTTCCGAAATACTACGAATTAGATTGGCCTGAAGCAAGCTTCAAGGGATATTTCGAAACATATACGGAATAGATTAATGGCAGTGACGACCGTTATTAACTGGGAGAATCCCCTAGAGCCGAGCCAGCATGAGCGCTGCTCTGCTGTTCCACTAAGCCCTTCCGAGGACGACTAGATTCGACCACAAAAGGGATCGATTGTTCAAAGTTTAAAATTGTCATCCGTTGTGTCCTCCCCAAGGTGGATCAGCGACGGTCGGGAGCGCTTGTGTCTTGGGAGATTAAGGGTGTAAGGAGGTAATGCCTACAGTCCCCCGAGGTGAGTTGGGGAGTGAATAATATTACTTTAATCATCGACTTGGTCTTTCAAGGTGCATCGGTTATTAAAGCCCGTATCGTCAGTCGTCCCTACAATTTTAGGGCGCGTTTATGGCCTCCTTGATTTCGATAATATTACGTCTTCTTCGTTAACATACATGTATGTCCTGCTTTAGATTTCCGACATATTGACGGTTCTGGCTTGAGGTTATGTTGTTGTATTGACGTTCAAGACATGTGGATGGAAAGCAGAACCATAATTTATAATTTTCTTGCAAATAATGTCGATCACTCAAAAATACCTCGCTACAGTGAACAAATTCTACAACCTGAGGTATCTTCAAGAAATTGTTGAGTTAGGAAAATTAATGCACATGGATATATTACATTATAATATTTATTATATTTGTGTGTATGAAAGTCCAGAAGCTTACAACCAAGCTATTCTCTTGATGAAGGTTGGTAAGTTACAAAACAAGTCATTGTATATCCATATTATATACTTATCGCATTATTTTCAGGTGTGATATTCATTCTCACAGACTTTATGAGATGGTTCCTCAATGGATAAGAAACATTGTATGGAAAGTGCAATTATAGCATTGTCGATGTCGGAGATGCTTTTTCACAAATCAGTGTGGGACTCTAGATTGTGTAGAGTGTCATGCACAAGTATGTATAATGTGTGTATGTTAAGATCATAATTACTATTATTGACCATCGCATTTCAGGGTGCTCAAAATGCCATGGTCATGTAAGATTACCAAAAATGAAGTGTTACAGAGAGTAAACAGAAGAATAGAGTTGTAGTATGAAGGAAAATCAGAAAAACAAAACCTTCATGTGTCTAGTATCAAAAAAAGCTTATAAAAAGTTTAATCCAAACTTGCACAAATATACAGACACAATTCGCGTGTTTGATTACCCTGTATGAGCAAAAATGAGAATTCGAAAAAGTTGACAAACAAGATAAAAGCTGAGGTGTGTACGTTTTTTTTGATACAAAATTCAGCACTCCATATTTCAAAATGGCGGATTGAGGGGTTGCCGAAGTGGACGGTTTTTCTTGACAAAACACCTTACATCTCAGTAGCTAATTACAGAAACCCCATAGTATGTGATATCGATCTTCTTCTTTTGAATTGGTTTATCCAAATCTGTAATAAAGTTTGAGTCATTCCATTAAAAAAATCACAACTTTGATATGTAGGTCAAAATTGGGACACCCTGTATAATTTCCAATATTTTAGAAATGTGCCCTGAAATGTCGAGAATATATGCCATAAATAGTTTTTGAGGTCACCCTGTATACAACATATGAAAAATTAAGGCATCTGATGTACATTGAGAAGCTTTGAAAATTTCGCTTAGAACTATTTATTATTTTATACATGTTGCTGAGTAATTCAGTTATCTCATGAAGAGGTTGTATTTTTGCTGGTCGAGGGGGAGGTGAAAAATGGTCCTGCCAATCCTCTTTCCTTTTGGAATGTTGTCGTTTTTATATTTTTATTATTATTATTATTATTATTATTATTATATTGGTTGAAATATTCATATTGATACATACCTGTTCTAATTATCGCAAAGTCATTGCTTATCCGCGACATTTTTCTTTGCAACAGCGTCGCCCTATATACCGATGAAGCTACTAAGTTTTTTCTAGTACACTGCGATAGAGGGAGTGTTAGAGCAATTGTATTCTTTCGAAATTCGCTAACAAAATATTGGTCATTTAAATGAAATTGTAGAAATCTTCTACAAGCAAGCATAAGAAATTGATATTATTTGTTTATAAGGGAAAAAATGATAACACTCTTGGACAAGAAATACTGGTATTAATACTGTACAACTTGAACATTTTGTCTGATTTCGTGTTCTTAAGTATTCTAGAGTCGAAAAAAACAGAATTACATTCAATAATAAAATATCTATATGAAAAAAGAAATAAAAATGATTTTTATGCCTTGTATAGAAACCCTCTCGAATATTGGCCGATCTAGAGGAGCGAGGAGGGTACGTTTCCCCTAGACTCCGAAGTATAAAATTTTGACTTAGAGAAGAAAATATAAATATAAAATGTAAATCTTTTACACTGCACATACATGTTGTGAAAGTAAGTAAATTTTGCGTACAACACATACACCCTAGACGATAACCAAGATATTAGGTTCAAAAGATCTGTTTGAGCCAGTTCGGTCCTGCCATCCAATTCCGGCCGATGATCAGGTGAAAAGACGCACGTCAGTATTTGGTCCGTAACATCCTGTCTTTTCAACAAATGAAGTGTGTAAGAAAAGGAAAGTTGCACAGCCCTGTCAAAATGAGATTGTCGATATAAATTACGAGCGTTTTTAAGGTACTGTTCAGGCGTATTCAGATTATCTTCCATCACGAAGTGGGCATTAAAAGAGCTATGGACACAGGCCATTAGCATGAAAGTCGAGGTGGTAACAGTGAGACTCAAGGCAACTGCTAAAGGTGGACACAATCTCATGTTTTTGGAATCGAACAGCGACAACTTCCAACAGTACTACTATTTGTTCACAGTTCAGTTATGATCACTTGGAAAAATCACTTGTCGCTTCTGATTTTTCAAGTGTTTCTCGTATTATTATAGATCACGTAAAAATAAAACATATATTGTACAAAAACTATAATTATAATATTAGAAAGAAAAACTCTCAAATTACTTTACTTACCCCAAATAAAACCATTATGCTAAAATCATTTATCTATCAGGCTTCACTGTTATATGATAACATATCAGCAAAAAATATAAAAACATAACATTGAATTCAAAAAGAACTGAAAGGTTAGTTGAGGTAAATTCCAAATTGCAACATATTAACATATGTATATTCAGCTATTTTAAGTAAAATCATATGCATTCTAATAAAGGAATTAAAATCCATAATGCACAACGCTGGATACGCTGTATTACATATCATGGTTATTTATTTTGATAATTAACATTTACCTTTACTTAATGTACTTATGCATTTTTTCCACGCAGAAAGATTTCGTTTATTCACCATGTTGTATATTATTGTGAATAAATTATTATAATTATTAATGAGAGAGAAAACGCCAACATTCAGGACATCCAATAAATTATGCTTCATTTAGATGCAGATAAGTTTTACTCCGTAGTCAAATACCGACAGTTTACAATACCATCCATCTATTATCAGAAACAGAATCCGAGCTCGATGCTTAAAATCACAAAGCCAGTTCTCGCTAGCCTAATTTTTTCTCCATAAATGTTCGCAATTCTACGTCACCAGCAGCACGTTCCCCGCAGACTTGAATAATAAATATTGGAAACGTTGCAAATTGCGAAAGAGGCCGTAGCGGCATATATCAAGGAATTTGACAACCTCTAAGTCTTGGAAAAATGGAAAATTCAACGTCACCATTCAAATAATGGTGTTTATCCATCGACAAACTCCTGCTGAATATTAAAAGAAGCTTCCTCGGCATCGGCAATGCGAAAACATTGGAAGGTGTCGCGCCGTCAACGCTCTGCAGTGTCGCCGTATTGAAATTTTTAATATTCGCGAGAGAACGTTGGTCCGATAAAATTAGACTTAGAAAGAAAAGATTTCAACCAAACTATTTGCTTACTATACCGAAACGTCTATAACCTATCAAAAATCGGGTACGCTGAGTTTGGTAGAATTGTCGACACTGTCACTGTGACACATTCCAATAGTAGTCTTAACAAAAAGATCGTGCAATAGAAGCACGTGTGTTGTGTTTTTTAGGTCTATTTTTCTCAAGAAACCTTAGGATCCAAGGCCGACTCTTACAACTATATAGCCTATGCCTCTTCTTTCTTCGTTATAAGTTAGGTGATGGAGAGGTGCATAAATAGGGAGCTAAAAGAGTACCTTGAACGTCACTGCTTGGCCAGCGACAGGCATCAGCTATTCACACGGGAGTTCCTAGCTTAGGTCACGCAACTGTGGAGTAAACTTATCCAGTCTTATGGTGCGGCTCTTGTCCTTGCTCTTGATATCACCAATGATTTTTATTAGCTGAGGCATGCTGCCCTCATACGCAAACCTCCATCCCATGTCCCCCAGAGAAGCTTTGCAGATGGGTGGCTGACCCTCTGGCGGCAAGATATCTGCCGCGATTGAATAGTTCTCCTCTTCGACCCAGAACGTCAACGGGGGTGTTCCCTAGCACAATTAACTTGATCCACGGCTTTGCTGCTGATTTGCAGACCCGTCTAACTTCGACCTCCTATCCTAACTGTGTCGAACTTCGTACATCCAGAACTAGCCGATTCCACCTCTCCTTTGACAATACGGTATCGAGGTAGGGTAACAATCTGCATGCTGAGACTTTTCCCAGTTCTATTGACCTGAGGCTGTTAAAATCTTTGATCAACAAAGTGTCTTTAAGCTCCTCATAGCTGCTGAGACTTGTTTTTTTTGATTTTTTTTATTCAAACATAATTACAACGTTATACTGTCAGCCTCAAAATAACTTTCTTCTGAAGCCAAACAACGCCGGAGACGATTCTTCCACTCCTCATAGCAGTACTGGAACTTCGATACTAGAATAGCCTTCAGCTGGTCGGTAACAGCCGTTTGAGTGTTTTATACTGCTCAACATGGGTTCTCTTTAGGTGATTTTTAGACTTTGGAAAGGGAAAAAAGTCACAAAGGACTCAAGGTAGGCAATTACAGAGGTTGATGAGCCACAGGAACGTTTTTACTGGCCAAAAACTCACAATTAACTCGATCATCCTAGGTTATAGAAGAAGAAGGCCTTCCGCTTCGTGGTTCATCTTCAGTCAACTCGCTTCTGAATATGCCGTAAACCACCGAAAAACCTGGGCTCTTGACAAAACGCCATCTCTGTAGACCTGCTGAAGTTTACAATGAGTTTCCGTTGAATGAGTTTCCGTTGCACAGTGCCCAAGTTTCAGACTTGCAAAATGATGGTATCGCGTCGCGGAATCGCGTTTTTAAAAACGACTTACAAGCGATTTGATACTTTATTCTACTATAAATATATACGTAATGTTTAGACTAACAACGATATGTTAGCAAACCTAACCTAAGTGAGTTCAATGCAAGAGTAATAGGATTAAACTGATGCCTGAAGGGCACAACCATCAATATATAACATAGGGTTGTTTACTAAGATAAGATATAATTATAGCTATTAGGAAGATATACGAGGGGCTCTCGCTATATAACTCCTCCCTGCCGAAGATGAGCAAACGGGGGATCCAAAGTTTGCGAATCCGGAACTGCTTCTTCTTCTCTCTACGTCTTCTTGCTTCTCTTAGCTTCTTTAAAATTTGGTAAATGATGTAACCAATGAAAGTTGATAGAAGAAGTAAAAATATGATTACATTTGTCTTCTCTATGGGACGATCTGGGAACTGGATACTGTCTTCGTTGGGATATTTGAAGATTCTGGATTGTCTTCAAGTTGAATTTTGTTACATCAACAAGGTTCTGCTTCGTGAAATTGGTCAGGCTTATAGCTGGTAAAGGGAAAATTGTTTCATGGTCGATGCGATCTGAGGGATAGAACTTGTGTTGATTGATTTCTAAGCTGCATCGCTGGAGTTCTATGAGACTTGGTTGAGAAATAACTATCGGGCCGTCTTCTGGACATGACATGACGAATGCACTGTAGTGGGCTCTCTTGGACATATGATTACTTTAGATGGAGATATCTGCTGTACCAGAGTTCTTGATTGCTGTATTCTTGTTATGGGATAAGTGTTTCTTCCATTTTTGATAATTTCTACTAGGCATGGATCTGCTTCTAATAAGTCTTCGTGTTTACAGAAGTATTTATTTGCGACTTCTGTGCAAAGGTGGTCTGTGTTCCAGTGGTTTTTCAAGTCGAAAAGAAGGTATTGGGATTTTGGGATTAGGGTATAGTTAAATTGAAAAACAGGAAAAACACTAAAATAATGAAAGGAGTTCGAGATTAATGGTGCATAAATTTTAAATAAAATGATATTATCGAAAATAGTTACATCGGTTGTAAATAACGAATAATAGTCAATTACGTGATCAAATTTCGGAATTCTTTCGCTACTATAATCTTTGGATAAATAATTTAAAATTGAGGAAATACTATTTGTGTCTAGAATTGCAGAATGTAAAATATGTATTCTTGCAAACGATAAGGCTGTTTGTAAATTGCTAATTATTTCATATAAAGCTTGTAATTCCAAAATAATTGTATCTATAGTGAGGCTGAGTGATAATACATTATCTTGTTCCCTTAGAATTTTATTGTTGTTGATCAAGTCATTTAGATGACTAACAATAATTTTCTCGTTATCCCTAATGGTCTGAAAAGTAATCTCATAATGAGTGGTAATATCCCTTAATATTGTTTGTTGTTTGTTTATGCGAGATTGTAAGTTCAACTCATTAGATTTAATAGTATCCAAATAATTGTTAATGATTTCTTTATCTGCGGAGTCCATCGTTCCAAACAAATATTTCGAAAGTGTACCAACACCATTGAATAAACCTCTTTTAATGCGTTTGTTATGTAAAATGCCAAATTTATTGTCGATTTTATTTTTCAATGAAATAGCATGTTCCAATTTTTGTAAAAGCTGAATTGAAAAGTGATTGGAATTTTGTTTCAAAAATACTTGCGTTCTTAAAATATGTTGCCC